>VZSE01011320.1:1917687-2031836 GCA_013398275.1 Promerops cafer
TGCTGAACACAGGGTTGATAATGTAGAGATGTTTTTGTTATTGTTGAGCAGGGCTCATGCAGAGCCAAGGCCTTTTCTGCTTTTTGTACTGCCATGCTGGGAAGGAGACTGAGAGTGAACTTATAAGGGGAAATACCTGGGACAGGTGATCCCAACTGGCCAAAGGGATATTTGCAACCATACAGCATCATGCTCAGTCTGTAAAGTGGGGGCAAGAAGGTGGAAGTGGGGGAACGTTTGGAGTGATAGCATTTGTCTCCCCAGGCCACCATTACGTGTGATGGGGCCCTGCTCTCCAGGAGACGGCTGAACGCCTGCTTTCCCATGGGAATCAGTGAATTAATTCCTTGCTTTGTTTGCAGGTACAGATTTTGTTTTCTCTATTAAAATGTCTTTATCTCAACTCATGAGTTTCCCAGCTTTTACCTTTCCAATTCTCTCTCGGATCCCACTGGTGGGGGAGAGAGTGAGCTGCTGCATGGTATTTGGTTGCTAACGGGGATTAAACCATGACAGCCATTTAGCTGGGGGAAATAAGTGATTTTATTATGTAGAATAACTGATCAGATTAGACAACTGAATCCAGAAATTATTCTACCACTAACTCAAAACAGTAGGTAGGTTGCAATGAGGGTGTACAAAGTAGACCGTGATCATTTGTGTGAGATAAAACAGTAACATGAAATATTTCCAGTTTAAATAGCTGGAAGCATAAGCATAAACTCCTTGATATCTGGGCAGCATCATTCAGGGACTTTGCAACTAGGGAAAAAATTGTTTCTAAAACAGGAACTGAAGTACTAGTTTTTATAGCAGCTATCCCACTCTAAGGACAGTCAGCATTTGATACTAATTTTAAAAATACAAATTGCATTCTGAATTGTAGAAGGATCTTGATGGGATGCAAAGACGTGACCTCCTGCATAACATCCTTTTTGAAAACATAACTGCTTCCACACACATAGTGTGAAGTGCTGCTTGTCACGATCTTGGTTTCAACACCATGCCATAAATTCCTCATGTCCCATTAGGGACACTCACTCCCTTTTCTTTTAACCAGAATGAAGCAGTTACAACATTAAACCCTTTCACATTTAAAATTAAAATAAACATGAAATATCCTTCCCCTTTTATTTTTCCCTCTCTGGCAACTATTCCTTAGCCACACGGCTCTGCACATGAACCATTGTCAACAGGCTGCTCTGAAGACAACATTCTAGATGGCACACTCAACAAAGCGATCCATGATAAATATTAGAGACACATTGAAGAACTCACCCCACTTCACTTCCCTTCCCATAATTACTGACATGCTGGAACTGACAGCCTCTTATACCATTCTAATCTACTTTCTTAAAATGTGTTAAGCGGTGATACAAAGCCTTCAATTTTTAATTTTTTTTTTTTAACGTTGTGCATTGTGGAACTGCAGCCATTTCTTTCATTTTAAGAGAGTCCTTTGTATGCCCAAATCCCACAAAGAATAAGGCATGAAATTTAGAAGAACAGCTGAAAATGTCTTGTCTGATTTACTGAAGTTGTCACTGAAACTCATCAGCATTCTAGAGAACATTGTGTTATAATTTAAAAAGCCCTGCAGCAGCACTAACAAAACACCTCTAGGGTATCCCTCCTCAATTGAGCTATATGACAGGTTGTACAGAAATCTAGCTCTTACAGCAAGACAGTCACAGTCAGCTGTTCCTCCATATTCCCAATGTAATAACAGTTCACAGAAATCAAAAGAAAAATGGACATGTGGAATCTATTTGGAGGGAACAAAACAAACAAACAAAAAAAAAAAACCAAACCAAACAAACCACAAAATAAGAGACAACCACCTCTCCAACCCTCACCAATCAATACATAGAACTAAAAAAGAAAAAAGCAGAAGGAAGTTTAAATCTACAAGAAGGTGACTGAACCTGTGTGGGGGAAAGTTGGAAGCAGACTCATACCCTTCTGGTGGGGGTGGTTACAGCTGTGAGACAATGTGCTGCTTTTAAATGCAGCTATCTTGCCCTGATCACTCCATATGCGACTATAAAATTTCAGTTTCAAAACAATGCATGAAACTGCTCTCATTGGCATATTTTAAATGCCTTTTAAAGGGGATGTGAATTACTAGTTCTTGGGGTAAGAAAAGCAGCTTTAGAAGAAAACATTTCCTTCTCGCAGTTAATACAAATTAGCTACTTTACCAGAAGAAATACCAAAATAATATCCCATTACAATGATAGGCAGCAACATAATATTTCAGATTTTTCAGACAATTACCTTAAATACTTCCTGCTCTGCCCAAATTAATATAAACACATGCAGAATATTAACTGGCTGGAACAGAGCGAGAGTGGAACTATGCACAACAAACACAGACATTGTTTCACCTCTTGAGAGACAATAATGTGATTTTTGGGCTTTTGTGGCAATTTACTAAGTCTGCCAAAGGACTGTGAGTCTTGAGGGTAGAGATCAGACAATTTTATTACATTAAGCTAATAGGAGTAATAACACAATTTCCAGTATTTTTACACAGATCTCTGTTTCATACTACAGAATACAGTAGAACAGGTAGTCTTACAGCTCTAATAGGATTCATAAGATCATATTAATAAATGTTACCCAAAACAGTAGAGTTAAATCCTGTAACCATTCAGTATCTGCACCACCTTCCTAATGGAATCATGAATTTTCTTTCAGACAGTAAGAGTGCTGATCTATCTTAAAATTTTAAAAACCCATTTCTGCTCCCCAGTGATAAACTGGTTATTGAAACAGTTGGGTTGTTGTGTAAATAACACTCTGATGTTAGATATCCTCCCTGCTCTTGAAAACATGGAAGCCCTTTAAGCTTCAGCACTGTAAGATATTCTCTGGAGAGCTATTATAGGAAATCACAAGGAAAAAAAAATATCTGGGTACGGCTTCAATTGCACCCCTGAAGACCTTTTTAAAGCTCCATAGTATGGAAGCTGATTAGTTTCTGACAGTGCCTGGAGCTGCTCTGGCAGCCCCTTGGGGTTGGGGAGATGATATTTTGTTTAATTTGCCCATGTAGAAAAAAATAGTTCTACAGGTGCTGCTATAATTTAAACTTACAGAGTCTGAATTTTAGATTTTGGTTTTAAGACTGCTTTGATTCAGAAAGAATAAGGAAGAGTGAAAATCACTATTTTATTCTGCCTGTCAATGAATTAAGGAAAAAAAAATGTGGGGTGGATAGGGAGCATTTAATGTATTCATTTCACTTTCACCCCCACAAATGTACACCACTCCAAATTTGACATGGTGAGATAAACTATCTATATATATGTTCCTAAATATTTTCACTGTCCAGCAATACCAAAAAGACAAAAAATAACATGTATAATCTGGTTTTAATTTTTGCAAAGTGTGTCTCAGCATAAAATTACTGTGAAGTCTCCGCATACTTTCACTTTTTCGTATTTTTCAAGAAATAAAAGTCACTTCCCTTGGTTTTGGAATTTAATTACATAGAATAGTTAGTAGATTTATCTTCAGCTATGTCTGTAAAGCCATGCTGCTTCTCTCAGCCTCTCCATGCAGCTCTTCTCCACATCTGCGCCACAAGCTGCAGTGCCCTCACATGGACATGAAACACCTAACAGGGGAAGGAGTGAACACCCAAACCTGGGCGAGCACAGCATTGCACCCAAGAGCCATCAGGTCAGACAGAAAGCCACGGCAAGGGAAGATCTCATGAAGGCAGCTGACTGCTACCTGGCATCACTCATTAGAACTTCCTATCCACAGTCATTAGTGAAATCACAGTTTTAGATAAAGGCAGCGTTTCAAAACTGTGATTCATGGCCAAAGCTTCCTCTCAGAAATTTCAGTTAGGCTAATGCCTTTAAAGAAAATTTAAAGTTTCATAGTAAACCTAGAACACAAACAACACAAACAACAAAGTTATAGTTTCATAAAAACTTGCAAACTTAAAGTAGCAGACAAGCAGTGGTTTGGCCTTTTCCCTAAACTGCTTCTGTTGCACCTGTCACAAACCACCAGGACATCAACAGAACAGGGTCACCTTTTATAAACATTGAAGTGTTTCATTCCAGTTTGGCAATAATGCAGTAACAGTTGTTTAGGAGTTCAGAATTTGAAAGTAATAATTTTCTACAAAAAACTAAATTTAGTTACAAAAGCTTTAAAGGTATCAAAGCACTTAACAAAACAAAGGGAGAGCACTCACATAATTGTACACTGCAAATCAAACCAAATGCTTCATGAACCAGCTATACAGTTATTGAGATAAGTAATAAACCCTCAATAGAAGTGCAAATGATAAAGTAGTTTTCTGTAATTCATTATTTTTCCTGTGATCTGCGTTATTATAAAAACATTAACTGGGCAGGCCTGCAGGTAGAAAAAAAAATTATCTCCTGTTTGATTCCAAGTCAGTTATTTGGATCATATTTTCAATGCAGTACATTTAAAGCACCTCTCATTATACTCAGAACTGGAAATATTCTTAAGAATTTTTTTGGAAACTGAATGTTTCTGACATGATAACAGAAATACATCCAATTACTCTACTGGTTAAAGAGAGCATCTGGGACTTGGCTGACTAAATATAAGTCATTTGAGCAGCCTGCAAAAGGATGAGCAGCTGCAAAGGTACAAGATATTTTGATCACAGCATAGGCTACTCTTGGGGAGTAGCACATGCAAATTCAAGTACAGTTATTCAATGTGCTAATTTCCATTTTGTGGCATAGAGCAACACATATATACAGAGGTATTCCAATTACACCTAGATGTGTGTGCACACATGCATATAAAGTGTGAAATACGGTAACATTTAGCAAAGTTTTTAGAACTATGAGCACAATGCTCACACTTTGAATCAGAAAGTCAATTGTCTTCACTGCCAGACTCAATCAAAAACAGGGCAAGTAATCTCACCTTTAAACTTGTTTATTTATGGACACTGATTTTATGTTTCCTTTCAACATCTATTTTGCAAACTAATCAGACATAGGGAAACTTAACTATGAATTCTAGTAAAAACATCATATTAAGAAGTGTAACAATTTGAAGCACTACTATTCTAAGGGAAAGAACTTTAATTCTAGTAAAAAATTTACTGTCTCAGTGTGGGGAAACTACAACTAATGCTCAGGCACTATTATTTTCTTTTTATGCACTGATTCTGTTTTCTACATTAGAATGCAAAATGTCTACATCAGGTGTTAATTATAAAAATAAGTAAAATGTAGTAAAGAAGTTAAAATGAAGATTTTCATTTAATTCTATATTCAGGAGCCAAAACCAGATCCACTAATTGCAATTAAAAGATCTCTTTCTCCTTTGCATGGAAATGAACCATTCTTGGAAACTGACTCAGGTAAGGTTGCAAAAGTTCAGATAAGAAAAGTACACTTAGAGTAGCCAAGTTGAGTAGAAATATATCTAATTAATTGGAAAAAATATTAAGACAATTCTCTTCCATACACACACTTGAAAGACAAAACACTACGCAGTTTTCCTTTTCATCTATCAAAAATATAAAATGTTCATATGAAATTATGGAAAGCACTGTAGGTTTAACTAATTTCCAGATGCATAAAACCTAGACAAGCAGTACCTATGTGAGTTTTCATTCTTTTGATCTGACGTTCTTCAAACCACTTTGAGGAAGGCCCAATGAATTGCAACCTAATTAGATTTGAAGATTACAGATTATGAGGAAACAGCTAGAAAATTATGAAAGAGAAAGAGTAAAGAGTGTTTTGCAACCCAAGGAGGTATTAATTCTGCTCTTTAAGTATCTTCCACTTACAGCATTTATTCAGAGGTGGCACTTAGAGAAAGATCACATTTCTAGCACAGGACAACAGATTGAAACCTGTGGCACATATTGGAGCTCATGTGGTTCTCCATAAGACATTAATTCCAAAGGAAAACATTTCCCACAAGCAGACAGGAAACCACATCAGACATCAAATGTCTTGTAAGTGACATGGGGGTTCACTGTGTGGGAACAGAGCACTAAAAATATTACTCACTCTAGCATCTGCATCTAATTAAATTTGGATTTGAAGTTAAAGACAACAGCAACATTTATGTCAAATGCTGGTCAGTCTGGACTTATTAAGTGTGAAACTTAATTGAGAAAGAGAAATTTACTTGGATTTTAGGTCATGAAAAAATTATATCCCGTAGACTCATCAGGAGACTGCAAACAATTGTAAGACTGTTCAGATTTAACAGGCTCCCCTGATGTCCCCTTGGTATTACTTAAAACTCTGTTTCTCAGAAGAACATATTTTCACTAGATTAACATTTTCATCCCCCACAGGAAGCAATCAAGGCAACTGTTACGCTGTGGCATAAAAAACAACTTTGAAAGCACCTTCAAGTATACAGAGCAAGTGATACTCCAGTAAAACCTTTCAAGTATTCCATGGAAAGACAGTATCAAGTGACTTCTCATAAACCATGACCTAGCCTTCACATGCTCCTCATATTGAAGATGTTCTGAAAAGCAAACCAGGCAAGGCAGTTCAGCATGGAGTTCCTCTTACCTTTCAAAATCTGATGCAGAGGTCAATTCTTTAGCCTCATCCCATTTCTGTAGTGTATCTTCTAAGAATCACTGTGATAGATGAAGAAATATTCTGGAAATGTTGCAGGTAACTAGTTTAAATTCCCCAAATAAGGGGGTTTGAGTGTTGGGGTTTTTTTGGTTGTTTGGGTAGGGGGTTTCTTGGGTGTTTGTTTTTTAAACTAAGTGCTGTCTCTGGGATTTTTGACATTCACAATTCCATCAGCTATACACAAAGAAAGTAGTTCTTAAATGCATATTTTTGAGAGGGTAGTTTCCAAATGTAGTAAATGGGGAAACCACAGCTTAGCAAGAACATTTTTTCAGAAAAGCCTTTTCTTAAAACAGCAACAATAAAAGAATATTAACAAGCAAGCATAGGAATTTAGCAGGAATAACAACCTATAAAATGTGAATGGATCCTGTCACAAGATTAAAGTATGGTTCAAGACAGAAATCATCTTATGTATCTATGCATCCATTTCTACAACCCCTAGAGCAGAATAAAGTGAGCAAAATAAAGCTCTTAAACAGCAATATTTACTCTTACATCATCTTTGAAACTTGGAGAGGCAAATATTAATGCCATATTCCAAAAAAAGCGTTCTTTGAATGAAACCACACAGGGCAGATCTTTCTGGAACAGTGCAAAAATGTGCAGGACTCCCATGAACCCACCCACTCAGTGCTGCTGTTAGAGATCACTGGTGGCAGGAGAAGATGGCAATCTCTGCCAAGGAAGGTTATTAGATTCCTCTGTAATCAGGAGTAATGCTGGCCAGGAAGTATTAGCATATGGGTCATCAAAGGTTGTCTTTGGAGAGGCTTAACATTTTTGCTACATAAGCCAAAGCCAGCCAAGACAGCATTTTCAAGCTGTTATCTTTTACTCCAGAAATGCATCTCCTGTTCTACTATTAGCCTTTCAAATAATGTTTCAGCAAGAAAGACTTATTCTCTCTGGTTTTGTCACAGATTATTTGGCTTTAGATGATGTGAAAACAGACAGCTTTCTCCTCAAAGCAACATGGTACTAAGTTTTAGACTATCAAGCTTCTTTTGATCCTTTCAAACAATAGGACAAGAAAGCAGAACTGTTAAGCACTCCACCTGTCAAAAAAAGCTAGACCTGTATTTCATTTTAATGTAGTCTGGCTGGTACCTTAAGATACTGCATCTGTAAATCCCCAAGAAATTCAGGTCAGGCTAGAAGAAGCATTACAAGTTAGCGTCTAATACAAGCAATGCTGCAAAGTCACATTTAGAAAAACAATCAACCCTTGCTTCAGTGTTGATGTTCACTAGAAATAGCTGGGAATGTTAAGGTAAGAAAAGTGGCAACATCTGATGGTATATTAAACAAGGTATCCTGCCACAATACTTTTTTTGGCTTTCAGAGAGATACAAGATCTCCTGTGGTGAAAACAGACAATATGACTTGAAAGGAAGAATTTGCATTCTTCTGTCTTTTGGCTAGCAGTAAAAATAAAATAAAAAGTACTAAATCCAGAAGCTTTTTTACCAACAGTATTGAGAAAGAAACCAGGGGAGTTTCCTCAGCTGAAGCAGTACAATGCCTTTCAGAGGCCTGGCTGTAACCTAAAAAGCTGGGCTGTCAGAGACACCACAGAAATGTCCTGGTTTTGCATTTGTAAAGCCACATCCCTAAGACTGACTTATAATTAATTTTACCCAGTCAGCACAGTGAAGGTAGTGGAAGAAAAACCTACATTCTTGTCTCAAAAGAGAATCTCCATTTAAAAAATCATATGCTCTAAAGAGAGTTTGTCTCCAAATATGATGTTTTCCTTAGATCAGTCTAGAAGACGGAGTCTTGCTCAAACAAAGATATAAAACCTGTTCATGAGCTTCCCACACTTCTTTCCTTTCCAGAAGAAGACTTTACAAAGCAGTGAACTATTTATAAGTTCCTAATGCCAAAAGAAAAATACTAGAACATCAAATAATATGTAAACAATAGCCTGACAAAGTAGTGATACACAAAGGAAGAAGGATCAATATAACCCTATTGGCAGAAATGCCAAACTTCCTTACAGAGACAAGAAATGATGGATTTCAATTTATTTCCTATTACTAAGTGCTTTAATTACAATCAATTTAGCTTGTAATATCAAGAACTAATTTAACTGGCACAATCATCACTAAATGATGAAGGTTTTTAATTGAAAATGTTATATTAGTCCTCACCACAGTATAACTGGGAAATAGATTGATTAAACTACCTAAAAAATATTAGATGAAAAAGAATAATTAAAAACATCTTTGTCACTGGCTCAGAATGTTAACCAAGCACTTGTACATCTACTAGAGCACGGGAATCCTGTTTCAGTCCAAGAGGAATGACTCTTGTAGAAGAAAAGTTGCTGCTGAAAAGATTCAAACTTGTAGACTTCTCCTTTTCTTATATACTGTTATTATGAAGACTACAATGAAACCCATTTTTTCTCTTGAGGACTAGTACCTCTAGTTAAAAGAGTTAAAATTGACATCACTGTACCACAAATGTCTAGAAAAGCAACCACTTCAAAGCAAACTACCAAAAGTCATTCTAGAATGCAAAAACGGGCAAATATATTCTATTCCAAACATGCATAGCAGCACTATTTTCAGCCAACTGTTTTTAAAGTGATCACTGATTTTTCCTGCATATCCCAAGTTTTAACAACATTAACTGAAGGTATTTCCTGAAGAACAGAAGAGAAATGCACATCAGGCAAAATATTTCTCCATGGATGTGTAAATGCAGCAATAATCTCTAATAATTAAAACTTATATACTTCTTACATTTGTATAATCTTTTAATTAATTAGAAAGTATTTCTATTACCTAGATATACACATCATACATCAAACAGTAATCAAAGAGGAAGTACACTATATGACTGTTGAGGAAGTTGTTAAAATGCAAGAGTATTTTTAAATCTCCCAATAAATATAGGCTGAGTAGAACTTTTACAGTAAATAATTTCTTTTATTTGCCAGAAGAACACACACATATAATTAAAGTAAAAATAGGAAGCTTTTATAGTAACACTCAAACTTCTGGTAATCTCTTGACAGAAATACCACTAAAATAAGCTGTGTTGATTTTAATTTGCTGACATAGAATGTACACTAAGTACTTTCTCTTAAAATTCAAATACTTCACTGGACATTTGCAAAAGACTTCCTTTCAATTTATGAGTGACATTTTCTTATAGTCAAATATTGCCTAAAAGAAGCAAAAAAGGAAATGTTATTGTAAAATTAAACAGAAAGGAAGTAAATCAAAAAGAGTTCTGCTCAAACAGCTGTTACCAAAAGCTTGTGGAAATACACACACTGAAAAATTATATTAATAGCAGCTGCAGATGGTTTTAAAATCCATCCATCCATTACAGCTCAATGGGCCTATGTAAAACTGATGATAACAACAAACAGCAAAAAGTCACTACAGGGACAGAAACCTCTGAGCAGCAGCAGCAGCAAATCCTCGGAGAACAAAGAATGGAAGATGGAAGTGAGTGGAACCACAGCTTGTGGGCATGAGCCCGAGTATTTGACCATGATTCTTTGGCATATACACCTGAGCCTCAGATGAGTTCAACTACGTTTCAGAGGAGTAAAATTCATGAATTGGTATGGAAAACTTGTGCAGCTTCCAGTTCATAACCCCATCTTTACATCTCATAAATTGAGCATTATCAGAAATGATTAGCTACAAATTTCAATTCTTGTTCTCTGTGGAATTACTTGTAATTTTCTATTATTATCCTTATCACAATGTAAATAATATAAAATATCATTTATGCTGTAAGTTATTCTGATGTCCTAATAGGAGTAAAATGTTTAAATTTTACCACATTAAAAAAAAAAAATTCCTTAACTATAGTTTGGGATTGGAAGAGGTAAATGTGTTTGTTTTGTTGGTTGTGATTTGGTTTTCTTCATTTGGGTTTTTGTTGTTCTTGCTGGCTTTGTCATTGTTTTAAGAATAAGAAAATCCTCAAACTGAAATGCACTGAAAAATTAGCTGAAGCAGACATGCAAGTATTCTAACAAACCATTCCTGTGTCAAGGTTTGGGGAAAGAAACATAGCTGACTACTTCATTTCCAATCCTAGAAACATATCAATATAACCATAGTTCTTTTCTGAATTTTATGACAGAAGATCTGCTAAGACAAAGTTTAATATATATGTTAAGCCAATCAGTCAGAAATTATTACTAGATGAAACTTTTTAAAGGATAAAAGTTGCTGAAGAAAACCAAGTTTTACACCAGCACTTTTCCAAAACTTAATTAAATATATAATTGATTCTCATTAGGGAGCTGTGGATAAGGAAAGAGAAGTACCACAGTTTTTTATGAAAATACTTAGACTGCTGAAAATGAAAGAGTGAATTACCTGTCAGATTTGGAGTGTAAATGTCTGAGAGGCAAGCCATGACAACTGAAACCTGAGTCATATATCCTCCCCTTGAGTTCTGGTTGCCAGAAACTCATTGCAAGATTTTGAGGGAGTCAGGACACTTGAATGTTTCATATTCCACACCTGGCTGAGAAATTTTATTTAGTTACTAATTTCCCCATTGCTATTACGAGTAGGTGAAAATGTCTGCTGGACTGCTGGATAATTTGCCAGATGAGAGGCTGATATAAAATATTTCTTACAGCAGAACACTGAGCACCTGCAGTCCATACTGCCACAGTGCCCTCCCATAAAGCAGATGAATAAACAGCTCATAAGTACATAACTTAAAATGCACTAAAGTTTTTAAGTGATTTCACTGTAATCACTGGTGTATTAGAAATGTCAAGGCAGCCATAAATTCATGATAATTAGCCATCAAAACCAGGCTAATTTAAATGCAGTTATTAAATGTTGGGAAAATTAATTAAGCTTAAATGCTAAATATTAAAGCCTAAGTCTCTAATCGAGAAACAGAAATTTGGGTTTCAGTCTGTAAGCTTTGCAATAAGAGAGACAGAAATCAGGTTATGTGAAGGTTTCAATTCCTGAAGAGCATGGCTCTATCTCGCTTCCTTGAATTTACTTTGAAGAAAAAAGAAATAAAGGAATGGCTGTAACACCCAGAGTCCTAAGATATTAAGACTAAATTCAGTAAGGTGTGAAGGAGAATTATCTGGGCTCTAGTCCACCTGATTTTCAAATGAATATAAACCTCTATGACTTGCAAGTTAAATGCTAGTTTAAACAAGTTTTGTTCACAGACGATTTCTATTTACTGCTACGATCAATTCTATTAAGAAATGTTATTGGTAAGAAGCAGACATTCATCAGCAACATGCAGCATTTTACAGCAAACAACAACTTGATGTGATTGAAAACTCATGGTGTTCGAGAAGAAGCCACTGAACACTTTATGAAAGAGCAGATTTCCAGATTCAGAAAACTCCTAGTTCAAAGGTACCCAAATTTTAAATCACCTTTTTTTTAGGTTTTGTCTTTATTCCACTTTGAACATTTTTTTGTTTGTTTGTTTTCAGCTTTAGCTAGGAACCTGCAGTGTGAGGATGGGTCATTTTGCAGGCTGGTATGTTAGCTTCATGTTTAAACAACCTAAAAAGCATTGTGATCTTAAGCAATACTTTCCTGGTTACAAAAAACACTGTTTATTCTCTTAACTAAGTAGGAAAACAGAATTAGAGAACCCACAATGTATAAATTTACTGAGGCAGAGACATATTTAGAATTGTTGGACAGAGATTTGGTAACTTAAGAAGGGAAAATAAATACATAAATAAAAAGCAAGTTTCAGACTCATTGCTATCCTTTTCCTGGCACCAGAGTATTTTAAATAAATTCGCTCAATCATTTACTAAGTAGCTGGATAACACTTAATTAGACCATATTATCACCTGTTCTTTAGGTTATGCATATCAGTAAATTAAGAAATCCAAACTCAAACTGGTACAAGTCAGCAGTCCTTTCAAATGCCCTCTTGTGCTCTTGTGAGAGGCCAAGATACTGGTGCAAGTCCATTGTTTCCTTTCACTGTACTATTTGATCTGAGCTCTGTAATCTGAACTGAAAGAGGTAAGCAGCATCTCACAAGATCTGACCTCAAATGTTTTCCTAATCTCTATCTATCCAGGAGTTTACTCATGATATGAATGCTAATTTGAGTTAGACTTTTCCAGCACCAGGAAAGAGGGTCTAACCAAATTTGACAAGAATTTTAATAAGCATTACAATTTAATTAGCCTATTTATTTTCACTTATAGCTCCACATGAGACCAAAACACACAATTAAGAAAGATACACAAAAATCTTCTACCAAATGATTCATCATCACTCTCTAATGAGAATATTTTCAAAGTTAACATTTCAAAAGTTAAGCACATTTACCAGAAAATAATGACCATTCCTCCAAATCTTTATCCTAATAATACTGGAAGTATATCGAATATTATAAGCAGGAAAGAAGAAATGCATAGCTGTTATTGATCAAAAGCGATTTAGTTGTCTTTGATAAAATAGCACGTTTATTATAATACTAAAACACCAAAACAAAGCTGGTTTAGCAAAGAACAGTCAGAAAATACATTGCACAAAAAGGGGAAGAATTTTTACTCTGGAGAAAGGCTCACAGAATGGAGACAAAGAGAAATAATGAAGAGAATGATGCTGGAGAGGAAAGTAGGATGGGAAGAAAACAACAGAAGACGAAGAAAAAGCATTGTTGAAAGGATTTATGATCAAGAGTAATACCACACATTTTTCTGGATATATCTTAGCACAGTTTTCAAATATGGGCTAATTTGCATAGGCTGGAAATGCAGAATTAAAGGTCTCTTCAGCACATTTTCTTTCAATCTCCCTCCCTAAGTACTTTGCCTCCCTAGGTACACTCCGAATAAATCTGAAACGAATTCTTTGATGTGCAGGGGAGAAAATGCCAAAAGGTCAAGAGGCAGCTTCATTGTAACTACTTCAAAGAACACTATGTTTCTGTGTTTTCTTTTACAACATAATATTAATTTAATACTACGTTTCTCTTTCAGAAATGGGCCATTCGCCATTGTGACTGCAAAGTACCTACCGAGTAATGGGAAAACATGCTACTCTCAGTTCCTGTGTATTTACAAAATAATGTGAATCTATGACAATTTACATCCAAGATTCTGGACTACAAATTCTGTAAGGAACAGGAAAAAAAATGCTGAGAGTATTTGATAAAAATCCAGGATATGTTTCAAATCCTCACACTCCATTCAGCAGATAAATTCAACTATTTTCCATTATAAGCCTGAAAATCTGATACACTGACCTTCTCCAAAAAGAATAAATAAATCCTTTATTGTGGATCTTTCCTGCCTTTCCTTTGCCCCCAAATAATTGCTTTCTTTAATACTCTCTTCACCAAAAATAAATAGAGACTCAGCTTAGGCTGAAATAGAAGCTGAACATGGCTTGAATCTCTTTTTTCTCCCCCCAGCTCATCCAGAGTTCCTGTGGTAGAGCCCATTAGCAGTGCATGAAAGCAGATAGCTCAAAGCCCACATAGTTATTCCTGGATTTAAATACAGATTGGAAATGAATGTCCTGTGGATAAATGTCTGTGAAAAACACAGAGGAGAATAAGTGCTTGGGAGATTAAGAGATTTGCTGTAACCTCTGTGAAAGCTGAACATTTAAAGGGCAGGAATTCTTCATTTTTCAATCAGCAAATTTAAAGGGGCAGAGATTTCTAAATTATCTCAGCAACTAATTAAAACCCTCTGTATGTGTGCACATGTGCATGATTTTATAAATCAGCGGATGAATATTACTAACAGATTATGGGACTATTCTGGTCAGCAACATTAATATAAATGTTAGCTTTCTTAATTTGTTTAAATGGCACTTGGACTAATTCATAAAATCATTTCCATTGGTAAAGACCTTTACGATCACTGAGTCCAACAATTCTCTGTAACTGATAAAGATCTCTGGCTGAATTGAAGGCAAAAAAATTCTTCTTATTACTAGAACAATACATCCTCAATTAAAAAAATTCAGCTACAACTTGGTTTTACAATGCTCCCCTCTTTATGCTTGCTTCATCATTTTTATTACCTATTACTCATGGGAAACCTAAATGTAGACATGCTGAGGAACTGCTGTGACAAACCTGCCAGATGTTATTGCCATTTTCTTGCCCTACTCTTCCCTTTAAAGCAGGAAAATTGGAAGAACACGGGAGTTCAAGTGTCCAAATAACAAACATTTGCTTCACACCAAAGGTTAAATGTAATAGTCATATGCCTGAAAATCCTGCTCTTCAAATAAGGTGAGGCCATGCGCAGACAACAACATATACTGAATCCATACGTTGCGTGATTAATCCTGGTCATGCTTTGCTGCTTCTGAAATTATGAACATTCAGGAACTGTAATACAGAAACAAACCCCTGAAGTGGAAATGTGACTGCTGAATATTGCTCACTCTCCTATTTTGCTTGAGTGCTATGCATCAGAAAGGGTATGCAGACCTAAGAGACTCTCAACATTCTCCATGACCAGAGTCACCCGCTTGCCTACCCTTCATCTGTCCCTGTCCTACATTGCTCCCTTTCAAACTGTAGCCAAGGGCAATATTCTCATAAATATCTTTGATACAGCAAATCCCTAAGGATTCTAGCAGTGGGATTCATGTAAAAAATAAACACAATCACATTCTTACGCATCTGATCTCACCTCCCAAAGGCATTTAAAAAATCACAGATCAAGCCCCCAAGCATTTACTCAGAAAAAAACCCTTCCAGAATTTGCCAGCAGCAGCTTCAAACACCAATGCACTGCCAGGTAAATTAAATACCCACAAGGGGTTTTTATACTAATTGTAAAAAGCCAAGGATGTTAGAATCTACTATACCTGTGGGAATATTAGGTCTCGTATGTTAACAACCGCTGAACAATAAAAATTTGTTACTTTGATCTCCACAAAGAAGAAAAGGAATAAAAAATGCTGTAAACTTCTGAGCAATTCTATAAACATCATGAAAATATAGCTGCCAACACTTTCAGTATTCATACAAGGAGTTTGTAATGAAGCTGAAAAGGAGCTTCTGAGGGAATTATATTCCTTTGCAATTTAATTTGATGGAAAGTTATGTCTGAATGCCAAGGTTCATCAACAAAGAACAGCAAAGAGGAAAAATACATATTACAAGGTGGATTTAGAAAAAAAAAAACACCAAAGCAATAAACCGTAATTTTAATTTTTGATGCTACTGGTATTTTGTGCTATTCATGGTATTATTCTAGGGTCTTCACATTCCTTCTGCCTTACACAGTGATAAGGGTAACAGAATCCCCATCCCGAGGACTGCCAACATAGCAAATATAATATTACCATATGGTATTAAAAAATTCCATACACATCATGATCTAATTAAACTAGTGCTAGAAGAACAACTGATGATACTGCAATACAGCAAATACACTATCAGTCTTTTTATACTCTAAGAGATTTTCTCTTCTAGTAAAGTACAAAGAGTGAGATACGTTTTATGTTTCTATGAGAAAAATTCCAAGGCTCACACAAGGCTTTCTGTGCAAGGAGGCCTGGATTCCTCAGAGGAAGTGTATGATTCATTGATCAGAATTTAAGTGTTCAAAAATATATTAAATAAATTGGGATAAATCTTTCTTGTGCTGAGTCAGGTGGGAAGGTTGGTTTTGCAATGTGTTGTCTTTCTAGTATTTGTATGGGGTAAAAAATACAATGTAGAAGTGTCTTTTCTTGAAACATAGTCCCAGTTACTAAGATTTTTTTTTTTTTGATTTGTGTAGCATGGAAGCATTATTTTTAAAGTCTGGGTTTAAAAAAAAAAAAAGCAGAAAATGAAAGTATCATTGAATACAGAAAGCTGAGAAATGCCACAGTTGAACTTTGACGTCTTTAACCTGCTCAAAATCAAGCAGTCCTCAGATAAGCATTTCACTGAAGCTTTCCTCAGATAAGAACTGTTGAATTCTTTTCCCAGGGTTCCTTGAAGAAGAAGGAGGCAAGAAATGAGAGAATGGCAGATCTGGGGAGAGGGGTTTTGTGCATGTCTTTTGCTTTGTCAGCTTGCAATGAAAGAACGTTCCAACTTCTGCTGGGTAATTTACACCAACCTGCCAGCCTTTGGCAGAAGGAGCCCACCATCTGAGTAGGAAATGTATGCACCAGGCACTCAAATTAATGTGACATAGGAATTCTGTGGAAATTTATGCTAATTTCCTTAATAGCTTCAAGATGGTCAGGAAACAAAATATATTCTATGTTTTGTCAGGTTTTCAATTATTGCAACATGCAAGACAAACAGTTCCCTCCCCTATTCCGTAGTCATCCCCACAGTTGTTCATTTACTTGTAGTAATTTCCTATATTTGTTTTTTCCTCTGCTAGTTAATCTTATCCTATAAAAACAAATTTTCATTACTAATTTTCTCATCAAATCAGGAAAAAGCACTGACCAACGCCATCCAAATCCTACTATCACCTCATTAGCCAGTCTCCTCATGTCGCAGCATTGATTCCATTTCACTGTACATAAATGTAAGTTTGTTCAGGGGTTCATGCCACTGTTCACAGGGTGTTGTGAAGGGCATTTTACTACCTTCTCCACAGGAGCCAAGGCCTTCTAAAGTTTTTCATGAGATTAAACAGTATGAGCCTAACCTCACACATTGTTACAGCAAAATGGTCTAGTAGGAAGCTGCTGCTGGCCAGATTATTGCCCTCAGTATAGGTAATATGCTGGCTTTCTCATAGGGCTTCTTTGGGTCACAGTGGGTGTTTTTCAACCTTACACAATATCAAGAGAAAAGGAGACTTAGGCTCTTTTTTACACAAAATAAACAAACTCAGCACATTTCAAAATCCTGCTGTGCTTTGTGTATATATTTCCGTCTGCATTGATTTCAAGAATGTTGCGAAATGCTTTATTATCAAAGGAATATAAAGGATGAAGCAGATATCATTTATTTTCATCCCCTCCTTGTCTTTCTGAAGAAACTGTTCTATTAACTCACCAGCTCTGCCATTTTGTGTTTGCACATGCTGGTTCAGCCAGCACATTTGAAAGTAACATCTATGGCAGGTGAACTGTGGAGCGTGGAGAGTTCTGTCAGAACACATTAACCAGAAATCCTTCGGATATTCACAAACAGTAAGTCAGGGTGACAAGTCCCTTTCTCGGTAACTTTGGGGATCAGATAAGGTTGAATACTCAAGCTTTCTGTGATGACACTTCATAAAATATCCACAGTTAGTTGGCAAAAGAAGAAAGCAATGTTATGAAGACCATTCTCCAAAGAAATTAAAAAAAGAGTGACTACAGAAAGGAATACAAGTTTTTACTACAATATAGCAATATACAGTATGTATATTAATATATAATTAATAGCACTATATAGTAACTCTACCACTCCATATTCCATGAAGAAAAAAAAAAAGTCTTGCACATAGATACAATGTTTCATTAACCCTATCAACAACAAACATCATTCTAGAGACCTGTCAGAAGTAATAATACCTATTCTTGCTAAGAGTTGATTTATATCAGCTGTATCATAATATGAATACTAATGTGTGAGGAGATTTCTTGACTTTACTGAATAGAAGAATATAAACATTTAAGAAAGGAAAAACTTTACACTGTGAAAGAGCAGGTTTTCTGGACTATAAAATTTGCATGTGAATAAAAATAATAAAAACTGAGAAGAAATATAACTCATCTTTCTGGACCATTTGAAAAATTCTATTCCTGCTGAGGTTCACTTGAAATCATCATGAATATGATTTCTGATTTGACAAAATAAACACATACTATTTGGAAAAGTCCTTCAAATAATAAATTACTGCAACACTTCAGAAAAAAAAAAAACAAAAAAAACCAAAACACTAAACAACCAAACAAAAAAACCACTAGTGACTATGCTTTTCAAAGATTAAAAACTAACAGCTGACTACCATACAGGGCTCTGGGCTAATCAGCAGATGGTGCACAAATGCACTCCCTATAAAGCACAGCACTGGAATTTTCTGCCAAACTAGCCGAGAGCTAACAAATTCCTATGCAGACTAAGAATAAAGTAGGCTTTGTGGGTGTACAAGTGTGTGTATGAATATATAATCGCTGTACTCAGAAGCACACATATTCTAAATTAGCCAGACCCTCTAGTACTCTCATTAATGTGGTCAATGGGTTTTATAGGACAGGCTGTATGCAATATCAAAGGAAAAACAAAAAAAAGCAGATTATTTCCCTTACAACAAATTTTGCAGGCATACAACAGATTAAACTAACCTATAGTACAAAATTTAGCCTGTACCAAGAGAAAAAGAAATTTATAACATACATACAGCCCCACAGAGATAAAATTAAGAGTCAATCTGTTTAAATAAACACTTCCTTCTTGCAAAGAAATTAAAGCATTGGTAAAACTAAAATGTTTCTTTCTACTGAAACTTATATGACAGCTATAAGCTAATTTAGTGGTTCTTTCTTTAGATGTAACATTATTTAGTTCCACCATCTTTTAATTTGGAGCAATCCTAACACCAGAGAGGCTTGCCACCATTCTTGAAAGAATTTATTTCACAGTAAAAAGTCTTAAAACGACAACACTGCAATTCTGAATAATATATATTTCTTAAAGGCTGACAGTTCCAGGATCTTTTCTTTGGCTTTCTCAAGCATATTTCATCTGGTTTTGACAAGGGTCACTGGCCTCAAAAGAGTCAGTGATAAAATCAAATACAATACAGTGAATTACTGTGGCAGTGCTTTTACCTTGAAAATTTCAAGATTTTAAAATATCAGGAATACTCTTTCCATTAATGATGTGTAAACAGAAAATCAAGTTTCCCTTAACACACAAAAATTAGTTTTCAATTAAGAATAATTTAATTTCATGATGAGATGTGATTGGTCAGAAAATAAAACACCACACAAAACTAATTAAAAAAAACAATAAAAAAATTCAATATCAATTACTGGACAATTTTTCTAAGTAGCTGTTTGATCACTCCAGTGTTTACATGACAGAATCTACTGTTGAAATCTTCAATGGTTTAGGTTAAAAGGTAATCTCTTTTAAGAAAAAGAAAGTTTGAAAGGTCATTAATATTGGCCTGCTATAAAGATCACATCTATCGTAAAAACATCATTGAACAAGATGGTATCTAATGTTCTTTACTGCATTCTGCAGCATCTATTCTTCCCTCTGTCAACATTAATGACATAAATAAAGGTCTAAAAACAAGATCCATGTATGCTAGTAGCTTTGTTCCTAGATTTCCTCTTTTAGAGGACAAGAATTTTATTTTTATAATCTCTAACTACACAGACTGTAACATGGATCAACAGCAGTTCTGAGTATATGCTACAGGCAATTTGATGAAAAAATAAAAGTAGTAAAAAACGCTGCAACAGCTCTTTTTACATCTCAGAGCCTTTCAAAGAATACAGAATTTACTGTATTCATTTTGCTTCTGCCAAATACCATCAGCACCCTGACATTCTGAGTGGAATTTTCTCGCTTATTTTTTCCTTTTTAAACACACAGCTATGAATAAAAATCTAAGCCTTTGGCTACATATATCTTGGTCCTGCCTGATGTAAATCAAGCAAGTAGGCCTCTGAACCCTTAAAAAAGAAGTATTTACTACAGAACCTTAGAAAAATGCAGGTGGGAAGGTACCTCTGGAATTTACTTAACCTCTTATCCAAAGCAGAAATAATTTCAAGGTTAGATCTAGTTGAGCTCTTAAAGTCTCCAGAGAATAATTTCCACATCCTCTCTGGTCAGCTTATTCCTGTGCTTACCCACTTCTACACTGAAGTTCTGAACGCTTGTATCCATATATCTAACCAGAACTTTCCTTGCTGCAATTTGTGATGCTCCCCTCTTGCCCTTTCATATACATCCATCTTCCACCTAAAAACCCCTCAAGGAAGTTGAAGACTGCCAAAGGATCCCCCACGAGCCCCTCTTTGCTTCACAGTAAATGAAACCAGCCTTGTCAGCCTCTCTGTGAGTCACACGCTCAGGTAACCTGACCATCCTGGTGAGGCTCTTCCACACCCACTCCCTTGCAGTGATGTCTCTCTTGCACTGGGGGCCCAAAACTGGGCATGACACTGTCCCAATGTGTACTTCATGAATCCCATTAAACATTTTATCCGCAAGGACACCCAAGTCTTTTTTTTCACAAAGCTGCTCTATCAAACGTGGGGAAAATGTAGCTAAGTAGAGTCAGAACTATGGTCATGTAATCACTGGTTTTCTTCAGTTTGATGACCAAATTAAAAAATAAAATAAATAATTTTTTTTTATAATTTCTTGTTTAAAAACCATGCCATAATAATAATAATTCAAAATAAGTTGCAAATCAAAGCAATATCCTACAAAAAAACTAGGACATTATCAGAATATATAAGACCATGGGGCAAGAAAAAAAAAACAAAATTCTATTGTGTTTGCCAAGTGGAAAAAACATCCATTCACAATGCAGCTTGTCATGATTCAAACCTCTGTTGAGTTTGAGAACAGGAATGAAAATGGAAGGAGGAAATTTTTACTCACTTTTAAAAAATATTGTTATTTCTTTTGGGAGGGAACGAGAATTAATCAAAGGTAGGAATGGAGTTCTCCTGGCCAAAAAGGGACAGATGAGTTGTAACGTGTTCCCAAATGGGACAGGTTCAACAGAAGAAAACTCCACTTCTGAATAATTTTTAACAAAATTACTAACCAACTGGAGTCAAAATACCAAAGTGAAAAATTTTTACATTCCCAGTTTTCCTTTCACTGTACTTTGCTAGGAATGAAAGAAAGACCATAAAATGGATGATCACAAAATTATTCTTCATTAACTTACTTTTTTCCTTCTACAACATTTCAGAATTCAGCACAGAGACTCTGTCTGGATTTTGGTTATAATCTAATAGTCTTTATGCTGCTACAGCCTATAAAAAAGAAGCATTCAATATTGCTTTTATAATCAAAAAGTTGTTATATTCCGTATAATAAATTATACATCATCCCCACCAGGGAGGACTTGCATTTAAAAACATATTATCCTGACAAAATTTCTAGAGGAGTATTTTAAAAATCTGAATTTACAGAACAAAATATTACTAAATAGTATTACAGTAATACTAACAAAGTATTACCAAACATGAAGTGAGCTGCTTTGCTTACAATTAGTGTATCTTTTCAGCTCTCTAATTTCATATTTATGGAAAAACCAGGGGGGAAATCTTGATTATGTCTATATAGCTATAATGCTGTCTGCATGGGGACTCCAGCCAGGCTAACCTATAAGCATTAATGTGAGAAACAAAGGAAAAACATCATACAGATTAACGCATTCCCACAGTAGCAGAACTGTAGGTTAGAATTAGTGCTTCCTCAATGATTTGTACGGGGCCACCAGAGCTATCATTAATTAATTTCCTGAACAGAGTGAGGAACTTGCCTCCTTCTCTTGAAATCAACAGGTTTTGGAGTTAATTTCACTGGCACTGGTCTTAAATCTCAGATCTTGAGATATGTTTCCCCTACTGAGAAATATGTCAGGGGATAAGAAGTTAACTAAAGATTTCAGTGACATGACTATCAGGAAGACAGTGAATTTTGAATCAGAGGGAAAAAAAAAAAAAGCCATGAATAAGTAAAAGTCAGCAGTAGAGAAATTTGCCTCACATTTGTAATTTGCTATTTTTTTTTCTTCTACTCAGATATAGCTCATAAAATTCGTCATGAATTCTGTGATATCCTAAAAAATTAAAAAATTAATTCTATATGAGACATACAAAATTATTATTTTATAGCTTCATTGAAGAGTACAGACCTATATTTGAAGTAAGGAAACAACTGAATATGGGAAAAGCTAGCTCTTAGGAAATTAATACCAGGAAATGTTGATAAACTTTGTGCGTTGTCATGACGCATAGAAGATCTGTTGCCTACCAGATGCCAGTGCAGGGGAAAAAAAAAACCCATCATATTAAAAGAAGACAAGTTACTGAGAAGGTCTGGATGGAAGCCATGGTCATCATAATCTATATTGGACCTAGTGATATAAGCAGAACTAAATTGAGAGCCTGCAAAACAGGTTTCAACAGTTTGTTATCTGTATGTACAAGATCAAATGCCAGTGTTCTCAGAAATGAGAATGGTGCCACACTCAGGGAGAAGCAAAGAATGGCAGACCAACACCTCACAGAGTTCAGAAACATCACAGATGGACATACACTTCTCTCAGAGTAACTGAGAGAAGCTTATTATCCAGCTTATTTAGCCTTGATTATCAATTTTCCTGCTACAGTTAAAACATGAAGATATCACTTGCCTAAAACAGTATTATCTTTTAAGTGGAGAAAAGAACTGGTTCAGATAAATAGGCTGTATGGCAGGTCCTAGCCTCAAAAAAAAACAAAACAAAAAACAAACAAGCAAACAAAAAAACCCCAAAACAAAACAAAAAACCAAAACAAATTTTAAAAAAAGTAATTAGAAAGAGGCTAAGTAGAATGCTAAGAATTCTAAGAATGCTAAGTAGAAGTTCCAAGAGAAAGATGTCCGATTTTTTTCAAGTGTATTTTAAACACAAATTTGAGGACATAAAGGGCAGTTATTTTTCAATATGGAAGAAAGAGTTGCAAACCTAGAAGCAACATAAAGGACTGAAAATATAAGGTTATAAATGCCTAAAAAGGACAAGCAAACTGTGACAGAACAGTATTTGGAACATGCAGAGTAAGATCTGTAGCATTAAATGTAGCAAGCAAGCGCACAGTGGATGAAGATTTTCACCCTCTAATCTGCACATAACAGCAGCCTTTGTGTGCTGTTGAGGACACCTGTAAGTACTCCATCCTCCATGTCTTCACACAGCTCTCAAAAACCCTCTCCAGGTATGCTAAAAAGTAGGAAAGAAGGATCCTCTTCTAAACTTGCTTCAGCTGCCACTGTTGAATTTCTCTTGGGCAAACATCCATGTCCTTTGGATGAATGCAATTTACAAAGCATCTTGTTTCAAGATGGTAAAAAGGAGGGCACTCTATACAGCAGGGGGTATTAAAAGAGAATTTGTGCAGTCTTACATTTAGGTAGAAAACTGAATTCTTTGTAACTTTTTGAATCTGCAGTCAGAGGTTTGTTTGGACCTTGGGCAGATGTTCTTTATGGTTGAGGTTTTCCCCACACCTTAAACAGTTCAATTGATAATAAGCTGCTACAGCACATTTTATTCATTCGTCACTTAAGACAGTTGAAATACAGGAATTTGCTAGCTGAGACCAGAACTATACTTCAACAAAAAACATAAGCACATCCTTAAGTGCACTTGATGAACAATAAGGAACTTCAAAAATACTTTAAGTATATTTAGACATAAATTTCTACTTATCCCCCACCTTCTGAAGAATTATCCATAATTAAAAATCACAGTTATAAAGGCTTCTATACTTTATTTTAAAATTTTGTCATGATATTCAGTGGACCAGTTGCCAGATACGCCACATGAAAAATTATTTCACTCCTATGAATTTTTCCCCCCAAATCCCAAAGGACATTTTGGGAATTGCTAAAATATATTTTATCTATGTGACTGCATGCCATTATTGAAGTTATTCCAGGTGCGCTCAATAAACTTTCCCCACAGCCCTCCCACAACTTGTTACAGTGCCAACTTTACCTGTGACTGATCTGTATTAAAATTTAGCAATGTCCATTTGCATTTATTTGTAACAGCAGACAGGTAACTACAGCAAGTCCACATGGATATTTGCACACATGTAAAGAGTTTGTCCACATTTATCATCCATTCATCCTTTTTGTATACTCACAAAGCCAAGTAGATCCTATGATGCTTATTAGAGAAAATATCAACATCATGCATGCAGCTAGCGTGAGCTGGCTCTCAAGATTCTTTCATTCACCTTGTGATAAAACTTTGTGGTGAACTATGATATCCTATATGGTGATACTACCTTTCTGAATAAAATAAAAAAGATGCTGCAAATACAAGGGGTGGTTTAAAAGCATGCCTTGCTTGCAAAAGTGCTCTTGAAAGCAGAAACTGTTAATAGTTCAGTAACTGAAATAGGAATATGATGAAAACAGACAAGTGCTTTGAAATAAGGAGGAAGATTTACATTTGGAAGTAATGGAAGTGACAACACACTGCCCTTAGCCAGTCCTACTTGTCCAGAAATCCCCAGCTTTGACATTTGGGAGATATTACAAATACCCAGAAGGAACCTGCTGTGATGCTTTACAAGATACTGGCACGTATGACCCACAAACTAGAAGCTTAAAACCAGAGGAAAATACATATTGGATTTACTGTTTACTGGCCATGACTCTCTGCATCACAATAGGACATTAAAAAAAATGTTTTCTAGATATGTGACTTCCAGGGACATCTCAAGCTGACCTGACAATTCTTACTTGACAGAAAATTAATGGAAAATCACCTCTTCCGAAGGAAAATATACTTTGCCTGAAGACTTCCTCTTTTCTCCAATATCCCATCCAATCATATTCCTCTGAAAGGAGGGCTAACACAATGAAAAGAGCAGATGACACCACTTCTCTGAAAGCCCTAACTTGGTTGTTTACCACCTATAAGTAAGAATGTGCCTCCCCAAAAGCCATCAGTTTTCATGGTCACAAAACATGACAGCAGAGGTGTAAAATGCAACCACAGCACGGAGACAGAAAATAAGTGCAAGGACAGAAACTGTGCAAGCAGTTTGGATAAATCACCTGGATTTCCTACCTGCATATTGGTAAAAATTAAGGATTTAGATGCAACAGAAAAGTTGTAAAAGATTAAACATTTTCTCTGACCAGTGTGAAAAAAAATTATTGCGTAGATTTAAGGAAACTCCATCTCAAGAGTTGTGGTAGGAAGCTACATTCAACTACTGAATGAGGTTGAAAAAAGAATAAAATGGGGGAAAATTAACATTCCTTTTTAGTGCATATTTCATAATACTCATTACCATAACAATCTAATCGTTATTCATTATAAAGTAATATTAAATGTTGAATTAAAGGATTTTCTTTTTGAAATTAGCAATGGGGAAAGAAATATACTCAATCCTGATACTTTTTGCTCCTTTTTTTCCATGTACTCAATGTCCTTGTTAGCACTACAATAAAATTTTGCTTTAATGAAATTTTAGCGAAAAAAAGGTTGTAGTCGGGTTTAGTTTAAAACACAGTAAATAAAACGTACTAAATTGGATAGACTTCAGTCTGGGTTATGAATTTAAAGAGCTAGATAAACAAACTACTACCAAATGCCTCACTGACTTCTATATTTCAAAAGAATAATGGTTCAGAAATCAGTTTTTAGAGTATAAGGAATTCTATTAATTTTGTGACATTGCTCACCTCCTTCATTATTTTCCCACTTGTTCTCTAATGTATTGTAGGAAGTACTGCAGAGAAAAGCAGTTTTAGGTTTTGTTCTAACCATGCCTCATTCATTCACAATGATTCAGCAATTTACACAAAAGAATGCACAGAAGAAATTCTGGTTTACATAGAATTTTAGAAACATCAGCTTTCTCACTGGTGCTGCTATACGTTTGCATCCACATTTATTTTTCCATTCTGTCAGTAGGAATGTGAGTTTTGCTCCTGTTGGTTAGAATAAACAATTTCCCACAAGAGGTCACCTCTTCCCACAGTGTCTAGGTGGGTTTTATGAGAAGTGGTGCAATGTCAGCAGACCAGAGAGGAACGGCATCTTGCCCTCCTTTTAATCCCAAAACATACTCTAAATCTCCACTGACTTTCTTGTCACCTTTCCACTGCATGCATGAGAGCAGAAAGGCAAAAAATCACCAGTAAGAAGAATATTTTCTAGGGTGTAATGAGGAAAGTGTGAGAAGACTTTTTAAGAGACATAAAACGCAATTATTAGGAGAAAGGTACACTGAAAATTGCACATACGCTTCAGAAGTGCTGATGCCTCACTATGTCAAGTCCTCACAAACCACTGTACCAAGTAATGACACAAGAAACATTGGGTTCACATCCCTTTTGTGGCTGCAGTGTGCTGTTCTGAGGCTGCTGTGCCCCAGGAAGGAACCACATGGGTATTGTACAGTAAAGCTGCCAAACAGACACATAAGCAACTAACAAAATTTTCAGAGTATATCTGGTTATTCAAATACAGTCCAGATACCAACAGAGCAGCTTTTAACCCCACAATGCACATTATTTAATGATTACAGATTTGTGGATGTTAACTGGCTTTGTGCATAAGCAACTTACCTCATGAATTTAGGCAGAGATATTAAAGTATAGTAAATATTCTGTTATTCACGTCCAACGGACAAAAGCTACTTCACACAGCTGAAAGTTGATGACTGTAGCATGACAACTCTAATTACACAGTCAAATGCTAATACAGCTGAACCCTACCTCTGTTCAGCAGTCCATTGCAAATCATTTTGGAACAAGACATGGGCTTTTGTTTCATAGGAATAAATCCTCCCTTTCTATTATCCCTTCGTGATACAGAGCACACAAACCTAACCTGCTTCATGGGATAATTTGGAGATGAAACAAAATGAGAAATCACAACTCCAATATTTTTCCCAACCTTTCCATCTATGTTAGTTCCAAGTGAGCATCCAGCAGTGTAAAGGCATATACAACAGAGTACAGTTCTTGAAACACTGCATTTAGAAATTAAGTTTCCTTGTGCACAATACTCAAGATACTTCACTCATATGTCAAGATATAATGAGTAATTTAATGACAAAACCTTAGAAAAAAATGCATAAAGCAGAACATTTACATACTTTTAATTTACAGCAGAATTTAGTCTCTAGAATTATGTCACTAATGTGGACATCAAGCATAACAGCTCTCTTTTGTGACAATCAGACTTCCACACAAGAAACACCATTGTCTTAAATAAAGTATCCTTACGAGATTCATTAAGAAAACAATGTGCGTGTGTAACAGTTACATCAATGACCTTCAAAAAGCACCATTTCCATGTACATGATAAACTGCAACAGTCAAGTCATAATTTGTTTAGTCATGGTCATATGTCACTTGAGCTTGCTGGGGTCTCATCAACAAAACAATCATTTGTCAGAAAAACACTGCCCATATTTTAGATATACAAGTTATGACAAAACCTAGAATGGTAAAAGGACTCTCGTGTTCTGATTTATACTTGTCTTAGAAAAGGCATCTCAATAGCGTCTCTATTCAAAGTGCAGAGAGGATGGTTGCTCAAATATTCAGTTCTAATTCAGTTCTAACCTCTAGAAAGAAATATTTTATACTAGTCTCTCTAATTTATAACACTCAGTTGAAGAGAACTAAACCTGGTGACATGTGAAAAATCCCTTCCTTATACTCTACCCTACATTATTTTCTCAATGGAGTGCTACTTTTGATGATATTCAAAGATCTGCCAGATTTGGAAATCCTTAAGATTCACATAAACCCCCAAAATAATTGCACTTTGAAACAAAGAGCTAGATCGCCAATCAGCTATTTTCTGGCTACAAATGGATGCAGCTACACAGAACATATGATACTTCTAAGGAGAAAATAAGAATTATGCTGCTATACTGTTAGTTTGAGCCTCTCCAGAATATAAATGTTGGACCATGATTGAAGCTCTTTGATACTAATTTCAGCATTGCTTAACTACTAATTCTTTCATTATCATGGATTAAAGTAGAAAAATGAACTGCAGAAAAAATCTATCATTAGCAAAACTGTTGTGCTAATAATAACAATAACAATTCCTCCTTAACCAAAGTTAGTAATAAATTAGACTGTGTTTATTCGGTTTTCTAGAGAATGCATTTGTGGATAACCACACGACACCTTTAATCAATCAGGAAATCAATCTTTCTTTATATATTGCCACAGCCCCTACTAATGGTAGTAGCATTTTTTTCTAAGCCTGAACTCCAAACACTGTCAAATGATGCAGTCTTGCCTGCCACTTAAAGACAAAGTTAAGTGTATTGTTGAATATTATGGGGGTGTTATTCGTTTTATTGTTATGTTTTACAGAAATGAGCAACACCTCATACACAGAAAAGGACTCATATCCAACATACTTCGGCAAAATATCAATGTTATTCCCCACTCTTAAAGTGGCAACAAAGCAGAGACTATTAAAATAATAATAATATGAAATTCTATCTAAGGATTGTTGTTTTACATATCCTTCTGCAGGCGGGGCAGGAAGCAACTCAAGGCAAAAAATAGTAAGCAACATGGAGAAAGAAAGTCTGAAAGTCCTAAGTATGACATATTAAGACAATTATTTCTCTGACATGGTACACAGAAGCAGACAGAACAATGCAGTACAGCCCTATACGTAGCTAAGTTGAATACTACCTGTTATTAAATTAAGAAAATTGCAACATGGTAATTTGTTTTTTCTTGTCAGGGACAATCATTTGCCTCTATTACCTAATCTGCCTTAGTACAAAAAGCCACAAATGTGTTTTTCTTTGGGGATCACAATTCACTCTGATGATTGAAGAGTATGTCACCTACTATGAAATGCTTTGCCCAAAGCTGTCAATGAAATCGATTAAAGTCAAAGTAAGTTTTGTTCCATCTCTGTTTCACTTCAGCCATGATCTTTAAACAAACTCATGCTAAATGTGGGTTGAACCCAGAATAAGCAAGCTAAAGTGAAAGGATTTTGGGAATGTATTTCTTTGTAATGTACTTGTTTCAATTTATTTCACAACCACCTTACATTCATTGAAAGCAAGCATGCTCCTAGCAAGGATAACCTTTCTAGTAGACTGTGAAATATAGAATATTACTGATTGTGCTGGAAACCATCAAAATGCAAATGAAATGAGAAAGAATCTCAATCAACATCACTATGTAAACAAAATATAAAATGAAAACTATTGTAATAACACAGATGGTATATGTTTAGCTATTTGCCAGAAGCTCTTGCTAGGGATGACCTCCAGCGCTCTGAAGTCACCAAAAGCCTTTGCTTTAACTTCAAAGTATTTGTTGTCTGAAAAAAACAATGTTTATATTCTTATATATCAACACAGTGCACATTGCTGCAATTCTCAGATCCAAACATGGCAAAGATCTATATATTACAATGCTTACCATTATCACTTTTGAGATTTCCATTGCTGAGCTGTTTCAACCTCTTCTGATGGGATTTGCCATTGTAGTGGATTTGCGCCTGAGCAGCAGAATTCAGCTGAATGTTACAGACATTACATAAAGTGAAATTGGTGTGTTTCTTTTCTCTCTCCTTCTTTTCTTCAGTGCCATCAGGTGCTAATTCTTTCTCACCTTCCCGGTCTGGGAGAGATGTGAATTCTGAATTGTATGACTGGTTATCAACTGGTAAATCAGGGCTCCAGGGCTTCTTCATATTTTCTAAGAAAAAAGCACATGAAAGAAAATTGATGAGAACACAAAATAATATAGACAAGATAGCAAAATCTGTTATCTATCAAAAAAAATTTTTGCATTTTATCTTTTAACATTATATTTCCACTCAGATATATTTTGCTTTCTGTTCAAGTTTTTCAGTTCTTCTATGTAACTTGACTAACTTCACAGCCAAGTGCCCAAAGCTGAGCCCATCAGATGTGGATGTGGCACCACCTGTGATAATTTATCTAAGAAAGGGTAAAAACACTGCAGGACCTGAGGAAAAGAACCACCTTTCAGTCAATAGGAAAAAAAGGGGGAGAAAGTATAATTAACAGAAGGACCTCCACCCTCTTACACATTAGTTCAACAAGCTTAAATGCAGAGACCTCACTCTTGAGTTTATTAAATACTTAGGAGCCTCAGTTTTCCTCTCCTCACTTCCTGTGATTGCTTTCAAGCCCAAGGCTAATAACTTCATAACTTTCTCATTTAGAGTAGTTCAAAGACAAATAAACATGTTATTAGTTTCTTATCTTAACCACCCAGGATTATAATTGAAGGATAGTTAGCTTAGATTCAGCTAATACCAGACAGCAACAACTACCGAAATGAGAAGATAATCCCATCTGCAGAACTTCAAGTGAAACCAATGTAACCATGAGCTTCCATGATTAAAAGTGAGCAGAAATGGCACAGGTGAAGAAATGCTCTGAGCACTGCAATCTAATTTACCATTCAAGGAATGCAAAACGTTATACCAACTTAGCATTTTGATGAGACCTTTATATACCATATAAATCTTTAAAGTGCTTGTTCACCCAGACTTAGTGAATAAATGAAGGTCTAGACAAAGAATCTAATGTATACTTGGAGTGACAAAATTACTGCAGCCTTAAATACGATGATACTATTTGGTCTCTAATTGACAAATCAATCAACCCAGAGACAAAAAAAGATTATTGCAGCTACACAAGAAAACAGGTCTTTAATGCCAGATCCAGAAAAGTTTCAGTGTCTAAAACAACTCTAAACAAGCCTCCAGATTTGGGTCTGATTACAACAAAATGCTGCAAATCGTTCTTCAGATAGCTTCAAATTACTTAAATTTCATCAGCTTAATTTTTTTGACAGATCTCCCAAGGATTTAAAAACAATTATTGCCTTCAAATCAAATCACAAAGACAAATTTACCTGAAGAAGCAAATCTAAAGTCTATCAATATTCAAATCAGTTTCAATCTCAGTTTTCAGATTTGCTTGCTATCTAATTAGCGTTGTGTTCTTCTATGCTAACTAAACCCCATTTCATTTAAGAAAGTACAGACGCAAGTCTGAGAGGACCTCTGCACGTGCTGTAGATTTAAACCTCACTCAAATAGATCTGTCAGTATTATTTCAGCTTCTGTGTACAGTCAACTCTTACCTAGGATTGTAGCTGTTGAAAGCAAGAGGTGAGAAAGCAGGCTAAACAATTCATTCCAAAGCAAAAGACATTGTGAGACTGTAGAAGCTTAGAAGAAAACCTGACATTTTTCAACAGCAGACCTACAGCATATTTCTCCAAACGGAAGGAGGAGGTTTCTCCTGAGGAAGAATAAATCTATCAACCTCTCAGCCCTTCTGGAGTTTGCTGGAGATACTGTTCGCTCCAAAGATTCATCTGTCTAAAATATTTTTAAATTAATAAATTCAGTCTTTAATCAAAGCAGTATAAGGATTAAAATGCTATCACAATAGAAGTAGTTTTACTAGATGCCAGTAACAGTTTAGTAATCCTGGTTTATATACATGTTGTACATGAATATATATATATAATCTATTGCATTGAAAGCATTCCCCACTAGAGAGCAGTATGAATTTAAAATTACAAGAATAATATATCTCTAGACCTATAGTGTTAGCCATATAGGCATAAGATTACTATAAAAATCAGATTTTTCAACCAAGATATAAAATATTTTAAGCAAATATAATCTAGTAAATTAAACATTGTATGCCATGTGTATGCATGTCTCATTCCTTTTGAAACATTTACACACAAACTGGCAGCCTAATAAAATGTATTAGCATGTTATTACATCCTTCTAATGTTCCAATCAAAATAGTCTAATCCAAGAAAGTCTTATTTTTGGCATATATAATCTGTTTTGCATTATAATCTCATTCCAGAAAACAAAATTACAAAATGAACACTCAATAATAGCACAATAAAATAATAAGGGAAATTCCACCTTGGATATAAGTGATTTGTACTTCTACCATGTGCTTTCCTCAGAAAAGCATGTGACATCATTAGAGCTGCAACACATTTTTGTGTATGCCCATGTCACTCTCAAATCCAGAGGAAGGGAATAATTTATAACTGGAGTTTAGGTAACAACTAGGAAAACAGAAGTTTTGGAAATATATATTAATATAATATATTTTATTATATATACAGTTCATCATCATTTTCTTTACAGATACACAGTGATTTCTGAATATATATAATGGCACTGCTAAAGGACTAAAGTGAGATATTACAAGCCTGTGCAAATCACTTGCTGTAAAGCCAGCATTACATGGCAGTACTCAAAATGATCCATTTAAGAAAAGAATTGAAAATGTGAAGAAAAAAATTTTTAAAAACAGAAACAGGTTCTCATTAAAACATTCTGAGTCATTCTTTTTTAATGTTTCTTAAGGGACAAGATAGTAAGTGATGAAGAGGGAGATATTTGAGTATAATTTGCTGACATACTTTTAAAATACAATTTACCACTTCAAAAAGTATTTTTAAATAAACAGGGAAAAAAAAATATCAATTTCTTAAAATCTTGTAAAACTCCACCAGTGTTTAAACCAACACACATGCAGTCTAACTCATGAAAGCCACAGGCCTTCAGCTCATGCATGCATCATTACATACTTCCATTTCCTGGAGTAAAAATATTTAGGCAGCAATTTTGATTGGCAAGGAAAAGAATGCTTAGTTCATCCTATTGGAAAATTACATGGAATATGGTTAAAAAAAACTTAACTTTAAAAGAAATTTTTAATTGTTATCAGTGTCTTATTGGCTTAATAATATGTGGATAGGATTTAAATGAAAATCCTCTTTCACTGCCATCGTATTATAGAGTTCATGTCAACTGTACTGTTACATATCTTTTAAAGTCATCAGTTTTGCAGAGAACTATTTTTTCCCCATAAAAGAAAGCTAGCTTCTCAACTTTAGGGGCCCTAATGAAGCCTGCAGAGCAGTAGAAATGAGTGAACTAGGCAACCAAGATCCCAAAATTTCATGCCAATTTAAATAGCACTCTGGATAAATGCTTACGTTTATTTTCCCTGGGGCTCTGAACTCAATTTTGGCTCAATGATGCTTACCAGTAGAATGAACTTTGCACAACATTATAGCTTTGTGAAGTAGAAAACTGTCCCATATGGAAAACCAGCACAACTACAATTTGTGGGTTTTGCTGGCTTAGATAACGTAGCTGCTTCCTGGGGATTTCTCTTCTCAAACGTGCTTGAAAGTCAGGGATTAGAAATCTCATCCTTCCCTCAAACAACCCTTACCTTCTTAGTTGCAAGGCAATGGCATACTTTCTATTCCAGAAAGTTGAAAGGAAATTTTACTCATTTGTACTACAACTAATTGTTCTATTTCCAGACCATCTTATCAGCATAGAACTGTATCAATCACTGTGACTTTGGCTCCTGTGTACATAATACTCAAACATGTTGGGTACATTCAAGAGGCCAACAGAGTACATGAATCCCAGAGACCACTGTGTACCTAAGTCTGACGTATTTAATGCAGACCTCTTGCCACTGATGAATGGCCCAGTTCAGCCTGGAGAAGAGAAAAGAAGGCTTCAGGGTGACCTTTGAGAAACCTTACAAGGGGCTTACAAGAAGGCTAAAGAGGGACTTTTCACAAGGGCCTGTAGTGATGGGACAAGGAGGAATGGCCTCAAGGTGGAGGAGGATGTGTTTAGATTAGATATTTAGGGGGAAAAATTCCTTATTATAAATGTGGTGAGGCACTGGAACAGGTTTCCCAGAGAAGTAATGGACTACCCATCCCTGGAGGGGTTCAAGCCCAAGCTGGATGGAGCTTTGCATATTTTGGCCTAGTGAAAAGTTGCCTTCCTATGGCAGGATAGTTGGAACTAGGTGATCTCTAAGGCCCCTTCCAACCAAAACCATCCTATGATTCTCTACATCTTAAAGCATATCTCTATGTCTACTTCCCAACAGGTTGCTACAATAAATACATTCCTGTAATAGCTGAAGGATAGGGCATTAAGGATCAAGTCCATTAATTACAATATTCAGGGATTTCTAATATTTCTTTTCAAAACTGTGAAAGACATTAAAGTAGCAGTCATCAAAGATGCAGATGTTTGCATCTCAGTTACTGATTCCCAGAGTCTACTCTATTCCCAGATACTTTAAATTTCACCAAGAAGGCCTAAGGAGAGTCATCTCACTATGAAGCAGACTAAAGCATAAACTCTGGTATTTTGTTGTCAGAAAAAAGTATTCCTCTTCATTTGCAGATGTCTGTGCTGTAGATCTCAAGTTAGATGGGATGAATCTTGCTCTGCCTGTGATAATGTCTCTCCAAACATTAAAAAGACTGAACTTTCGCAGGTAATAATAATGATACTTATTTTCTGAGATATCAAAAGATAACAACAAATACTGAGAGATACCAGCTGCTTTCAAGAAACTGTTGTTAATGTAATGTTTAAAAAAGAAAAGAGAAAGAAAAAAAGAGGAAAAAAAAAGAGATTGATCACTTATCAATATCCTCACCTTGTCAGTTTTCACATGTTTGGGGGATGTTACTGGCATGCTACAAAAAAGGACCTCTGGTAATAACTGGAATCTTCATATCTTTTCAAACTTCATAATTTTTTTGTTATATCTTTCAGGTGATAGGACATCACCAGTAGACATAAGTCACTGCAGCACAGAGACTTTTGCATCAGACTTTTAAAAATCTTCTTCACACTATGAGTGAAACTACGTGCCAGGACCCTTCCCAAAACTGTGCTGAAGTTTTGCTATTTATGTTACGCTCCTTGAAGCTCCCTGCTGCATTGGGTACTTGTGATGCCTTTACCAAAAAGCCCATTAGTGCTAACTTGCCTTTGCAACCTTTAATTGAGCTCACTGAATGAAATGCTAGCTCTAGACATGTATTCCTGGGAGAAGCCTAAAATGATCATATTGCCATCTATTTTAAACATGGATGGTGGGGGCAGGGCAGCCTGGGGAAAGATCAGGAATACAAAAATAAAATATCCTTGGCTTCTTCCACCCCGCCATTATCACTGGATGATCCCAACACTGTAGCTTTCCGGTTTTGGTCGTGATTGCACCTGCTCCTGGTTTAGAGCGCAGAGCAGTTTAGGTCATGAGCGGCCTATTTTGCACATCACGGCTGTGGCAGAACAAACACACAACAAAAAGGACTAAGCAGCAAAGCAGTGAAAGGTCACTCACGGTGAAAGCACTGCATCTGTGAAACACAGATCCCTCCCAAATGACCTGAGTAACCTTCAGGACATGCTGCAGGATTCACTCATCTGTTTGGGATGGATGGGTGGATGGATGGGTGGGTGGATGGGTGGGTGGATGGGTGGGTGGATGGGTGTCATTTCAGTGGAAGACCTACTGTGGAATGGGAATCTACTGGGATCTGAAGTGCTTTTTAGAAATCAATCGATTTTTCAGGACCTCCTTCTTTCTGAGCCTTTCAGATTAAATTTAAATACCAAATAGCACATAATACAGTAAAATTTGATGTGAAAATCTGGAAAAATATATGCATTAAGTAATTTTAAACTGTAGGAAGGTTTTTCTACTATGAGTTCTAGTAGCAAGAATAATCAATTGCTTCTTAAAATCAAGGAAGAGTTTCTCCGGTCACACACCCAAGAGCTAAATTAATAGTCAGTGATAAAACTGTGGATAAAACTCAGTATCGCTTCTTGCCGTGTGCCTAATACAGCTCAGATCAAAATACATTTGACGCCAATATTTACCAAATTTCCTCTTAAAAATTCCACACAAAATAGACTAAAAGAGGCATCTTAGCAGGAGGAGGAAGGAAAGTCAGGGAGAGAAACATCTTATTTTCTTGTTTATTGTTTCTCTGTATCCCACCAGATCCTCCCAGTCTGATCACTCCTTCTAGCTGCTACACCACTTCAATCATCCATGAGAATAATAAGAAGATCATAATCATCATCATCTCAGGCGTTTTTGTGAAGTCTAAGAGGAAAATAACCTCTTAAGCAAAAACTGCATCAAGCAAAAAAAATAAAGGCAGGTTTTCCACACGTGTTTATTGCTGAGGGGGAATGAGGTAAAATGAGATTGATGTTATTTAGGGTTGGAGGGCTTTATAATTTTATGTCTCTGTCCAGGGGACTCCTCCCAAGAAATGCATCTCTGCAAACTGAACCCTATAAGAATAGATACTTATCCATTTGAAATAGGCTCATTGTATATTTTTATACCATAAGCAATAGCACAGAAAATAAAAGCCTGGGCTTTTGTTTTGCTTTGCCGGGAGAGCACTTAAATCTTTCAGGAAAAGCTGCATTTCAATACTGCAGCAAATGAACAAACCAAACCCCAGTCTATCTCCCATCACAGCCACATGCACCAAGAGATCCTAAAGGAACTTATAGATGGACTAAACAGAAAAAGTTCATCATTTCTTGGTTCAGCAGTTCCCTCGTGCCAGAAGCAACAAACAGACATCTCATAGTCTCAAAATATACTGCAGTCAGTTTTTTAATTGAGTTCTATAAAAAGAGCTAAGCACTAATCAACACCATATGTTATTCAATTAGCTAGTAATACATATCTATTTCTCAAGCCTGTGCTAACATAATGGGGCACTTTGGGTGGTTTGGAACTATTTAAAGGCCAAGTAATTAATTTGCAAACATCAGCTTCCAAAATCTGAGAAGCACTACTGTGATGACTTAAAAGCCACGAAAACTCCCTCATTTGCTTTTTATTCAATCTGTTTTCAGAAACAGTCCCTGTGAAAACAAAGATTTCTGCATAAAATAGGGCCAGAAAAAGACACGAGTTCAGCTATGTGTGTGTTACCCAGGTCCAGAGGGATGTTCTTCCCAGGCAGGTAAAGTGAGCAGCTCGTGTTTCATCACTTCCCTCTCCACCAGCAGTATATTGTGGTACAGACCTTGTGTCTGAGGCAGTAATTAACACAACAAATGGTAGAGCTAGCAAAGCTACGTGGGCTCTGTCTACCAAGAAAATTTGTTGCTGTCAAGCAACCTGAAGTGCATTATTTTTTCCATATTCTTGATTTTCGCATAGGGAAATGGTGCCCACAGACTCAAAACTCCTGTCAATGGTAGTCAGAGTTGGCTGAGCTCAAAAAGAAGGGAGAGAAACATCCAACAGCAATTCAGGCTGCCTCTGCTGGGCAAAACCTTGAGTTTCACAATATTTCCGGGAAGGTAGGCCATCAGAACAGGTTTTAAAGGGAAGGGAAAAAACAGAATAAGGAATTATAAACATAGAATCTTTTAGGTTGTTACAGATCTTCAAGATCATCAAGTCCAGCTGTTAACCCAGCACTGCGAAGTCCACCACTAAACCACGTTCCCAAGAGCCACATCCACATCTTTTAAATACCCCCAGGAATGGTAACTCCACCAGTTTCCTAGGCAGCCTGTTCAAGTGGTTGATAACCCTTTTGTTGCAGAAATTTTTCCAAATATCCAGCCTAAACCTCTGCTAACACAACCTGAGGACCTCTCCTGTCACTTGTTACCAGGGAGAAGAGACCAACCCCCGCCTGTCTACACCCTCCTGTCAGGTATCTGCAGAGAGCAATAAGGTCCTGAGCCTCCTTTTCTCCAGACTAAAAATTCCCAGCTCCTTCACAGCTGCTCCTCATCAGATTTGTGCTCCTGACCCTTCACCAACATCATTGCCATTCTCTGGACACACTCCAGCAGCCCAATGTCCCTCTTGTAGTGAGGGGGCCCAAAACTGAACAGAGGACTTGAGGTGTTGCCTCACCAGTGCCCATCACACAGGGACAATCACTGCCCTGGTCCTGCTGGCCACACTACTGCTGATACAAGAATATTAATTTTGATTTCACAGATAAAAATCACTTTTTACAGTCTCTCTGGTTCAACTCTCATATGTGAAATCAGCCTACAAGCTGTCATTCAGATATCCTACAAGTGCCATTTTCCACCTTAAATAGCTTTAGTTTTCCCAGTACCTAAATATCCAATCAAAACTTTATCTCAGCAGAAAGCAAGAGCATGAACAGCTGTTTGGGCATAACGAGCAACTCATTTTTGCAGATGAGAAATTTCCATTTTTAACACTCCAATACAATCACCAACTACCACTGTATCCAAGTAGGCAATTTTTTAAATTAAGTTTCAGTTAGTGCTTGTGACAAGTTTGCTAATAGGTTATCTCTTTGGATACACAGGCACTTTTTTTTCTTTTGTGATTAAGTATTTCAGAAATAAGTATTTTGGCAATATGCTGATGAAAATACATCCACAAAATGAAACAGGAAGAGAATTAAAAAGGCAAGCCACATGAATAAGCTCAGTGGGAATTCTGTTTAAATAAATAAACAACCACCACTTTCCCCAAAGAAACCCAAACATTGCAGAATAAAGAATAATAACTTTTAGACAGTTCAACCCCTAAAACCTTTGTTATGCACAAAAAAATGCAGCCATTAGACATGAAATTAAATGAACTGGCAATAAATATACTAAAAGTGAGGACTAGGAAATTAAGGACTACAAGCAAGAGATAACTAAAAATAAGGCTTTTTTGTTTTCAGTTCAGGAGACATGCCAGAAATTTGTGGGTTTTCCCTTTTATTTTTTTTAATCTAAGCAACTTTAGAAATTATTTGCTGTATTTGAAAGATAATTTCCAAAGATTTTCAGAGTTTTATGATTTGAATTTTCAAACCTTCTAAGGTCCTAGTAAGCAGCAATATTTATCACATATGAAAACATCCAAAAGATAATCTCCCCCTCCATTTTGTTATAACTTTGTTTTAGGGAATTGCTGTGTGGATATTTTTAAACAAAAGACCTTGAAAACACAGGAGCCATTGAAGACCAAAAGAGAGCAATTTTAGTGCTTCAATCAGTTACCCTTTGGAAGATATTTCTAAATCAAAAAGTTCTACTTTTTCCTTTCTCTAAATGCATTTCTAAAAACACCTCTGTTAAAAAAAAAAGCCTTGAGGAAAAGGTCTTATGTTTGAATATTATCATTTATACTTTCACAGCAGGAATCATTTTTTTCAGATTATCTGCTCATTATAAAACATTCAGATAGCTCTGGAACATTTACAAGTATAGGGATTTTTTTTTTTGTTTTTTATTATGTTATTGCTTCATTACACCCACTGGGCTATTTAGTGTTGAATTTAATGGAGACCAGATCATTTTCCAAGCAGTGCAAACACATCAAGGTGAAAGTCTGTTGTGTTTGGAAAGGTTAGCAGATGTTTCTGCAAGTGCTTGTGAAAGTTATTGTTTATCTTACTCTCGAACCTTTGGATTGCATTTTCTTTAAATACTGTATTCACCCCTGCATTCATGGTAATATGAACATAATTTCTGCTAGTTTACAGCATGTGGTTTTTTGGGTAGCTGTTACAATTTTAGCTGAGAAGTATAAACTTACTGTGTGGAACTTAGAAAGCATATTCTCTCTCATGGCTTGACAGACAATGCCTTTGCTATTGTCTCCACGGCTGATGCAATGTTTCTGCATGTCAACTATACATTTATCTGAATCTCTTCATCAATACTAGGGATCTAAAAATAATTCCTAGCAAATCAGACTATCCTGGACATGTACTGGTAAAAAAAACTGTAAGACAAGTTGTGGGACCTGGACCTGTTTATGTTTCCTTGGGATGACACAGTGTCCCAGAGCAGCAGCTAAAATCTTTTGTTACAGTCACACAAGGCCAATGTAGAGCTTCGCTTATGCCACTGGGGAATTATTTTAACACAAGGACTATCTGTCTGTGTCACATTTCTAATAACCTTTTCATCACAGTACCCAGATGTAATCCATTTATAGAAACGCTTATGCATCAAAAATAAAAATGTGCAAAAGGAATCTAATTACTGAATACAGAAAGTGGGATGATTTATTTTTTATTTGGGATAAATTCAGGTGATTCACTAGTAGTGGATGTAAATATATTTTCAAGGCATTATTCCTATAATCCCACGGGGTGAGTGTATGTGCCAATGTACGTTCAGGAAAATGCATCATAAAATACCAGGACCTAGGAGGACATCCTGGGCAATGAGATATTTATTGCACTAGCTTTTTCCTTGCAGTACTTTTCCACAAGTGTAATTCACTCCTCTGTTGAATTGTGTGGAAAATGAAGGCAGGGCATATTAGAGAGAGTTTACTTATATTTTTTATAAGGCACACATATGAAAATAGCTTTTAAGCTAAGAGGAGGGTCTGAAATTATATCTGTAACCATTTATTGATGCAAGATCTCTGAAATACATTACCTATTTGGAATTTGGACATATATAGTTCCACAATAAAAGTATGGAAATGCAGGAAAACATGGACAAACTAGAGAACACAAGCCCATACCTCCCCTCCAAAGCAGGAACTGCTGCTTCACTTTGCTTCTAAAAGTCAGCCCATGTTTGAAATTACTGATTGCACAGCATAGTCCAGGAGTATCTTCCAAAACCTGAAGCCTCTCAGAGAGGCCCAGGAGTTTACTGAACACATAAATCAATGATGGTACCTTACTAAAGTTAAAATATAAAAAAAGCTTCTAAAATAGGAAAGATTTTCCCAGTTTTACAGAAAACTCTATACTTTTATACATCTTTTCCATGCAAAGTTGTGTTGGACCACCACCTTCAGCATTCCACGACCATGTTATTTTTTTTGTTGGGCTTTATATAGCACGCATTGCTAATAATCAAAAAGCATCAACAGTTCTTTCTGAAACATCCTCCCCTGATTGGATGCATTTCTGAAAAAGAATCATGGAAAGCATGGGAATAACACCATACACACACAGACAAGTTAAAATAGCTGATGCATTCCAGCTTTCTCTGGGAGACCTTCACAGCAGCACTTCTCTGCAGCAAGTGCTCATAGAGCAGACCCTGAGCTGTTGATTTTTGGAAGCCTGAGCACTTTGCTCAGCCACTGTGATCTGCAAAAACAACTGCTGCTGAGTGTGTAAAATCTTTCTAGCTCTGCTGGCCATCTGCAACGTCTCTGAACCTGTCGGGTAGGCTGAAAATGCTGAAAAGCCCTGAGAAGTCATGCACGTTAGAATTCAAAGCCCTGAAAGACCTATGAAGTTTCTTCCTTCAGGCATGCTGATTCAGATGAAGCAGCTTATAAACTCTATTATACATAGAACAAGTTTAAAAAAATCTCTGGGATTTGCTCAACTACATATTTTTTTGGAATGATGACTCAACTTTGCTTTAAAACATTTGTTAGCAGTAAAATCATTTAAGACTATTGATAAAATATATATGAAATTTTCAAGATTAACTCATTTTGAAAAACAGTTTTATGGCAAAAGGTTAGAATACTTGACAAAATATTAAACTGCCTTATATTTCAAGGGGTTTTTTTCAGAATTACCTTATCCAATTCACCTCATAATCTAAAACACTGCAGGTCACTGGACATGTACATAACTTTGATCTAAACGAACCTTTTAGAGAAGTTAGAGAAAAGTTAAATACAATGGTAGTAGTGACTTTTAGCTATTGACAGAGTTTTACAACATGGTGCTCTTCCCACTAAAAACCCAGACACCTAACTGGATCAGTTTTTCTGAAATGGCAAGATGTGTATATATACATATACACATATAAATATATTACACAGATGCAAGTCAGGTTGACAGCCACTGAAGTCAGTGGCATTACACTGGCATAAAAACAGGGCAAGAAAAACAGAATCAGATCCCCATTTTCCTTTTAACTAAAGGAAATTCATAGTAATTTCAGCATCTCAGTAGTCACCATAATTTCTGCTGATCTTGCTATGTATTATAAAAACTGTCATTTTTAAAATTTATGGTATCTTTTACAGCTTGGGTTAAAGAACACTTAAAGCACTTTCAGTGTTTTATATACCTGTATTCTAGAAGAATAGAAATGAGATTCCTTTATTAATTTAGACCCAGACTACCAGACTATTCACACTAGCAGTCTCAGTAAATTTTAATGGGATTACCTGCATGAGTAAGAATTTACATGGCAAAAATCAGAAAAGGGAAACCTTTATGATTAAAAAGTACAAAGATTACAATAGCTAAAACTTGTTGAGTGTTTGACTCACAAAGCTACAATTCATTAAAGTAATAGTCAATGTATATGTGACCAATCAGAGAAGCTGTACAAGGTAATAACATCCAATCAATGTCAAATTACTACTTCAATTGTAAACCTATGTATTGTTTCTTCCCAAAACTACTGAATTATGGGCAACCAAGTAAAAAAAAAATAATTTCTCAATACACATTCATTTATTTTTGCTTCATTTTAATGGCAATCCATTTGAAATCCTTGTCAAATTTTCATTTCATTTGTCACAGAGGCATATGAAGAGAGAACACTTCATGTAAGCAAAGCCATCAAAACCACAGCCTAAAACCAAACAACTGAACAAGCAACCTTCCCCTAAGCCACTGCACACAAGAGACTACTCCATCCTTCCCTCGTTTCCCTAGTTTAGACAAAACCATCATTATTTTACTTAGCACTATTTAAATCCAGCCAAATAATGCCATTTGTAATCACCTTTAACTGTCAGGAAGAACATGGGAATGACTTACCTTGCAGCATAGCAGTGTTATCCACTTCGCTATGCCTTGCTCCCACACAAACACATCTGGAACCAACACACACTCACTGTCATCAACTGCTTTTCACAAATCACTCACTTATTGATCCCTACAGTTATCACTCTTCATCGACTGAACTTCATTCCACATTATCGATTTGTTGCTGCTTCAGCAAATTCTGAAACTTTCATTACAAGAAGAATTCATACACAAACCAAAGCAGTGATCATCTACACTGGACACTTCTTACATCAAGCATTTCTGCAGGGGTCATCATTTATTTAAGAATTAATCAAACAAAGTGATAAGGGTTTTTCAAATTTCCTTGCACAAACTTAAACATTAATGAGAAAGATGAGCAACAGCCTCTGAGCCCTACATCCTGAGAAACACCAAGTCACTACATTTCAAATTTTGTTCTGTACAAAAGTGTTGGGCTCATGATTGCCAGATGATGGACACGCAAATGTCAAGTGCTGGGCACATGATTGGCATGTGAATTACATGTGCCAGGCATGTGCCTGACACACATTTGCCACATGATTGCCATGTGCTGGACACCTGAATGCCTCCTGAGGGCCACCTGGTGCGTGCTTGATTACAGCCAAGTATCAGAGCCAGTACCACAATCACCTACTAACAGGTGTTATGGTAGGAAACAAAGCAGCTACCAGTCTTCCTGCTGTCACCACTTGAACCATCAAGAGAGATACCAGAAGGTGGATGGGTCTCTCCTGAAAGCAAACTGACTAGAAGCACAAGTGTCCCAGTGGCAAAACATGAAATGAAAGAGGGTAGCCAACAGCCAAGGTATGAGTAAGTTTGACAGTGGCACAATTTTCTCACAATTGTCAAGACGGCACAGGATTTTCTTCTCCTGAGAGAGCATTTTTTTTAACAGTGGGATTAGCTGACAAATGATGCCCCAAGAGCCTTTATTCTGCCTGCAGGAGCCTTCTGCTCACCACAGAGATAAAAACCAGCAACTTTGACAAAATGTACAATCAAAAATGGTACATTCTGGCAGAAAGCAACATAACGAAACCAAGCTATTCCAACCCTGAGGTTTCCCCTCATGCTGACTTTGCAGAGTTGGTCCTTCAGATATGAACTTTTGGGCTCCACTAATTTGCAGGAGTAATGAAAGAAGCAGACAACCTGAAGGAAGCCATTTGCCAACATTACCTACCTCCATAAACAGTCACATTTCTGAGCATGTACTCAAGAGCTTTCTGTTTTCACAATATGGAACAAGAACCCCCTCTACTAATGGTTCATTAGCGAAGAAAAAGAAAAGAAAAATTTTTAAAAGGGGGGGAGATACAGAGATATTAGAGAGATAGATAAGTATATAAATATTTGTCATTAAAGGAAATCCACTTTGATATCCTATCCAAGATGTTAGCTTGGTAAGGGCTCTGGTGTCCATTTTAATAACAGTAACTGAGTACATTGTTGGACATTGAGAACTTTAAACCACATTGCAGGATAATGCTAAGGAACAAACAGAAAGGAGAGCATCATAAGACCGACCTTCAGGAAACTCATGAAGTCAAAACTCATTATCTTGACAGTCCCATGGTCTGTCTCCTTGCAGATCCTCATTTTGATTCTGATTTCTTCTCTCTAAGCAGCTCTGCACTAAACTTGACCACAACATGCAGTCCACATTTTTAACAAAATGTTAGCTATGCAACACACCAAACATCATTATTGTCTCATATTTGTTTTCACACTCACTTTCACACATGTTCCTCACTCTACTTTGACATCATGTCCACTAGGATGATTTGTCCCAACTCAGTGCTGCTAATCACTCACATGAATTTCCCCATAAAGTACTGCAAAGACAGCTTTGTTCCTGCAGAACTTACTTCATGCTTCCTCCCAGTTCCTCTTTTGTAGGTGACTATTTACATTAAGCTGCAGAGCAGTCCTGACCCATCATGCTTCCAATTACTCCAACAGCCCCAACTGCTTCCATACTGTGAGATACAATCCCCCTTCTCCAAGCAGATTCATTACACAGAACTTTTCGCCACAGAATCTCTTTATCACAAAGGTTCCTCCTTTAAAGGAGAAACAGTATTATTAGGACATACTCATAACCTTAAACTTTGCATCAGCACCAGAGGCACAAAAGAAGCAGCAGTAAAAGAACCTTCAGCTAAAATTGCATTACTATGAAGCCTAAAGATCTTCCATTGCCATTACAAAAGGTATTATTTTCTCAAAATACACTGAAGGAAACGTGCATCATATAGAAAGAGAAAATAGGTTGGAAAGACTGCCTACAGAGACACAAAAGAAACCAAATCTTTGTGAACTTACAAATATTGCAGAAATATTTTAAATTAAATTAAACATTAGATTGTAAGAGCAAGATGTAGAAAACATCTCCATTTTAGCATTGGAAATAGCAGGGAAGTTGGGAAAATTAGATACATGCACTATTATATTTTCTTTATTACCTGTAGGAGCTTGAAAAAAATACAGAAAAAGACTCAGTGCTGACGGCAGCAACCCTGTTGAAAGCCTTTTACTGTATCTGTAAATCTTGTACAATTCCTGTCTGCATCAGGACAAAAAAACTTTATTCAGTCATGCAGTTAACCAAGTGAAACTTGAATTCATGCTTTCAGGTCTCCGAACTTCGCGCAGATTCTAACACTAATGGACAATTTCTCTGCTTTCTTTCCAGCCTTCCTCTTCTCTGCTTCTTTTCTACGCAACTTTATTTTTCAGAGGTTATTGTAGTTTAAAAGAAAACTGAAAAATAAAACTTTTGTTCTTTGAATATCAGAGGGATATTTATTAGCATCATATTATGTCTCGAGGGAAGAGAGGTTCAGCGGCATTTTTCATAGCCTCTTGCTCCTTTTTGTTTGCTTTTTAAAGAGAAAATACATTAGAAGACTATTCAATTTTCTGCCACTTGAGAATTTAGCAGGAAGAAATACCACAAATAGCCCAGAAAAATGGCAGATAATTTCATGATCATTGTAATCTAGTGCTTTCTATAAGAGAAGAGCAAAAAATCATGGGAATGCCCCGAACACAAAAGGCAAGTGCTTAGAAAAAGGCTAATGCTTCAATTTTGGATATAATATTTTAGAAATTGAAAGTCTGACACAAAAGGAAACTCTTCTGAAAAGGTGTTTTACTCCTCAGTTTCAGTGGTCTTTCCCAAGAAACTGCTGAATAATGGCTGTGACTGGTATTATTCTGTACAGTGTCTGTATCTGCTGAAGAGAAATTTTTTAGCTCATTAATAAAGCTTTGACATGATGGTTCTATTTTTTCGTACCATCTTTTCTAAGGGGATAAGATATTCAAATTGATGCCCAAACAGAGCCTAAAAAACAAAGACATGCAATTATTATACTCTGTTGATTGTTTTAGCCTATCTTAAATGGGTATTTCTGCAATTTCTAAAATAAGCAATCACTGCATAATAATTAAAGTACTATTTCATCATAAAAACATTATTAGATAAAGGAAACATGCAATTATTTTCAGCAGTCACATGGACTTTTAAAAAAAATCATGACACTGTTGGCCATTTTGTGGTATGAAGTCCAGTCATTATAAATGTGAAATTATCAGATTAAGACATTTATCCAAATGTATTCCCACAATACAATGCATCCTCTAAATCTGCTAAAGACACTTGAAATCCATGTATTGCTACTCTGTAATGTGCTAAGCACAGTCTTCTGCATTGCTGGAAGTATACCTTTTTCTTTAAATTATTCAATTCATTAGACAATATTTGTTTAATGCTTTGAACTTGTAATATTTTCCAAAACAGTTGAATGCTATTACCAAAACAGTGTGGGACAGATTTTTCAGGCTGCAGGTAGATATATCTTTCCACACATTTAAGAATTACCCAGCAAGTGAGAAGTTAGTTGCATTTGAGTAATAGATTGAGTACAGGTACTTGGCAGGAAACGTTTTTCTGTGAGAATTATGGTTCAAAATTTAAAAACTAGTTTATTTATTCCTTCTAGACTCTTTCCCTGGATTTTGTTTCACTGGTTAAATTCAGGAAAATATTGTATCATGTTTGGGAAGGACTGAATTTTTACTATGTTCCTTAACCCAACTGCAGGACAACTGTATTTGTCTCGGCAAGCACAGAGAATGTAGAAAGCCTGCGTGGCCTGCATAGGAACCAAAGTCAAGATCAGGATTTGTTAGTTCAGGCAGCCCTATGAAAAGGACAATCCTAACATTTGAAAATAAAAACCAGTGCACAGAGAGACTAACCAAAACTCCCGCTGGAACATATCGGCGTGCGGCCGCGTGACGGGAATCGCGATCCGTGGCGCCCATGCGTCAGTCCTCCCCCACCACGCACCACTGCTGCCCCGGGCAGGAGCTGTGTGGATGAATCATTCCCTGACCTCTCCATCATTTCCATGGTGCACTGAACTCCGCTCACAATGCTGTCAATGTCACCTACCAGGGACCAACACACGCTCCCACACATACACAGAGTATATCCTAGCGATAACAACGCCACCAGGAGCTTCCCCATCTGAATTACTTTAGGCCTTCAATAGAAATAAAGTTACTTTTATAAATGAATGCTTATTGTTTGTACTCTAGTAAAGAAGTTAAATTAGGCTCATCTTAATTGCATTTGTACGCAGTATTTCCAGTGTGTGTTGTCTCAACTCCACATAAATCAATACCACCACTGAACTTAGCATGATCTTGTACAAAAATAGCATCTCTGCTCACTTCTAGAGAGACTGTTCCAAATGCTGTTACTTGACAGAAGAGGATGACATGCAGGCTTCCTAGCACAGGCATAAAACCCAAATCTCCTGGGGAAGGGTGAGAAGAGAGGGACATGAATTTACAGCAGCAAGTGGATAGTCTTACATGCCAGCTTCCTAACTCTTGTTTTTTTATAACAGAAATACAACTCATAGGCAAGGACTGAGGAACAAAGGCACTTATTCAACAGCTCAACATCTCCAAAAGTTTATGTAATTCTTCACCTAGAGTTCAGTAACCAAATTTTACTGGATATTTGAAAATCTCCAACCAGATCAAGGAGGAAAAGCCCAGAACTGCTGAACATCAACCCTCTTCAGAAACTGAAACTCAGGACTTCAGGGTCCATCACATATTTATCTTTAATTTCTACGGGTTCACATCCTCAGAGTTTTTATTTGATTTGCATATTCTTTCAATTAATAACTTAAAAGAGAAGATAAGGAAATACTAATAAATTCAGTCCAGTTCACAAACCTTGTTAAACTTGTGCTTGGCTTAATTCATGTTGAAACGCAATTTGCTTGTTCTAATATTTCATTATCAAAGTCCTTAACGAACTTGCTCTGAAGCCAGCAATTTTATTTAAAACATATTAAATCTACACTACTGGCTGCCAAAAAGAAACGAAATAAATGTCAGCCATATTGTTCAGATGTTAAAGACATCCAACATACCTTAGTAAACATCAATTCTTCTGTGTCAACAACAGCAATCACAACACTCATTTTATGCATCTTCGTGATCACTAAGAGTATTCTAGCAGGAAGTTTCAAGGACAGATATTTCATCCTCTGCCTTGGCATTGTAGATTTAAGGATAATGACAAGCAAGGGGCCCTTTCCTCCCTTTTTAGAAGCCATTTCCAGTGAATATTTACCCACCAATCAAAAAAAGCGAGACCAGTTCTTCTCTCAAATCAAATTCAAATGAAATCATATTAAATCTGTGCCAAAAGCAAGCTATAAAAATAAAGAGAAAATTACTAAACTTTGGGGATATTTAACTGTATATCACAGTACAATCCTGCAGCTATAGATGGGACATGAGTTCTCCTACAAGCAAGAGTTTGTTTGGTTGTTTCATTCAAGTTCCCTATTACTTTACTGAAAATAATATGGTTACTGGAGACATAAGTCTGGGTTGCATTGTTCCTCTTTCTGGCAATTATTCACAGTTCTTCCTCTTTTTGAGGGAACATGAAGTGAAAATTAAGTGGGAATAGTGATCCACAGAGTACAATATTACCCATGTTCCCATAAAACACATTCACATAAGGAGTATAAAATTTGTACTAGCACAATATTTCCTGAAGTGTGCTACACCCCACACCTTTTTCAGAAAACTGGTGATTGCGTGTAACATTTAATCAAAGATCCACTCTACTGTAAAACATCAATTTCTCTTCAATTTTCCACTTAGCAATTCGAAAACTCTTTTAAATGTCAATGCTGGCAATTTTCATGCTGACTACAACTTGGTCAGAATTTAAAAAAAAATTCATTAGCATGTTAATAACTTAGTGCCTCTAAGGAATACTTAGTTGGTCCTACATAACAAAAAAAAAAAATCTTCTTTTTCAGCCCTATTCTTAATTACAATGTAATTATAATTTACCACAATTTCCTAGTTTCTTTCATTTCAGTTTGTGGAGGAGGATTTCTCAATGGGCAGCATGCAGTTCTGTCATAGTTCTGAGCAGATCATCTCACTGAGAAGTGTTCACACCTATTAAGGTGTAGAAAGGAAAGCTGAGAACATACACATGCAAATAGGAAAGTGGAAATTTTCTAAACAGAACTGTAAGAAAAAGTTAGATGGGCAAAATTGAGTTCCCTGTAATAAAATAAAGGTAGGTGTTGGTAAGATTTCTAGAGTTTATAATATATTATAATCAAGTCAGATTATTCATCAAATTTCATGCAGTATCTCAGTCTTTTTTTGAACTTAGCAAAGTTTAAGACATGAAGAGAAAGAACACTTAACATCCATATTTTTGCACAAAACAATTTTTGTTCATATACGCATTCTCACGTGTGCAACTTGCCACAAGAAAATGAAAGGCATAATCACAATCAAGGTTTTGTTATTACTCAGGTTTCCTATTTTCTGCTATTAAGAAATGCATCACCTGGATTACATCTAATAGAAGAAAGTGGATATTTATGATTAATAATGGTGGTTTCAATGCCTATTGTTTTATTTGAAGGAACTACATTCAAATGCACAATTCTGTACAAAACTTCTAGGAAGGCAGATTTTAATGTATTGCTTCTTTTTGTTTGTTTTCTTTTTGATCCTTATGAAGGATTTTTTAGTAATTTGCAAATCTTCTGTATTCATACATGTTTTCTGGAATGGAAACAAGGTGTTGCAAGGACACTTTCAGCATAGACAATGTTCAACCTGTCACCATGTTTAGGGAGCAGTGTACTGCATATGTATCAGCAAAGAATTCATAAATTCAGCTAATATTTGGAGTAGAAAATACTCAGATGCTTGCTGAAGTTGCCCACATTCTTCATGACTTTCCTATATTCATGCAGTTTGTGCAGTTTACATAACAAAAAGCACTAGTCATGGAGTTTTGACTCACCCTAGTACCTCACCTTTACCCTGCAAGAAACTTCTTGCAAACATGCTCAGCAAGGAAAAATTTAGATACAAAGCACAAATTTATACTCTTGCTTTTAACAAAAACTAAGAAAACCAGTCTTGAAAAAGAGAAATAGCCAGGAAAAATGCGAAGAATTAGGAAACCAGATACTGAATTAATCTCCCCAGTTAAACAAACACTATGCTCCTTTGCTTCAATAATTGGCCTAATTCACGTGGGAAAAATTAACAACTGGAGAGAAAGGAACCCAAATTTCATGCGTCCTTTTTACAGTGAGACATTCAAATGAGGGCTTTGAAAACACAAGAGCTTTTCCCCAAAGCACTTAGTGCAGACTCTGAAGCCTATGATGGGACTGGCATTTTTGAAACAGGTGCTTGTCTGAAGCAAGGAATCTTCTCCAGCTAAGAAAGACAGTCCAGGCACAGCAAAACCATACAAGTGTGCACTGCAGGGGGATTTAGAGCAGTTTACACACTGCTACTAGTCTCTTTATAAGACTCATATCCCCTGCTCTGAGCCCTCAATACTTGTAAAGGACTGTGGATCTGAGCCAAGCCAGCCCGTGGGCCTGGAGGATCTTCAGCACTTCCCTGCACCAACAACAAAAGAAGGCTTGAAATGAAATAAATAAACCTGTGGGGAGTTCTCCATAGTGATTTGCATTGCCTTCACATAGGAGGCACAAATAAGTTTTAATCAGCCTCAGTCCATATTGAGAGAATATTTATACAGTGAAAATATTAGTTATATTCATAACACTACAACAATGCCATGTCTATGACTTAATCTGACAACAACTTCTTAGCAAGAGCACAACAAAATGCTCCTTCACTTGCTGGAAAACTACAGAAGTGGTTGAGCTGAGCTTTTCAACTAAACAAACTTGCTTATATTCCATTAGCTCTCTTTATCATCACAACTTATTTGTCTAAATATTACAAGGAAATAAATGTCTACATTTTCATTTCAGTTCTTCACCACTACATCCATAAATAACAGTGGGGAAAAAAAATTGGAGTCAGGATGAATTTAACACATATGCAACACGCTTAGGGTACAAACACCACAAGATTATTTGCTGTCTGCTGACAAAAAAAGCTCTGGAATGGTTAAAAAAGCCAACCAAACAAAACAACAACAGCAACAAACAAAAAAACAGCCAACAAACAAAAAACCCCCAAACAATCCAGTAGTCTGAGTTGTCAGTTTTCTTTGAGAATTCAAAGCAGGCAGCTAAATTGTAGGAAAACTAGGAAAGGGCAAATACAAAGTCAGCCTAAAAAAGCTAGGACTGAGGAAACTAAGGGAAATTATGGAGTTACAGGCAATCTAGTTTAATTTCAATTTGCGGAAAAATACCAAATAATTAAGCTTTGTACCTAAAATGTATCAAGAGATGAATAAAACCCAACGTGAAAGTGTCAAAAACAACCATGTAAAAACACCTCAAGTCCTCTCTTGTCAATGTAAAGGGCCTTATGGAGAGAAGAAAAGCATACACTAACTCTCAAAGCCATTTGACACAATTTTCCATTATTTTTCCCATGCAAATTTTGTAAAAAATACTCTAAGTGAAACTTCTATCAGAATAATGTTTAAGTTATGAGAAAACTGACCAAGCTGTAACTGTCAATGATTTCTCCAAATGAGAAATATGTATTAACAGGCTGTATTGGGATGTGTCCTCTGTCCAATATTTTTCATTAGTTTCATTAACAATTGGATGGTAGAATGCAGTATAAACTGGCAGATTAATTAAGAATGAAGAGACAGAAAGCACATCAGAGGAAAAGATTAAATTCAAAATTAAATTGACACAGTGAAGAAAGGTCCCGTTAAGAAGATCCCATAAGACAGGAATATTAATCAGCACCCATACAAATACAAGATGAGGAAAAACAAGTTAGGTTAAAGTTTTAGGGCAAAAACTATAAATGCTGGAATAGTTCACAAGCTGAACATGTAATTAGCACACTAAATGAAAGAACGATAATATTTCAGACAGTGCCAAAGATGAAAGGCTAAACCACGGTCAAGAAGAAAACTTTTTCTGTTGTTAGTTGCTAAGAAAGAGTATTTTGCCCTTCTCTGAGGACAGAGACTATATTTGTAGGAATTCCTCACAGTGTAAGCACTTTTTCTTCTATTTCTGTTCCAGCTCAGGGTCACTTAAGCCTCCTTGCTTCAAACTTCTGTCAGAGATCACTAGAACTGGACTGTGTTATGGGTTATATCTTGAATGCATCTAGTTTTATAAATGCTTCCTACCATACTATTAAGGCTATGTGCTCATGCTCGAGATTTCCAAAATAGATTTGCCTCCCTTTTCTCTTTGGCAGTCAGTCATTCAAAAAATATACAGCATCAATCAAAAAAATCCTTCATATTTCCTTGTTAAATTTTTGTGAAAAATGAGCTTAGCCTTGCACTGAAAACAGAAAGAATTTGGAAAACAAGAACTCATTTGCAGAACGTATGGAAGTTAAATCTCTCCCAACAGTTATATTTCATTTAGAACTGTTATACTGAAACAGTCATGAAGTAAGATAAATTTGACAAGGAAGGTCAAATAAAATAACAAAATAAAATTAAAAAGAAAAAACACAAAAAAAAACCTCCAACAAAAAACAAAAGACCAAAACCCTCCACCCACCTAAAATGTTTTTAATGACGGCAAAAATGTATTTCCTTTTGTATAATACTTCTGGGTTTTTAAGGGCATGCCTCAGCCAGGAAGTCTCACCTTTCTTCTGCATCTTAATAGGACATGCTTTCACCACAGCTGGGTACAAAATTCATACACAGGCATTCAACAGTGATACAGGTTTTGGAAAGTATAAAGTCTCAGCATGACAGCTCCAGCACCAGGATGGGATGAAGAACAGAAGAAAATAACAAGCAGCAAAAAAAACTAACCAACCAAACAAGAAACAACATGAGAGTGACAAGTAATGTGGCTACTGCACACCAGGCCTGGAGACTTCCCATTTCTCCAGTGTGTTACAGTACTCTGTGCAAGGAGCACCATGCTTGAACAATAAAAAGGATATGATAGTAAGAACCAGGTATTATGTTTACATTTAAACTGTCAGCTGACTAGTTTATTATTTAATTTTTTTTTTTTTAATACTTACTTGTAGATTTTCTGGGTCATATTTTGGTGACTATCTCCATACTTGCGCAGAAGTTTTAATTTTTTGGACATAATTAACACCAAAGTTTAAAAATTTCAAAAGTAAAGGTGGTTTGCTTTGGGTTGCCCAAAACCAATCTTTCAACGGTATTTCTTGCCAAGCCATAAAAACCCCTGAGATTTCAAAATATTGCTTCATATTCTGAATCTGAGGAGAGCTATTCAAGAAATAAATAAAATACATTTTCACAGAAACGAAATAGTAAGAACCGAAGTTACACTAGTCTTAAGTTCCACCAGTGAGTGGAGAGAGAATAGTGAGTGCAGAGGAAATCTGACAGAAAAACATGCTGCAGCATATGAATAAATCAGCTACTCCTCCTCAGGGCAGTGAATCCAATACAAGTGAGAGTCAACTTAGATGTCATGTAAAGCCAACTCTCAGAGGTATTTGATCATGAGTTTTTCTAGACAGCAACAACTTCAATCAGTTTTGTGATGTACAAACATCCCTGGGAAAATGATCAAATGAGTGAGTGAAAATTTATTTGCAAAAACAAACAAAAATAAAATTAAAAAAAAAAAACAAACAAAAAAAAATCGTGATTACTGAAGAAACTGTTATAGTTGGCAGGTATACATATCTTATCAACCTGTGCAAAGAAGCAGTACTACAGAAGTGCATAAAATTAAAATATAAGCCAGCATGCATTTTGCTTTATCTAGAGATTCATAACATACTTCCTACAGTACACAGTTATAATTACAATTTTGCTTGCTGACAGAATCTCTAAGACAAGAACTATATTCATACATTTCTGCAGGACTAATTTCAGTGCCTACAAAAAGGCTGAGGCGTCATCATGCTTGAGCACACTAGCTGAAGTTTTAAGGTTCTTCCAATGAAGCTCCAGTGAATCCAGAACAGAAGCAAGAATAAAATCTCTCAGGCACTACAGAGTTCCTACTTAGCAGTCCCTTTTTCAAGGAATTTTTAACAACATTATGCACTATGCACCTTCTTTTTCACCTTTCACACTCCCCAACATTTGCCAGTATTTTTAAAGATGGGACCTTGAAACTATTCCTGGTGCTCTTGGAAATGCAGGCAGATACACATCCCTTTATAGTGAAGAAATAAACACCCATTTTATTATTGCTTTTGCTTTCTGTATTTCTGTATTTTGCTTTTGCTTTTTGCTTTGAGTTCTAAGTTTGGGAGATCAGGCTTCTGATGAAGAGGTAGTTAAAATATGAATTGTATTTGATCATTTCAAAAATAACTGTTAAAAAATCTCTCTTAGGCATTGATCCTAATTTTTCACTTCCACTCTTTTTAACCCACATAGAGAATGATCCAATGGTTCTCAATGGGAAATGGACAAGTCTACCACTGGTCTGGTAATTTAAAAGGGGCCCATCACATGGTTCATTCAGCATCATTCATATAAATACAGCAAAAACACAGTGATCTTGAAGTGACTTACAGGATTAAAGCTCAACCTCTGACAGCTACACAGCTCCTTCAAATTCTTCTTTTTTCAGTTAGAACAATTTCAGTATTTTTATCCATGTTCTTACTATTCATTGATCTATGAATAAAGGAACCTGAAGATGCTGTTATCTGTCAATCCAGGATTTATATTTCCATTATATATCCCATAAGAAAGTTTCCAAAACTATCCCTCAAAATCTCCACATACCAAAGGTACAGTATCATAATAAGGTACCAAAATTCAACTGTAAGAAAAATGGCCACAAATGAACAAAGGAAATTAAGAACAGAAGGTCTAAGGGAGATCTCATCAATCTGTATTGGGGTGGGGTTGAGGGAGCCTTACAACCTCAGGTATCCTGTGAGCTGCAGAACATATTTCAGGTATATAGCAGTATGTTTGTCACTCAGAATTTAAAATTGATATAACTGAAACTCATACTGCATTTCAAAATTCTTTTGATTCTGCTTCTATGCTGGTTTTATGAAGGATTTACCACAGAGAAATTATGCTTATTAAATACAACTACAGAATAAAATATTTAGGAAATGTAGTAAAATGTACTTTGAATCCTGCTTTTAGACACGGGTTCATTTTACTAAATCACATTACTGTGCCGAAGACACATGGAATACATAAAGCATTCATATTAAAGCTGGATACAGTAATTACAGGTATCCCAGCCATTTACAAGAATCCATTTGCAATAACTTTTTCACCAGCAAATTCAGTAGATTTAAGGCAGACAGATGTTCTACAATGAAAATGATAAACATCCGTGAACAGAATTCTTGTCAAAATATTTCTCTGAGCAGCTAGATCAGTTTAAATTAAAATGCCTAAAATATTCTCTTCAGATTAAATGAACAAACTAAGAAGCATTCATTGAGAATATTTCATTTAGCTATTTTACATTTGTACTTCATACTTGTCTCCTTATAAAAAAGCTAATACTGAACAGTTTTTGTGGACTAAAACATTGGTTTTCAGCTAAATAAAATTACTATGCAAAATCCATAATTTCTTTTTTGTTACGAAGCTTCAGCACATTTGTCCCTTTTTTATAAAAAATATGATGCTTCATATGTACATAGGTTCTCAGTTTGCAAGTGTTATATTAGAATATGCTAAGTATTGTAATTTTCTCATTAGAAGAACATTAATGACCACAGTCACTCTCCATTTCTATGCAAGCTGGAATCGTAGAATATCTGAAGTTGAAAGGGACCCATCACAATCATGAAGTCTAACTCCTTGACCCTCACAGGACTACCTAAAAGTAAACCATATGACTGCCATATTCTTGAACTCTGACAGGTTTGAAGGCATGACCAGTTCCCTGGGGACTCCATTCCAGTGATCAATCACTCTCTGGGTGAAGGGCTTTTTCCTAATGCGCAATGTGAACCTGCCTCAGCACTGCGTCATTCCATTTCCTCTTATCCTAAAAAAAAAATTAGTATCCATGGTATCTTTTATGTATCTTCAACTGAAAGAATTAATAAAGAAAAAAAGGACAAATTACTTATAAATCCCATGAGGTTTAAAAGCAGTATATATAACGAATAAATATACAATAAAGAAAAATCATTGTATTCTGAGCTTGGATCAGTTGGAGTTTTTGGGGTTTGTTTTTTTTTAAAAAGAAAAAAAGCAAATCCCATCAGCTTGGTGGACAAATGTCCCAAGCTATGCAAGACATTCGCCCAATAACACGTTCATGATACACTGTTCTAATATCATGTTATGCAAAAATAAACCAACTAAATTCTAACAAGGTGCAATTAATATATCCAAGAACCACACTCGGTCTTTGAAGGATTAATCTATGTAATTATTTCTGCACATTTCTTCAGAGCCTGGGTGGGTGTGGGGAGAAGTACAGCAAGGTGGTCACAACATCAGACTGCAAGAACAGAACATGTTAGGCATTTACTCTTCCTCTGGCCAACAACTCAGGATTTCTACCTTAAAACATATAAATATGAGGAGATATTCTGTATGGAAACATTTTCTAAACACACACATATTGGCAAGTCAGGAGAGCAATTCAAAAGATTATCTTGTGTTGAGAAGAAGATATTTTTGTGATAAACTACTATATTTCAGAATGCAATCAATGGAAACATCTTAATACAAGTCTAGCAAATCAAAGTGAATCACATCAAGCCTTTTAAGATCATAAGGGAAAAATCATTAAAGTTTTATTTTAAATAAAGTCTCAAAAACCTGCTGCCTACAGATTTATTTGAATTGAGTAAATTCCCAGTAGATTGTTTTGCTGAAAAAATCTGCACATTCAGAAGAATACCTGAAAGTAAGCTTATAATGCTAAAAAGAATGATGCATTGCAAAATAAAAGTAATTTCCTTTTCCATTTATTTATTGTTAATGAAAAATATATAGCTGTATTTGAAAGTGCATCCTTGCTAAATCAATTACATCCCTCTTCACTCACACACCACTTAAGTGATACAAGCAATAAAGCACATCTCCAAGTACAATACTGACTTAGAGAACAAACTGAAGAGCCAATTGTATTATCTCAAAACTGCAACCATTCCAGATGAATAGCACTCTCCTTATCCTAAAAGGTGTCATGGGAGTGTGGGCAAGATATAAAAGATCTGGTTTATTTTAGCAGCGTCACTGTTATTTGTTTAACCAACACAACCACTTAGTCAGTTTGGTTGATTTTCAAGGCAATTTTTAAATCCCCCTCATGCCTGCCCAGAAAGCTGTATCCAATTCTCCTCTCCATGTGACACTGCCAAGTGTGGTCATGCAGCAGCCACAAATTACTATTCTGAGGGAAAAGCAACACCACCAGAACGGAAGAGCAGGAACAGATAAATATTACTCTCACACACAACACAACCTCATGCTTCATCTTATTTTAAGAATAAAGCTACATAAATTGATGTAGTTTTCAATTTGACCCTTCTCTTCCCTCTTCCTAATCCTATTTCAAATAATCATTACTTCAAAGATTCAGAATGACTATGGCATCCTTCAGTGGTCAACAACCACAAAGCTGGCATGAAGCAGAACAAGCACGGCTGCTTCAAAAGCACTTCTCTGGATCAGACTCCTTTAAAATATGTCTCTTTGTGTCTCCATCACCATTTGCCAACGAAGAAGACAAATTCATGCAAAAGAATGCTCATTCCTTCATAAACAGACACCATTTATTTAACTACAAGAACAATAAAAGTAAAAAACAAAACCATAACCACACAACACTATTCCTTCACAGCGCTGCATTTGAACTCACAGTGCAAGGATCATGCAGAGGATAGGAATGAAGAAGAGGAGGGTAGATATATAAAAATTTGTGGTTTAATATTCATTAGAAACAAAGGAATTTTCTAAGGTAGGTAGTATTACATTCATTTCAGAAAGGATAGTACACTTAAATCTTTTTTAAAGAAATTATTCTTTTTAATGTTACTGTACCTACTTCCCAAGTATTCTGCTGAATAAGTTTTAGTCAGCAGAAGATTCAGGTCTACAGTATGAGCTGGAGGACAATTCAGCACATAAATATAGAGAACCTTCACAAACACCATTAATCTGGTTTGTAAATTTTTACTAAGTAATGTACAGAAATCTATCAAAAATTAAAAACACCTGATAAAAGGCTTTCCACCCACTTAAGCCTCTCCCTCCCCATATCAGCTACAACTTGGTAATAGCTCAGAAACACATAAAAAGGTTCAATTATACAAACAGGAATGTTACTTCTGAAACTTTCAGCAGAGGCATTTTGGGCTTTCATCTCCCTCTATCCAAACTGGCCAATATAATTATTATATAAATATATGAAATAGAAAATATGAAAATGCAAAACCAAAATTTACTGAATATCCAATATTTATCTGACACAAATGTAAAAATCTGAATCATATTCCTGCTACTCAGTTCCACAGAAACTTCAGGGTAAACAAATCTTCAGAGCAACAGTTAGTACAAATGACATAATGTACAAAGAAGAGAGATAGAAAAAAAATTAATGTGTCATTTAATACTATGTAAAAAAAAAATGAATTTTACATTAGTCAAGAAGAAAAGTGAAAGAACTAAATTATTTTATTTTCCACCCTTGCATGATAAGCAGAATCTTAATTATGTATCTCTGGAGTAATCAATGTCACCTGGAATTTACAGAACCTGGGAGAAAAACTGCCAAACAAGAATTTGAAGAAAGATAAAATCAAGAAATCGGGGAATGTACAGACTTAGAAATAGTGCATTAATGTCGACCTGTTTAAAGATAACGTGAATAATACAAATTCAAGGCTTCCCTGAAGAAAGATGTTATGAGTAGGACGGGTGGCCCTCTTTCCTGATTCTATACACTGTACATCAGAACTTGTGCATATCTGTGATAATAAAAACATACACTGCAACCCCAAATGAGCCAGAAAACAGGAAATTCCAGAAGGCAGCAGTAGACAGCACTGGTTTTCCAGAAACTTTCCTCTCTACACCGTGGCACAGCCTATGCACTCAAGTCCAACGTCAACGTGCCGGGTGGTTGGCCTCAGGAAGCCCTGCGGGTCCTCTTTCCTCACACAGGGATTCATGGACAAGACCCCTTCCTATGCCACATCTCCTCTGAGTGACGTGACAGCCCCAGCAGCCTCCTCAGTTACCATTTTTGCAAGCTGTACATCCATGCCATTACATCCTAAAGAAATCTCTTCTGACATGTGCCTTTCCAAATACCAGCTCCTCAAGATTAAAAGGAGGCAAACACGAATTATCCAAATTAGCCATACAAAATATATGCAACTCTCAACAGCTCTAAACAAGAATTGTCAGGTAAGAGTTTTGATGAAGTTAATGCAGATGGAAATGTGATTACTACATGGTCACTTTTCTGTATTCTAAGTTAGCAGCACCTGATCACAAAAAAATCCTGAAAAGAAATTTCCGGAAATCAGAATTCCTACTTTATGCTAAACCTGAGCTCTAAAAACAATTTTCGTACATGATTTGGAAATGAGATTCTTCTTTTATTTGAATTAGTTATTTCATCATAATCTTACTAATTTTACAAAGGTACAATGAGGACAAAAAATTACATTCACCTCTGAACTGTGCCTTCTTGCAAAGCTGGCAGAAAACCATAGTCAAACCTGTCTTTTGCTACAAGTCCAACCATAATGTACTTGGAACATGGCATAAGAGCTCATTATTGCTGTGATTATAGGCTTAAAAATTATATATATTTCTAATTTCAGTACAAAAAAACCCACCCAAATAATTATTTGCTACAATCAGCTCTTCTGTTTATTGTCAGTAAGAGGAATATCCAATTCAGTCATATTACATTTTTGACATATTTAAAATTTCATTATCTGAGAATGCCTATTTATTTTTAAACGAACTTGCATCATACACAACCAATTTGACACACATGGAAGTTTACCCTATGAAAACAGGCAGTGAAAAGGATATTTAACTTTTAGCTGCTTTGTGCTACTGTATTAGATGGACATGTTTGCAGAGCTACTCTGTGGGATTTGCTACAGCTTGCAAAAGGGGATTACCCAACTGCTCTTTCCAATTTATGTGAAAAACACTCAGTTGCACCCCAATGTCCATCAGCATGATAAACCCTTGTCTCTGGCACATAGAAGGCCAATTCATGATTGAAACTGACACAGAGAACTACTTTAATCAACTAATAATCACTCAAAATTGCCTCCAGGAAAATCCCTCTAGCTCCAGTATTTAGATTAAGTGTCAAGGCTCAATCTGAACTTCTTATGAAGAAGGCAGCTTCTCTTAAAACAAATCTCTGTTAAGTTGATAAGAGTTAATGTATCTGGCAGCTCCTCAGCAGATGGCAGGTTTAGGTGCAGAATGCTGATGAACTGGAGCTTTGTGCTACCAACAGAAACCCTTAAGGTGAAAGAACTTTCAAATTAGTCTCTTCTGTAAATTATTAAAAGAAAATTACTCCTAGGATAAAATGTTTTAGCTCAACAATTAATTTACTTGGAGGATGCTTGATGAAACACCTTTTATTTGTTTTTGACATATGTGAAATACATTATTCACCTATGCTTTAGACCATTTTTCATGAATCTATGCACACAGATAGCTCCAAATACACACTGTGAAACAAGAAGCATTATATGGGTTTTGCTGAAAAATTCAGCCAGGCTGAATACCAGACCAATTAGCAAAACATATGATTAATTTAGAAAATTTTCACTTCAAGTACATAAATATAAACTTACAGCATCTATAGATATTAAAAAACAAAATAAAAGGAAAAAACAGAAAAATGAAAATTGCCTTGTTTAAATAGGAAAACAAAATAATTCTTTGCTTGCTGATCTGCAAAGAAGCCTTTAGAGATGCCACCTTGAAGGGGAAGAGAAGCCTATATACTGCAAGATGTAGGACTAAACGATACAGTTGACACCAGGTTTGTGGGTATCCACTGTAACAATTCACCTGTGGACATCTGCTGACTACCTGACAATCCTGCCCTTTGCCACCGGCTAAAAGACTTGCTAATAATGGCACTAAAGGATTTTCTGTCTTGTAGAGCCTGACCTTAAAATAACATTCTTATAACAGAGCAACAACATTCTTGTAACACACTCTGTCCTTCGCCAATTAGAAGGATGCTTATTTATGAAATAAAGCAAGCAAAGCTTCCAAGAGTGATAATAAACCACCTTTCTTGAACTTAATGCATTTTTTGGCTTTATTTTACACAAGTAAGTAAAAGCACATATTATGATTACACATAAACAAAAGAAGCTGCTGTTCCTGCAGTCACTCGCTTTGTTCTGCTTAAATTATATTTCTGAAGAGTTCACATTGATCTGAGAATAAATTTTGGATATGCCAATACCTATCTTCCCCAATCTGTTGTTTACGCTCAAGCAAGCTATAGATGTAAACTCTTATTCCAAAAATTTTATAGTGACTCTGGCTGAAAAGATTTCCAATAGAGCTTTTCTCAGGAAAAGATTCATACCCTCCTGCCAACACAGATAATCTGGCGTAACTGTTCATTTAGATTCAACTAAATTAAATCTAGAGCATTTGCATGTTGTGTTAATTGATCTCACCTAAGAAAATAATGTCACTGTGCCAGTAACTGTTCCCATTACTGGAACATGTTGAAACAGCCTAACACTGTGGAGCTGCAAAATATCTATAGCAGAGATATTTTATAATGTCAAGTCAAAATGCCCTGGCAGTAAAAAAAACAAAAATTCTGCTTGGCCTGCATTAAAGCCCGGTGACTGACCTTCTCTTGGCCAGAACTTCTGCACAATTTCAGTCCCTGACGCTGCCCTCATTTGAGCTAAAATCATGTTTGAGGAAAGACATATTTCTGAATTTTCCCACCGTATTTATTTCACTGACATTAAATTACAGCTGAGGAAATTATACCATGATTACAAACTTAGTAAAATCCAAAGTTGTATCTAAGAAAGGCAGTGATTCAACTAGAGAAGCAATATTCTGTCTTTAACAAGGCACAAGAGCTTACTGAGGGTAACAGAAAATAGTACAGCTCACATGAGAAAAGGGACAAGTTAGGGGTGTTGTGGGAACCATTATTCCAAATTTACTCACTCTATGTGTGTAAATTTTAGCAATAATGTCACATTAATGTAGTTATTCAAATTTAACACACTCATGTTCATTAAAAAAAAAAAGTCACCACAATGACAAACCACTCTCTGAGTTACACTCTGGGTAAGTAAATGTCAAGCAGCAGGAGAAATTTAAGTTACACAATATCACAGATGTGCACTATAAGCAATTCTTTATTTTGCTTTGTACCATGAAAAAAGCCTCTTGGGAAGGAACCAGTCAGTCCTTTTTATAGCAGAGATGATTTCTATATGCATAGCTCAAGGCACTCAGTAGGAACCTATAAATAACTAAAACACAAAACAGGACCCACTGTCGAATTTTTATCTTAAAATATAACTAAATACTTTTATTTTTTAAAAACTTGCAATGCTGTTTTTGTAGATAAACTGCTTCAATAAATCATGCAGGATCCTAATACTTTTCATGGGCAAAGTACAGAATATCTCAGTGTCCTTTTATTATCACTGGAAGGTGACCAGGAGATTGTGTCTTTTGCATAATCTGCTGGGTTGCCTTCTTAACAAATAGTCCTTGCACGAGAGCTTTGCAAAGAGGCTGGTTTCAACAATGCCATGACTTCTGTTACTCTGGACATTAGCAACATGGTCAAAATTATTTTCGGAGCCTCTAGTTTAAAAAACTTCTTTGAGATCTTTAGGGTTTCCTTGCTAAATACCTCTATATGACTTTGCTGGAGGAAACAAAGTCTTTCGTTTTCCCAGTAACAATATAAGTGCTATTGAAGAGATTTCTTTATATATAGTGACAGAGCATGCCAGAAAAAGGGGAAGAAAAATGGCACTATTAAACTCCTTTACCAAGTGTTACTTAAAAGCAGGGATTATACAAATGGAATATATGGGACCACTTGTGTTCTTAAAAAAATAAATAGTCTTTATAATGTATTTTCTTTGCACCATTAAAACATTTATAGTTTTTACTTTAAAATATATATACACAGAAAATTAAACCACAAAGCCTTAAGAAAATGACATAAAGCTCAAAACAGATTTCTGCATATTTTCATATGAGTAACAAGAATTTTATCACTGTTACAAGTGCAGAATTTGGAAACCACTTTCCTATCCCAGCATATTACTTTAAACTGAACTACAGTGAATAAAACGTTTAGGTATCTTTAGATATGTATATACAGAAATACTTCACCAAGTATTATTTTTAAATAAAATATATTTTAAAATAACTTTCTTCTACCTGCTAATCTTCTGGTAGATCCTGAGTACAAGAGATAACCCAAGTCCACTTAGGATGTCTACAAGAACTAAAGTCAATTGGAGGGATGGAAGAGTTTCAAAATGGAACAAGTATATAGCATCAGTGCCTAGAATACCCTCAGACTCCAACAGTTTGTGGATTTTCAAGCCTGGAACACTGAGGTTTCCTTTGGAGACTGTTTTTTAGTTTGCTTCATTGTTTTGGGTGGTGGGGGGCGGGAAGCGTAGTGGGCTTTGGTTTTGTTTAGTGCTTCAAAGATTTCTTTTTTTGAAAATTCTCCAACCATAATTCACGTTCATGTCAATTTTTATTTGGAGCTTCCTGCAGCAAGTTCAGTTTATGCACTAAACTCTTGTTCTTTTCTTGGATGAGACAGTGAACATTTCTTCCCTATTAATTTTCTCCACGCCACTTATGATTTTATAGAGTTCTAAAATAAGCTCCCTTTTTCATGATAAAGAGTTCCAGCAAATTTAGACCCTCCTTGGACAGAAGTCATTGCTTACCCTTGACCATACTTGCTGCTCTTTATAGAATTCACTCCAACTCTACTTCATGTTTTTTGAGAGATGGAGACTGGATTCGAATACTGAACACACAGACACATCATGGAACCATTCAGTGTCACCATGATGCTCTGCTTTCTACTTCTTCCTAGAAATTCCTAACCACATATTGCATTTTTTAGAAAACTGTGCTGGGCAGTCAGATCCCTAAATGACAAGATACTTCGTAAGATCTAGGGAATGAACCTTCTGGAGGAAAATTCGATTGCTTGTCACTTTCTTATGGAGGAGCACAGGTCAAATACTGCCTTGTCTCATCCATGTGAAAAATCTGGATTAAATTTGATAAATTTAAATCTTGATATTCAAGACATACATTATTTCTTTTTATTGGTAGAGTTTCATGGAATAATGCAGTTAGTACCCCTAAATGAACAGTTTTGTACAACAGTACGAAGATAATACAAGAAAATCCCAAAGATATTTTCCTGAAAAGTGTAATGGTTAATGATTCTATGAGATACCGATCAAATTTTTCTGCAAAAATTAAAGGGAGGTGGGGGGAATTTGCAGACAGGCACTCAAAAAATGCATGCAGTTAAAATATACAGGGACAATGTATTGCAACAAAGTATTTCTGACTCACATCCCAATGACATTAAATAAATATGCAATATCCTGGCAGCATGAATGTAAGAAGACTGAAAGGGTGCTGCTGTGTAGCTGTCAGTAAAGAATTTCCATGCACTACTTGTGTCAGGGATATATAAATAATATATTACTGAAATACTAAAAATATTGCACTGTAGCTTACTGTATCTATGTAGTCTCAACAGTTAAATTAGTACTATATAGTAGGATGTTTTCAGGAGAAGGATGACAAACAGAAAAATGGAGTAAGGATGACAGCAGAGCAAGGTTTAACTTGAAGAGCACTTCAAAACAATGGGTAGGCAACCAAGGGACTTCAAGATGGTACCAAGCCATACAGGAATCCAAAAGTGCCATGTTCCTATAATCAATATAGACTCAGCTCTATGATATGGACAGTCAAACCTATTTCCTAAAATAAATTTTATTACTAGGCTTATCAAGCTATTCTCATCACTGCTATCATCCTTCTCCAAATTTCCAGCATCATTCTCAATTTTACCTTTATTCATGGAATTAAAATATCTATACTTAATAAAGGCAACGAGAAAATACTGTCTTACTTTTCATCTGATTTAATATTTAACATTTTTCCTCAACGTAGCACTGAAAAAGACAACGAAAATATATTGAATAGGGGAAAAGGGAAAGTAGGTTATATAGTAACACCTAAAAGAGGAGGGGGAAAAAAAATAGATACATCATTCTGTTAGCTGCCCAAACAAAAGGCAGGTTTTAAGACTAAAAGGCCTGAATAGCAACCATCTGATTCATTTCAAAAACATCTCTATGCTATTTGATAGAATGTTAAAAATCATTAAGTCTACCTTGAATTTTAGGTACAGACTTCTTAAGTATTTATCCTATTTATAAGTTTCAGAAATACTTAAATAATTTCAGAAGATATTTTAGATATGAGAGAGAGAGAGAAGAAAATTCGGGAATTGTTGTCAAAAGGTATCACTGTTTATGTACATAGGCCAAGACTTTGAAGAGGATCTGTCTTTGGGAGCTACTATTCTACAAGAATAAAATCAGAACAGCTGAAAAAATGTAGAGACAAAACTAAATAAAAGCTGTTTCTCTTATGAAAACCTGGAAAAACTCAAAAGTCCTGTATGGACATTTGCAAGAATGGATTTACAAAACACAGGAAGGTATGGAATTTTACAATAAGATAGCAATAATAGTAATAATAATAAAAATTGAGCAGACAATTTTCAAGACAACCAACCACAAGCGTATCTATATGGCTAAGCGCATTTTGCTGGGATGTAAACTTGAGTCTTAGTCTCCTTACTCTCCAGAATGAGACAAGAGTCAGAAAGTAGTGAAAACTAGATTTACAGTTCTCCCCATTTATCCCTCTAACTGTGAGAGTATTTTTCTTCACAGATTAACTATTAGAAAAACCCCCACCTATTTCTTCAAATAAATGTCTGTTGGCTGAATTTCTAACTACAAATTGACGTTTCAGAAAGCCTGCCATTGTTCTCCCCTTAATTCTGTTCCATAACATTGAACATGAATTAATGGATATTTCCCCAAACACATTACAAAAAAACAAACAAAAAATAATTTTCTTTGCCTTATTTTATTGAAAAAGGATGTAGCCTACAATTCTTATCTTCACACTAACTGCAGCTATGGCGTAGTCCTTAGTTTCTCTTTATTTTCTCAGAATCATCTCTTATTGTAGTCAGATGTTTTTTTTCTGCACATGCATTTCCCTTGCTACTGTGATGCATAAGGATATTCCATCTAGCACTGAGGGAAAAAAGTAATCCCTGTTTTTCTCCACCACTCTTACCTAATGTTCTCCAGTTCCTTTTCATATTATACTCTGCATTCTTTTTTTTTATTTATAGCTTTTTTTAATGAACTCATATTTACTTACCTTTTTTTCATTTCTTTTTACATAAGTTGATTTTTTGGGTTGAAAATCAAGGCACTTCAGGCTTTATTATTAACTGCAAAATTTCGCCAGGGAAATAAAATACATATCTACCCTCAAATAGCCATTTAAATAGCCCACATAATCAGCTTGCTCAAAGCATGATAACTTAATTAGCAATGGCTCATCACTTTCACCATGGTTGCTCACTAAATTTGGGATCTGCTGAGAACACAGAGTTCAAAAACATCAGGTTCGTCATCAGGCACATAAAATTTACATTTTTTTTAACTTTTATAAAGCTTACAACTAATAATCTGACATTTATTTGTCTAAAAGCCCCAAATCAGAATAGAAGGCAAAATTTATGAAGTGTTGCTCATGAACAACACTACAGGGTAGACATGATGCAGAGATCTAATTACATGAATCTATACACGACTATAAAAATAACTCAGTTTTGCCAAAGTCTCTTAAAACAGCCAAATTGAGAATTTTAAGTACAGAAAAGAACATAATGGAGATGAAAAGGGAAACAGTGATAGCAGGCCTAGGCATTCATATATAAGCACAGAAACAATTGGAAGTGTTGCCATAAAACTTAATTACAGAAGGGGAAAAAAAAAAAAAAGAAGAAACCCAAACAAACCCCAAACATTTGCAAATGCCAGGAAAAGCTTTTCCTACTCAAATGTCAGGAAAGTCAAAGTCCATTTAATAAAGTCAATCAAAATGAAATTTGGGGATAACTAAAGGCAGTTATTTAATTAAATTACCAAGAAATCTTAGGAAGAATCCCAAAGGCATCTTGATGAAATGTATTTAAAAATGACTGAAATCTCAGCTGCCCAGAGACGGTGTTGGAACAGGAAACACTTGAAATATCAAAAGAGAGTAAATCTTTACCACAATATCCTTGCTTCAAACCATAGTTCAAGAACACTCACAGCCTTCATTTTTCAGGGTGACCTTGAACAGACAACAACATATTATTTGGGCAAAACTATTCCATTTCCAAAGAACAACCGGAGAGGGTACTTTGGCACACATCATCTGTCACTTCTCATCTTCAGTCTCCAGTTTTCACCAGACTTCTAAAATTATCCTCCTGCACCAATGTGCCGCAGTGGAGCACATCCAGCACCAGGCTGCAGGCAGGTACGACAGGATGCATGGGAGCTGGGTGGCCATGGAAGTGGGGGCAGCCCACTGCAAACCTCCAACAGCATCCAGCACCCTCAGCCTCTCCACAGAGGCTGGTATGTCCAGAGGACACACTGCAGTGCCCAGGGAGACAGAAGAGCCATTCAGCTATCCTCCCACATGGACACAACTGGACAGGTCTGCTCTTGTGTTTCCAAGTTCTTATCTGGACTGGAAGAGGGAACCACCCAGCCTGACATTGGGTGTCACTTAGCTGAGAGAGCACAGCTCAGTTGCAGCATTGTCAAGACCATCCTGGGGGCTGCCCTGAACACCTCTGAAACCCCTTGGCACAATCGAGCTGCATGGCCAGAAAATCACATTCCACAGGGAAAAAGCACTGTAGCAAGGCCTATGCATTTTTTTTCTCCATTTAGAATGAAGTAAACAACAGTAAATCTGTCAGGTAACCATGATATTCACATAGGCATAGGCAAGAAAGAGAGCAGACAAATATCTGAAGTAACAGAATTTTCCAATGTAGTTACCAGGAAATATGTTGTAAATTTTTCTGCTGAATTTATCAGTGATATAAATTCATATAGATATCACTAATTACTCTGGCACCACCTGAAACCAAGCTCTGGAACTAGAAGCTTGAAGAGTTCATCTTCATGTGGTAGGTTGAGTGATTCGTCATGCAGTTTAAGAATGCTGTTTGATTCCAGTTGCACTGTTCTAAAACACCAATAGCTAAATCTGGGTAGATTTGGTAGGGGTAGAAAAGTTTTTTAAAAAATTAGCCTAAGAAGTAATTTTATTCCTCTCAGCTTTTAGCACCAGCCTTCAAGTAACAGCAGCAGAGAAATGCAGAATAGCAGAAGCATGCAAGAGGCATTAAAACTCACATTTCTATTTCCACATTTCTACTATTTGGCAGCATCTATAAAACAAACAAGGTCATTTAGAACATTTGCAGTTACATCTCCTTTTTGTCGTTTAACTCAACTCCAGTGCTTCAACTTCTTCCTAGCAGTCAAGCCACAGAATAATAAATCCAACTGCATAAAGCTTGATGATCATAGCCCCGTGCAGCATGCCACGCAGAGGCTCTTGAGGAGATACTCTTCAGCCAGAGAAGGCAACGGGTCACCACTTTGTGCAATATAACCATGGCCCATAGTACAGCCTGTGATAAATTATGCCATCCCTCTGTACTTCTAGGGGCAGGTGTTGGCCAATAAGTGCTTCCACACAGCTGGTCTCCATCGCAGCCTAGATGCAGAGAACTCACCAAAGCTATTGAAAGGAAATGTTTGAAAGAAGGCCACTAAAAAAAAAGTCTTTTTGTGATAGCTCCATGACTTTTGGCAGAATATCATGGGTAAAATTCATAATTAGATTTGTCACTTAGATCTATTTCCAGAATTTGGTTTCTCAGGTTACTGGATGTCACTCGAGATCTCAGTAATTTTTTCCACTTCTTAGAGAAGTTTAACACCTTTGGTGCAAGTACAGAGTAATGCTACAGCACTACTGCAGCACAACTACATGTTGAAACCTAATGCACTTTGCTCTAATTATGAGGTCATTATTAGCATGCACAAAGGCATGTAATCGATTAGAAACAACATACATCTCAATAAATAATGTACTTTGGAAGCATGCCTTAGATGACAACCCAGTAACACGCCATTTAAAAAAAAGTTTATATAGTCCACGAATTATAGCATCTCTCAGAAAAAACACAGGTGTTAAATAGTTACAACTCAAGAAGGCAAAATATCTAAAGCAATAAATCCCAAGTATTTTGTGCAAGAAAATATTATTCAATGTATAATTTATCCATCATAAAGGATGGATAACCTTTGGAAAGCAACCACTTTCAGATCTTCCTGGCTTTTGCTAAAGATGAGATCAAATTATTTCAGTCCTGTGATTACACAACATCAGCAAATCAACACTTACAAGTCAGTGGCAATATGCAGCCTAACTACAGAGGACCAAACCAGAGTGAATTTTTTCTTGTCCTTATTCTGTGAGAAGATTGGGTTGTCTAGGATTTTCAGGCCTCAAGTCCTCCCAGATTTTCTCTACATGCCTGCCTTGCCCCCATTAAATGGAGAACAGCTCCAAGTCTTCACTCTATGCTGAGGGTCAAAACCTGAGTGCAACAATCTGAGGGCAATCTAGCTTCCTTATTCCCCAAATGTGACTCTCTTAAAAAACACTTCAGTCCCAGGCTAACCAATTAAAAGAAACTTTCCATTGCCATAACAATACAGGTATCTGAACTGTAATGTGCTTCCACTTTCCTCTGTGCTACAATAAAATGCCATCTCTTTCCTGAACCCCCAGGGAGTTTTCTGAGGTCAGTCTGTTTGCTAGTGGGCCATCTTCAGGATGAACACAGCTGAACATAATCATACATATTTTTATAGCAAATGTTAATAATCTAATTACTGTGAATCACAATTCAGGGCTAGATTTGAATTCTAACATCTCCCTTATATGCCCTTCCCTCAGAATGAGCCACTCCGAGTTAATACTGAAAACCAAAACATTCAGATTAGCAACCTTTACAACCTCATTTGCACTTGTCACTGTAAACAAAATATATTTGAATGCCACAGTAAAGTTCATTAGAAATTAGCAAACGCATATTAAAAGCTCTTCTCCCAGATATAAAATTTCCTATTAATGAAACTCAGCTTTAAAAGTCTTAACATCTAAGTCACAGAAACATTATTCCACTTGCAAATTTTTAGCATCACCAATAAAAATAATGCTTATCAAAGGAAGCGTTTGTACTTGCTGCCATTCTCATCCTTTTTACATTAGATTGCCTCAGCAAGATAAAAGCATCCTCATCACTTCTTCTCAATGGAAAATGCAGCAACCAAGTCTGCATATTAAGGTACACAGGAACAAAAAAGGTCTCTTTAAAAAAAAGCTCATATACATTAGAACTAAGCAGTCTGAAAAACATAGGCCTTGCTTCAGATTCAAGAACTCAGCTGCAACAGGCAGTCATGCTGCAGGTGAGGAAGGAGATGGTGAGACCTGAGTAGACACAGCGTAGCCTACATAACACTTCCATAAAGGTTGTGTTAATTCATCTCAGAAGAGCCACTATCAGTCTGATTCCAGTTTAAATATAAGACAGCTGATTTGGAGAGAAATTACCACTGGCAGCAACTTCAGGCACAAACTCCTGCAGCTTTAGACAGGGGTGGGTAATAAACTCCTACACTTTCCAGCAGCTCTGTCAAGATGCACTTTACAAATCAATAATCGTCCCTATCTATTAGCTAATAATAGCCAACAATACCTACCTATTAGTTTGAGAGGGACTATCTGAGCACACAGCATCCTACTGCTTCAATCCTAACCTGTAATCACTGAAACCTGAAGTATCAGAGAGGGGCAGATTTTTCCCCATTCATCTTTCTTCACTGATGAACCATCTCAGCCTTTGGTTTTCAACTCTGTTCTTTCTTTTAAAAAAGCATAATTAATCCCCCCGTTTATCTACAGTCAGCCTGTGTGCTGAGGAAGGGCTGCAAGCGACTGCAGCAGTTTCAGCAGCTCTCAGCTGTGATTAGGCAGTGAGCATTCCCAGTACAAGGTCCCTGTGCAGCCTCTCCAATACCAACCAGCAACCACTACTCCTAGATATTGGGTGTTCCTAGATCCAACAAACTAGGACATGAACTTATTTGGCATCCCCAGATTTTATTTCTACACTACTCTCAGAGGACTAAGATCTACAGCACCAGCTAACCCAAAGGATTGTGTTTCCCTTCTTTTGCAGTCCATCTGTTTAAAGAAGGCCTGCTACATTTGTTTTAATACTGTTTTTTTCTCCTCTTCTTCTTTTTCTTTTTTTTGCCTGAAAGTCCCATACAAATGAAAATTACTAACCATAACACAGCAGATCAAGGATTTCACAGACCCTCAGAATGGCTGAGGTTGGAAGGGATCTCTGGATGTCATCGAGTTCAAATTCCCTCTCAAGCAGGGCCACATACAACCAGTTGCCCAGGACCCTGTTAAGATGACTTTTGAATATATCCAGAGATGGAGAATCCACAACCTCGCTGGGTAACATCTTCTGATGCTCCATCACCTTTGCAGTGAAGAAGCATTTCCTGATATCCAGACATAGAACCTTCTGTGTATCAGTTTGTGCCCACTGCCTCTCGTCCTGTCACTGGGCACATCTGAAAAGAGCCTGGCTTCACCCTTACATCCTCTGGTATTTATAATCACTGGCAAGATACGCCTGAGCTTTCTCTTCTCCAGGCTGAATAGTCCCAGTTCTCCTAGCCTGTCCTCATAGGAGAGATGCTTCTTAGCCAGGAAAATGTCCCACATTTGACAAGGGTGCCCAAAAAAAGTGATCTTGTGCTATCCTGTTAAATGCATACTGTGGCATCGATGTTTGGCCATCGGTGATACTTGGATAACAGGAGAAGCTCTGCAATTCTAGTGCAACCAGTGCTGCCTTGGAGCAATCAAACCTCAGAGATGTAAAAATAAAATAAGAAAGAGCAAAACAGGGTAAATTTGGAACAACATTTTCCAGTGAGGGAGGTTGTTGGGGATAAATGTTATTCTTTACTCATCAGTACAGTCATTTTCAGGATTTGCCAAAGCCGCATTGCATACTGCTCGCCAGCATGTTTCCATTGGAGAGTAAGGTGGGGGCAGCACTCTCAACAGCCCAGCAAGGGACAGATGAGGAGGGAGGATGTTCCAGTAGAGCTGGGAGATCCTAATTCCAGCCCTTAGGAGCCCCACTGGTCACATCCAGCTCATTCAGAGGCACAGAGGTTCAAAGATCACAGCTAAACACAAAGACACAGACTCACATCACTGCCTAGGAACAAACCTTCGCTGTATTTTACACTGAGTTCAACACAGAATCACAGAACATTCTGAGATGGAAGGGATCACAAGGACCATTGAGTCCAACAGCTAAGTAAATGGCCTGGACAGGGATCAAACCCACAACATCGCTGCTATTAGCACCATGTTCTAACCAACTGAGCTAATCTCAGAATCAACACAACCATTGCTGCAATTAAAGCTATGTCAAAATTGATCCACAAAGATTTGTAAGTATCAATTGATTTTTTTTCCATTTACAGAATGAGAGGAGGAGGAATTTCACAAGGCCTCTACTGTATGCATTCAATTATTTGAACATTAATAAAAACAACCACAGGGGTTCCATACCTGAGGACACAGGGAAGTGTTTTTGTGTTCATACATTCCTTTTCACATAAAAAGGTAATATCTTTGATGGAATATTGTTAAATATTGCATGCAGGAGTCCTTAATGTTTAAAACCAGTAACTTATTTAGATTTCATTTTTATTTAAAGGCTTCTGATAATTTTAACAGTTGAAATAATGCAAACAAACCATCAACTTGGATTCGTTTGCCTTCCTGTGTTCCTAGATACCCTCTAAGCAAGACAATCCTCAAGGGACGAGTTGTATGCAAATTTATTTTGCAGCTTGGGATTGTACTAAATAATTACTAACAAAAATGTATTATTTAGCTCCAGGCTATCTTGGTGCATTAGAATTAAATGGCAACTATTTGCTCTTTCACTCGTGGCAAGAACTACTGGGCTGATGTCAGCATCATTTTGAATGCCATTATCGCAGTCTCTGGCTCTTTAGAGAAGGAGCAGGCAGATTTATTTACAACCTAGTGAGTGTCTCACATTTCTTTGAGCATGACACCATAGAAAATACCCTTCTTATTCTAGATTACCAGGAGTATATTAGTAGGATTAAAAGCTATCATTTTTATTAAGAAGGTTGCTATGAGATTCCCATCTCTGTGGGAAAATTCATTATCACAAACCATTTGAGCACCAGTAGGCAACTGCACATATTTACTGCAAGGGAAATGCCAGAAAGCAGAATACACTTTTGAGTGTTTGCCAAAGAGCCATGTGACACATGCCCAGATCTGGTGTTAAGGGTTATGGGGGTTTTAATTCCCCTTTTTTCCCCCCCCAGAAATACCAATAAGAACGAGTAACAAGACACTGCACAAGTCTGAATCCCAGCTGTTCTGCTCTTTGGAAAGATCCCAAAAGCATCAGCACTGTACACTCCCACTGACAGGCAAAATAGGCTGAAGAAATAAGAGGGCTGAACCACAGGATTGTTTGTTTTTCATGGTCAGTGACACTGCAGTGAAAAGTCCAGGACTTGCCACACTTGCAGGCACTACTGAATCACACTGAGAATATCCTCTCTGTGTCTTTCCTTGCATGGGGAAATGCTTGCAGCCTCAGCCATTTGGGCACAATCTTTCCATAATATTCTACTCTATCTGTCAGCCTAAGTGTCACAATGTGGCCATAAATTGCTAGTTTCTAAGGCTTAATTGAGCATATATAAAGACACACACTCCCCTGCCTCTCTGTCTTAACCTAATGCCATCCTCTTTTTTGTGTCCTTTTTTAATGGCCATATTTATGATGGAAATATTGTAACAATGCATTCAAAACACACTGCAAACTAAATATTCATGAAGTCAAACAAATACTCATACAGAAATATCCTCTTACGGATTCATAGCAAAGGGAGATTTGTTTCAGTGCTTGGCAATAATACTTTTTCTGCAAGCAAAAGAGTGCTCAGCCTGCCCCTGGCTCAGCCTTGGCTTAGCAGCAGTCACTCTTTCCTTGTTTCCAAGGTTCATCTTGACACAGACTGAACCCAAAAGCCCTTTGGCCTAACACTGTCATAAAACCAAAGCATCCAAACTTTGCTCTAACATAAGAATGTGATCCATTATGCACAATTGAGGCAAAAAGTATCCAAAGTTCATGAATCTGAACACCATCTTTAGCAAAGGCTTCCTCAGTCAGAGAACAGAACAAAATCAGTTTCCTTCTGAAATGTCATTAATAGCTTTGTCATGCCTTTCTCTGTCCTATTTAACACAGGAGGATCACCTGACTAAAATAAATAACAAAATACAAATACTCCCAGAGGTTTTGAATCTGAGTTAAAGATTAAACTTAGGCTCAGCATTCTATCTAGACACATACTATCAAAAAGTGGGGAAAAAATTAGGGCTGTTCAATACCATCAAATATTGAAATGTGTCCTTGTATTCTGCATGTCCATTTCCTAGAGAAGGCCTGCAAGCAGTCTAATATTTAAACCTCAACTGCCTCAGGCAGAGGCAAGTGAAGGCTACCACTACTTCAGAACTAAAGTTCCAACCTTTTAAAATTATGGTTTTCCATCTTCCACAGGTCAAAACTCATACTTGCTTTTAGAAGGTGACACACAGAAAAAGCAATAATCACAACATTTATGTTTCAGCTCCCAGATTTTTTATTATTTTGACAAATACATGGTCAGCATGTGTTGGTTTTTAGTCAAATACAGATTCAAAGCACACGTCTTGCTACAGCTAATATTAAACCTACTTCAAGCAGATGGGGATACATCCACTTCCCTACTCATTAGATAAACAAAGGGAACCCATTCACATTTAGATATCATGACCATCCCAATTATGACTTCAGACTCCAGCTACAAATATTTTATGTTTATTTGGACTGATATTCAGCCAGTTACCGTTTTAAATATTGCCAGGAAAGAGAAAAGTGAAGAGATAGAGCTATCTAAGAGCTGAAGGCACAATATTTTTTAAGTGGAAATTAAATATTGATTAAACAATAATTAAAATGTTACTTTATGCTTTTAAAGGTGAACCAAAAACCAATTAAAGTAATAAAGTCCATTTAATTCTCCATTTTAACAAGTTCTCCGACAAAAGCACAGTTTGGTCTCTTATGTCCTCAGTATATGCTTCATTTGACTTTGATTCCAGTAATGTATACAACACTGTTAATGGGAAACACATAGAAAGCATACCTTACTCCTTGGTTCATTTACCTAAAAAGATCTGAACACAGAGCAGAGATATCCCTACAGATTTGTAACACAGAGAAAGCATTATTAATTAATAAACCTTCAGATAAGCAAATAACTCTAACTTCTAATAGGTTTACAAGAACCACTTCCTCTTTTTAATGTAGTCTGGGCTCAGCAACGCAGCCTTCAACATCAAAAATGAGCAAATATAAATGAAGAAACACAAATACAACAAAAGAAGTGGCAAAGCACTGTCCATTTCTCACCAGGAAAAAGACAAATATCAAGATAAAACTACAACAAAGGAAGCAAGTTTTGACAACTTCACTAGGAGAAAGAATTTTACAATCAAAAGAAAAAGGAAACACCAAAGGCAAAATAAGGCTTCTCCGGTGAAGGCAAGAGAAACAGTCCCACTGCTCTATCAATGGTGCAAAGAAAAAGCCCACACCACTGGTGACAACGTTTCACATGTCAGCATGTTCTCAGAGACAATCATCCTGAAAAAACACGAAATACTAAAAATAGTGTTTCTCCACTGTCAGGAGATGTAAAAAAAAAAAAAAAAAAAATATCCTACAAAAGGGACATCTCAAGGGAAATTTCAAGACTGAAAACAGAAATAATCATCTGAGGAGTCAGGACATTGCTTTCTCACTTTCACTCTTGACTAGGTAAAGCAGCAGGCACCAGGGACACCAGTTCAAGTGCAGCCCCTAACAGCAAGTACTGCAGCATCTGCTCCCGAGCTTTTTTCCTTCCCTGGTACTCCTGGAGAGGATGCAGCTGTCTCATATTTAACCCTGCATCAAACTGGTAGTATTAAGCAGATCCTCCTACCTCCTCACCCTCAAAGATGGTTGTAACTTTAAGTCAAAAACTGTAAACATATGTCACATTTGATTTTCTTAAGTGATTAGTATATTACGAATCAAATTGAGAAGCTGATTAGCAAATTGAATATCTGATTAGCTCCTTCCATGATGCAAAGAATTAAATATTAATCAAAGCTCATGAAGATAAGCACCACCGTCCTTACACTCAAACCAAGCACCTGCAATTCAGAAGGGGGCAAATAATGATTATTAAAACCAATGAATTGTGGCTCTTTGATTAGTTCTAGACACTTTTTCCTCATCCAATCAAGGTAATTATACAATAAATCTTTGAAAATATATGCTGTATTTAACAAAGCAGGCCTCATACATTTTTGCTCAATAAAAACTCTTCCCTCAGAGCTCCTCCACCTAGCTAATATCCTCTTTTGCAAGATGACCTGCCACTAAAATATTCCAACAGCTGCTGACTGCTCTACTAATACTGGCACAAATAAATAACTCATGATGTTGTACAAAGTTAGTTCCACAGATGATAGAAAGCAGTTCATAAGGTGACTTAAAACATGAGGAAAGGAAGGGGAAAGGCAAAAAGTATCTGTTGGTGTCAAGAAAATTTCCTGGCAGAACTCAGCAAGAGAACAGCTTTCAGCTGATTAGCAGTGCCTTCATGGGACTTGAAGCAAGTCCCATGAAGGGGAACGAGTTTCCAAGTTAGATTTATCAATAACAAACTTTAAATATATTCTACCCAGACTGATCCCAATGCAGAGCTAGGCTGGCAATGCTTAATTGCTTTGAGTTTGGATTTTGTTTTGTTGGGGTTTTTTAACTTAAACTTGAGTAATCAGTATCTGTCTACATTAAATCTTTTTATCCCAGCAGGATTTTTATTTTGTCAATGTTATGATAACTATAAACAAAGAATTTGGCTTTTTGTTTTTTAAATGTTTCCAAGTAACCATGCTTTAATAGTTTCCTGCTTGTCATAGGTTTTTTTTCCAAAGAAAATTGTAGTTAACTTTAACCATGTTATAAATTCTGAGGTATAAATTCTTTCTCAGATGAGAATTAAAAATCTTAATTAATTCCTCTCTGCCTACAGCCAGCAAATATATTTCAGCTAGATTTATCATCCTCTGCATCAGCTATTGGATAAAACACATTAGTCATTGCTCAGTTGCTGTATCTTGCCTGCCCAAGAGAGCCAAAGGATTTCATTTAGGTCCCATTTAATGAGCTGAATTATCAAAGAAAACAAATGTTAGTCCTCAAACTTCCCTTTAGTTACCATCAGTATTAAAATCTGGGCCATTACAACATTTTCTTCTCTCTTTTTTCCTCTCTTCTTTCTTTTCTCCTTATGCTAGGAAAACCCACACCCATTAAAATGTGACCACTCATCAATTTTCCTGTGCTGTCTGAAGTGCATTTGTTTCTGAATGGCTCAAAGCATTGTTGTGAGAATTTTCATAAAATATATCTTGAGTATACTCTATTAAATTGGGAGCTGCAATCCTTTCTATCTTGAATAAAAACAACAAAAACAAGAAGGAATACTAGGAAGTGTTCACCTATTACTGTAACAAAAATCAACATATTTGTATTCAGCTGTGACAATAACACAAATAATTGAACACAATTCTATTGACTTGCAAGAGATATACAGGGTTGGGAATTGTATTTCATACACAATATTATACATGAGGAAGATGAACAATTTTAGTCAAAATCACTGTTAAATTATCAGAACAGCAAACATCCAAATGATTACATTTTGCTTTTGAAAGCAAAACTAAAAAAAAAAAAGAAACAAGAAAAGGAATAAAAAAAGGATGCAGTACCATCCAAATGACGTCTATTAGTTTTTATCACATATGTGATATCAAAATATACTGTGAACTACAAACAGCTTGAGCAGTGACTAAAGGAAAATAAATCACAGTTTTGAGTATCAAAATCCAGAAGTCTTAACTACTAGGACAGAAAAAATGTCTCACTGTCCACTAGAGAAGGACAAGAACGTACAAATATAATTAATGCATTTTTCATAGAAAAGGTACTATTACACAGAGATACAAATCCAGAATTCTTCAAACTCTGTTAGGATATTTAACAAAGCTGTAGCAGCTTCTTCATCTTTGCCTTCTGAAACTTGCCTGGAATAGTTTCAGTCCCAAAGAAAAAGGCTGTGGGAGTGCTGCACGTACCATTTCTGAAGCAAACTGGAACAGTTGGTGAGATACTGCAACTCAAACTGACTGAACACATTAAAACATTTCATGGAAAGCACCAAATGCAAGATTTCTCTACTACCTTGTGCTATTACACAGCAGCCAAATAGAATTTCAGCATGTGCATTCATAAAACACAAAGATGCCCACACTTAGTGCCACAGAGCAGAAAACACGATGCACTTGCTAAGAGAGTCCACAGCAGGTTAGGCACTTACTGATACTTCCCCTAGCACCTAATGTACCTGGCCTGGCTTTGATGCAGTGCCTTCCAAATGTTCTGCTAAAAACAGTGAACTTCAGCATCCTTAAAACAGCTGCCCCTGCTGTGTAAAGTAGCCCAAATGTGGTCCTCATTCAAAACTGTGTCTTTTTTTGCTGCAGAATAGACTTCAGTGTATTATACAGCCTGCACTGTGTTGAGATAAAGGATGCTCAAGGAGCACTGGATCACTGGTATCCCATTGGGTCTCTCAATAAAACAAATTTCACACCTCAGGAGGCTACTCCTTAGAGAAGATTTTAAATACATACACTTCAAAATTATTTCACAGCTGTACAAGTACCTTAACTCTCTGACCAAACTGAAAGACCAGACAGACTTATAAGAGTAAAGCCTTGGTATCCAGCTGTGCCATAAGAAGCAGGTTTCTGCTGTACTCTCCCCTGGTTTCTTGGAGTTCAAACAATTACTACCACACTTTTCAGTCTTTCTTGATTTATTTTATTTTAAGCTACTGTAAGAGCATTTCAGTAGGAGAACAGAAGACAATTAGCATGCCTCCAGACAGCAATTTGAACTTTGTGGAGCTTCTGCCTGGTAGTTTTGAACACCACCTTTCTTAAGTAAGGTACAATTTTCCCCCTACTCCCTCCTTGCAAATGGTTAGGACAACACACCTGTGGAGAGAAAATGCACCCTCCTACTGCCCCATTTTTCTCCTTCAATAAGTATAATCTTTAAACTTACAACAGTTACAGGCAGACTGGACTGTAAGTTCCTGTGGAACTCAGAGGATACATCCCTACAAGCCCCAGAGCACATTTCTGATGGGCCATACAACCTCAAATTATTTTTCTAAATATTTAATGGAGTGGTGCAGGGGACACAAAGGGGAAAAAAAAGAAGAAAAATAAAAAAGAAAACACCAAACTATCATTACCATTGATTTAACCATGATTAAACCATCATTAACTCTTTGCAAAACCTGCCTTCTGAAATTCACTTCACCTGAAATGCAAGGAGGTGTCATCCCCATATTCATTCTCTTGTCACTCCTTGAGACCTGTATGTTGCCTGGCTACCCAGTCCCTCAAGGCTGTGCTGCCTTTTAGTTATTTATACACTTCCAAGAAAGATTCCCATTCACGGAAGCAAAACCAGCATAACACAGGGCAACATAGACTTGGAATAGCCTGCAACATGGTAAAAATTGCTGCAGCTGTTTCAGTATCATATAAAGCCTCAAAACCAGAGATAACAATGTAAACATCAGCACCTTTAATTGTCCATTTCTGCAGAAATAGCCAGTGGTTATTCTAATACTTCTAAACTGTTTCCAAAATTATATATATATATGCCCAAAACCTCTACTGTTTTCTTCCAAAGGGTGTAAGTTTACTCCTGTTAGTATTTAGGTCCTCAGGTATTGTCAAAAGAAAAACTTTCAACAACTCAACACCTAATGAGGAACACAAAATAGGATTCAATATCAAAATAGGTAGCATCATTAATGCCAGCCTTTAATCTCATTTTGCTTATTTAATTAAAAGCCAAAAAAAAAAGAAAAAAAAGAAAAACCACAAAAAATTAAGCTGCTACAACAGTTTGAATGAACAATATGCTGCACAACCAAATTTTGCCACGTAGCTTAGATCTAGATTGGTCACCTTCACCAAATTTCAGCTACACCAAGAGAACTGAAATATCAAATTATCAAAACAAACATTTGCTTGGTTTCAATAAGGAAATTAATGCCTGAAAAGAAGAGAGAGATCTAACTGAGCTCCTGGCTGAATGAGAGGGTTCAGATTGATCTTATCTACTGTCTGCTCTTACTGGTGTCACTGCCAGGGCTCCAAGTGCACCTGCATGGGCAGCAACTGCTCTGAAGAGTCTCACCAAAGATCTCACCTATCCCCCACAAACTCCTTCCCCAGAATGAAGATAAGCCTAGCAAATGAGGCTCTCAAATACAAAAGGATGACTGAGTACAAATGTAAGGTCATCCACAGTTTCTGCAGCCATGAAATCAAAAGAAGCCCTTTTTCAGACAAAAATTAGAAAAGAGCTTTTCCACTCTTAACTATCTGTGGAAGCAAGGGGTTTTCAAGAAAAAAATACTTCTTCTTAAGCATACACTTGCAAGTGCAAGGGATAAAATTTACACTCATTCAGATATTAGCACTTTACTTACATGCATCTACAAAGTATCTTTTTCTTTAGGCACAGATGCACGTGTTCAGACATATCAGAATTCCAAAATGCAAACCCTATTTAATATTAAGCAATTATATTTGCACATCAAGACCGCTGCGAAAAGTCTAGGTAATTTGCAAACTCATACATTTACTGTGTATCAGAATATCATAAAAAACCCTAAATGAAAGTGACACTTTATATCAGGAAAAATGCATAATAGACTGGATGTCCAGTATTTGAAACAGATGTTCTAAATAGCTCTGGCTTGATTTTCATCCCACTTCAACAAACAACATGCTTCGTGCTGAGACAGAAAGAAAAGGAAATGTCTGTAAATGCTGTTTTATTCCCTACCAGAAGGGCTAAGTATTAATGATGCATAAATGTTTCCAGAAAAAAAAAAAAAAAAATCTGAAAAGCTCAGAGGCCATATGTTATCCTCACAGCTACACTAAAGAATAGAAATATGGCTTTATTTGTGTGCTCACCGGAGTAACAGCCAACTCCACACCTAATTAAGATTTCATTAGTATTTCCGCATTCTCAAAATCTGTCCAAGGCTCTACCTGCTAAGCCTGCCAACAGAAGTTACAGTAGTATTTCTTTTTGCCCACATATCCCTGCTTACCACCAGCATAATTATAAATAGATGTACCTTCTGTTTTCTGGCACTGAAAAAAAACTTCAGATTGTGACTTAAGTGTCAGTCAGCTCAAAACTACAATGTTCATGACAGAGGAAGCTCAAATAATCTCTTCATGTGATTATCTCTGACTGTCACCCAGTGAAATAATAATTAATCCCAAAGCCCAGTGGGCTGAGAAAAGACAGGAAGAAAGAGGAAAGGCTTAAGTGACTTCAGTGGAACAAGGGGTAGCTGGTGCCTGGTCTCCCACTGATCTCAAGTTTGAACATGGCCATTTATTAATGAGCTTCAACAATATTAAGAGAAAATGAAAATATGAAATCAGGCACAAAACAAAATTAACTGTATCTGCCTGAAAATATATAATGAAAAACCCACAGTCATTTTTGTTGTAGCCAATTGATTTAAACTAAAACCAAAACAAGCAAACCCTTCCCCTCAAAAAAAAAAACCAAACAAAAAAACACCACTTGCTAAAATAAAGGTACAGTAGACATCAGTCTGCCCATTCAGGAAACCTGGAACTGCTGTGAATTATGAAAATTTTGACTATATGCAAGTTGTGCAATATTTAATACTTACTTTAAATCTATTTTTCATTATGTTTTCTGAAGACCACCAAAATCTGCAGCTCTTGGTTAAATAAAAGATTCCCAGGCCACCCGGGAATTTTTTTACACAGACTGAAGTTTGAATTGAAGTGTGAAGGTCTCACCCTGTTTTACCCAGGAAAATGGTTTGGGTTTATTGTTTATCTGCTTCACCACGTGCCTTAAATTTGCTTAGATGTTTCCAAGTTATTGAATAAAATAAAGTTTACTAAGATATTATAAATTTCAAAAAGTAAAGAAGGGAAGATATTATTATTTTCTGCTTTCCCCAGTAACTGTCATGCCCCATTGGCATTGACAGATTCATTCAATCTGACAAGTGACAGCATGACCAAAACGACCTGGTGGAGTCAGCTCTCACACACTAACAGACACCAGGTAGCAGGGGATGTCCATGTGCCCACTGGCAGCAACACTCACAGGGATCTCGTCCAGAAGAGAAAGCCTACAGGCCACAGCAGCATGAACAACTTATTGGCAGCCTCAGTGAGCTGCAACTTCCCAATTATTTCAGCTAACATCTGCTGGAAGCCCACAGTGCAGCCTCGCTATCCTGCAGCAGGCTGCCAGTGAAGTCAGTCTGAGAGGAGAGACTGAATGAGAACAAACCACAGAAGAAAGAAGAAAAAGGAGAACCTGATTTGAACTCTTTGTATATAAAACTAAGATTGGAAAAAGTGTTCACTGTTCCAAGAGAAAATGAAGAAATGTCATAGTAATAATAATAATAATAAATGATAAGTTTTGATAAATCAAACAACACCTCTTTCTCCCTTTGAAATACCATGGGGTGTGGTGATATCACAGTAGTGCTATGCCAAGAGAAAATAAGCAGCATGAGATGTTCATGTCACACATCAGCAGGGGGTCAGGTGCCACAGAGAGCCAACACTATGAATGTGTGCGTACATAAACATTTGGTTGACAATTGCCTTCACCAGAAATCTGGCACATATGCAGTTTTCTCTCATCCACAGTATTGCCACAGGAACATCAGCAAGCCTAATTAATCATACAGATTACATATCATTTGGAAAAAAATACTTTAACACTTGCAAGTGCTCTACAAAAAAGTCTCTGATTTAATAGCCCAAATAAAGCCTGGTTATTAATTCCAGGTCACATTGTATAACTGAGTGTAATTAATCTAAACTGTGACAATAGATTTGAGTGCTTACCCGAAATGTTTCCATTTTTGTGCTTCCCACAAATGTTAACAAAATGGAAAAGGAAAACAGAGTACAAATGACATCACAAGACACCGGGATCTCAGGCAGCACAAGTTGCTCTGCTAATTGACTTGGAAAACATTTCAAGAAAGATGAGCAAGTGCTGTATTACTACCAGGTTTCTGTCTTTAGCATTCATCTGAAGTCAATTATGTAAAGGTATTTTTCTTTTGGACTTCAGTAATCTTTAGGTCTGGTTACCTTTCACTGTTCAGTCAAAGGAATTTAGAGACCATCTGACTTTTCTGACTTGACTGCCAAGAGGTCATCTTTGATATATCTTCTGCAATCCATCAGAAAATAATTTCTCTAATCATTTCTTAATAGCCTATCACTACACTCCTATTTGCAATTATTATTTTTATAATAATAAGGGAGGGAGACAATACTAATTTAGAAATGTAATGAACAAAACCCTTTCTCTCAAAGAGGTAATGAAAGTAACAACTTGTGCAGCCCAAAAAATGCCTTGGCCTTCAACCCAAAGCTTCACAGGCCTTGATGTTGTCTCAATTGACAACGTAATGGCCACTTTGCCAACAGTTTGCCAAGGAATACATAAGCAAAAATTTAGCTGTGGATCTTTGAGTGCAGAATCAACAATTCCAAAACAAATCCGTGGCCAACTGCCCAGTTATCATGAAATGCTTTTATGCAGGGTGTGGAATATGAATAAATTTAAGCCCAGTTATGTTGAACTGAGAGGAACTGCTACTGCCCTTTCCAGTGCATTTACTGACTCAAAGACAGTTCATCTTGCTTGACCTTCCTGAGGGATGTGAATAAATAACAAACACAAACAGATGAACAATGTTAGAGTCGCATGCTATGGCCTCTTGCCTATGGACACTTTCTCTGGCATGATCATTTTCTATTTCATTTAATGTAAATGTTAACACTACTAATAGACAATCTAATCTTTTATTTCAATGAAAGAGTGAATATAAGATCTTAAGATTTAAATCCTTCCCTCACAAGAATTTGTATAACGTAAGTTATTTAAACTGTAACATCTCTTACACCAGCAAATAAGTGGATAAACAAGCATTTTTGTGAAAAGGCTTTCCTAACTCAAATCAAATATGAAACAGAAAAACCCAACAGTTTCTCCAAAGAAATATGCAAAACCAAAATAACACGTTACTGTAAATCAGAGAAAAAATATGCTGAACACAGACTACATAATAACCCTACATTACATGGTAGAGTCACGGGAAATAGAATATTTGATCTTGAATTCAGTCAATTTCCAAATACAATAATTCTGGCCAAATAAAATCTTAGAAGCCCTTAAAAGTTGATCAGCTAAGTATATACACAAATTCTTCAGGTAATTTTTTTCTACCTCTTACCAAGGATACAAGAAAATTTGCAACTTTCTCTATAAATTGCACAGATTTCTGTTTGTGACTAAATTTGCAAATCAAATCATACCATTAATAATGTCTATACTATGTAAAAATGGCACAGGACATACACAGATAGAATGTGCATTTAGAGGCCAAAACATTTAATTTCTTTATTTGAAAACTGTATGAACTTAAAGGCATTCAAAACCATTCCAGAACTGTACATCTCTATACGTTATAGCTTAATGTTTAGAAAGATACAACAGTTTTATGGCACTCAGAGCTTTTAAGTCTTACTCATTAAAAATAGTTGTAATTGCTATGACCCCTTGCTACTATTCTATGGGTGAACTTGTATAAGAAAGAAAGCAAGGCTAGAAATAAGTAATTTATAACTAAAATATCTCAAATCTTTGCAGCATTTCCAAAAGAACATCATCTTTAGTTTGATTAAATGCTTGCCTTTCTCTCCTTTTGTGGTGGTATTTACCTACCTTGTCCTTAATTTTTGATTTTTATTACAAGGAAGTATATTCCAACAATAACCAGGAAAAAAAGGCACTTTTTTTTTCAGAACAGCTTCCAGGTTAAATGCCTAGCATTTGCAAACAGATGCTAATAAACAGTATAGAAATGTCAACAACTATTAATAAATTTAAACACCTATTCCAGTATAGTCTTCCTCTTTTAAAATTAATTTATTCATATTTTAATCTCCTCAGGTGTCCTCTTGTGGCTCCAGGTAGAAACACCATATGCAGGGAAGTGTGAATGAGTGTCTCTGAAATCTATTAAAACAGAGCTTTAATTCACTTATTTGCCATTAGAACCTGGAGATACCCTGGAGTACTGCATTTGAAAAAATATGTCTACAACAATAATATATCATAAGACGTGTAGAAGTTCTCTGAACTTCATTTTAATATTAGCATGAAAAGTTTAGATTTGATTTTTTTTATGTTGTTTTGGTTTGTTTTTTAAGAGAAAGAAAAAATGAGAACTACCACATTTAGAAGTCAGACCAAGAATAAATGAGTTAAAACAGTCCAGCACAGAAATTCAAGTGTAATTCACTTTTGGAAAGAATACAAAAGTCTCAAAAGATTAATCATGGGAGGTTAAGTGCAGCATTTTTCATTGAAAATTGTATGTCAGCCATATAATGCAAACATATTGGTATGTAAAGTCCACTGCAATAGAGTATTAAAAAGTCAGATGCAAAGTGCAACTAATTCAGACAGTAAAATTTCTATTTTAATGGCATTTTGTTCTGATTATCAAATACCAGCATCCTAATCCTAAATCCCTGAGAGTAATTAGTTTCCTCGTCTCCTCTCTCCTATACTTAAATTTACCCATCTGAACCATACCTTAGAGATGAATGGGCCGTCCCCTGACTGGGTTTTGGAAAGCTGTCAGGTCCTGGCTGTATGCTGGAGATCTGAGCATAAACCCTGCTGCAGAATCAGACAGTTCTGAAGGGAAAAGGTGGAACAGAAACTAGGTGGATTCTGACAGGGTTAAAGTTTTGGGGTTTCTCCTCCATGTTGTTCCTGTTTTCCTACAACAGACGTAAGTAATAAAAGAACGTAATTTTCCTTTGCTTGTCCCTGTTTCCCTCTTCCACAGAGGGAGCCTAGTTGGCTACTTTGACCTACAGGCTGAAGTTTTAGCTACATCAAGAGGAGATGAAATTAATCCCTCCCTAACTCATCTGCCTTTACAACCTTCAAAAATACAACCTCCAACAACTGACCAGGTGAGACAAGGACAAAAAATAAGAGTGTGTTAAGAACAGCTGAAGTAGCAATTGCAGAGACAGTATCCTTTTTCTTACATCAGCAGATTAAGAGATATTGGAGGAAATAAAAGCTTTTTGACATTTAAAGCCTTTTTTGGACTTGAAAAGCTACAGAAAACATGAATCTAAGTATCAAATCGAAAACACTGGGTTTATGTAATTGGCTTTGTTCCAGAACAATTAGACAAATTTTAGAAAAGGGGAGCTAGATATCTATAGAGCAGAAAAAGCTTTTCGCAGGGCTAGAAGCAGTAACTCAAAACAGGTTTCCCAAGCATGAGGAATAAATACTTAGCACCTAGAGAACAGCTGAGAGTTAGGAGGTGATACTCAGGGAAAACAATATTCTGCCATAACACCAATGTCTCCACTGCACTTAGTATCTAATGAGATTTTTCTTTTAGCACTGATGTTAATTTTTAAAGGATTTTTTGCACTTTTCTTGAAAGACAAGACTATTAGAAGCTTTTTTCTTAAGGAAAATGCTCCTTGTCTGAGTTATTTTGTCCATCACTCACTGTGTAACTTCACTCTGGTACATATAGATTTTGCCCACTCCAACAGCACTCAATGCCCTGAATAAAGCACACTACATGTTGAAGTCTTCATATACAGAATTGTCAAAAGAGTCCATACAATACTGCAAATGGAGAGTCATCTTACAGTTCTTAGTCCAAAGAAAGTTGTCACCTTAGGATGACTTTCCAGATGTTAGGGAGCAGGAGGAACAGCCAGGATAATAACAGCTTCTGCAGATGTTAGGGAACAGGTGGGAAACTTCTTTGAAGAAATGATCTACCTTATTTAAAGACCAAGTAGCCTATGATATATTGTGTGTGCAAAACAGCATATAGCCATATCATAGAGTCAAAGGAAAGTTTGGGTTGGAAGGGACCTTAAATATCATCTAGATGCCCATATCTTGGGAAAGAAAATAAATAAACAAAGCAAAACCAACTACTTATACTGGCTTGTTTCGTGAAACCACAGTACATGTACTGGTCATGTTACTCTTTCAGATAAAGAGCCTTTGTTTGTTGAAAGCCATCCTTAGACTGCTGAGGTACTGTGTCTCCTCAGATCACACAGAGATAAATTTGAGAGCCTTAGCTTTCTAATGGCTTGAATATCTGGACTAAAATTAATCAGGAAATGCACCCTATCCCTAAGACCTCAAAGCTAAATCCAAAATGTATCACCAGCTTCTGTGGAAGTTATGCTACAAAGAGCCAGAACAAGTTTGATAGCATGTCACATAAAATCAAGTGGCGAAGTGGCAATTGCCATCTATTCGTATATATCAAGGATGTCAAGTATCCCTCACAGACAACAAAAACATTCTGAGTTTGTAATTTTTCTCTCTCTATAGGAATCACAATTTCATTAATTCTTCATTCACAAAGATCTTATTACCATAGCCAGTAATTTAGAAAGAGTAGTAAAACAGCAAAAATAATTATTATACACTACTTTAATACTATAAATAGGATCTCTCCCATTTTCAATTAGTGCCATAAAGTCCTTTGATTCAATTAATGTAGAAAATTTTGCAAATATGAGAGATACATATCTTTTTTAAATATCATCTTAGGATATATACAACTTCAATAATAGATACAAGTGTTTTGGCAGTTATTATCATTAATTTCCTGAAGATCACAGAACCACAGAATTTATAAGGTTGGAAACGACCACAGATGGTCATCTGGTCCAACCTCCCTCCTCAAGCAGGGTTAGTCTACATCACATTGCACAGGAACGTGTCCAGATGGTTCCTGAATATGTGAGAACTCCTAAACCTCTCTGGAAAATCTGTTCCAGTGCTCCATCACTCTCATAATAAATAAGTTCTTCCTCATGTTCAGGTGGAACTTTCTGTGTCTCAGTTTCTGCCTGTTCCCTCTTCTCCTGCTGCTTGGCACCACTGAGAAGATCCTGGCTACATCCTCTTGGCACTCTCCCTTCAGATACATACATTGATGACGCCCCTCTCAGCCTTCCCCAGGCTAAACAGGCCCAGCCCAGACTTTCCCAAGAGAGGTGCTCCAATCCCCTACACATCACAGCCCCTTGCCCCAAGAGCTCCATGCCTCTCTTGTACCGAGTAGCCCAGAACTGGACACGGCACTCCAGATGTGGCCTCACCAAGACTCACTACCTGAGCAGAGGGGCAGGATCACCTCCCCTGACCTGCTGGCAATGTTCTTCCTAATGCACCCCAGGATTCCCTTGGCCTTCTTGGCCCACAGGGCACACTGCTGGCTCATCAACAGCTTGTTGTCCTCCAGGACCCCCAGGTCCCTCTCCATAGAGCTGCTTTCCAGCAAGTCAGCCCCAAGCTTTTACTGGTGCACGGGGTTGCTCTTCCCCAGATGCAGAACTCTGCACTTGCCTTTGTTGAATTTCAAAAGGTTTTTCTCTGCCCATCTGAGAAACTCTTGGGATTACATGTGCAGCTAACCTCCTAGCCTCATCAGAGCAAATGTCTTGCCAAAGTCACAGATTCTCCAAAACACTTAAATACTAAGTGATGTTCATCATCACACATATGTATCACCTCTGAAATCAAACTCAACAACACTAGAGATGAGTTGTGAGGCATAAAACAATATAAACTAACAGATAATCTAAACTCTTCACAGAATTCAGAATAAGGCAGCACATTCCCCTCTACATTAATCTTAATTCAGAAATTCAATATTTTGGCATTTCTGACTAAATAAACTATTCTCATATTTCTCAAATCAAAAAATGTGGAGGTATTTATTTCATGGAAGATATAAACAGGCAGGCTGTGCACCTACAATCTTTCCATGGAATTACATGCCTAACAACTTCTTGTGACTGACAGTTCTGACAGACTCAGCTGAAGGATGATTTTAATGAAACCCCATTTTCCAGGGTGAGACCATTATGCTAGAATTATTTTTGTCCTCATCTTAACTTTCAGCACATAAAGGTCTCTCCTTTTCTCCTCCATCCTCAGTATAATTTTAAATTGAAATACCGAACTCCTTTCACACAAATTGGTCTACTGACTTTCAGTCAGCTTTGCAAAAGATATTTTCTTCAGCTTATGTAAAGCCAGAGTGATAGATCATTTTGAATAAAATAGGCCTTGGACAATTTCTAGAATAGACTGCTCTGTTCAAATGAATAGGATATATTGGTCACAGGACCTGCCATCTAGAAGCATTTGACTTGGTATGTCAGATCCAAACAGACATTCAAATCCCAGCAAATTCCAGTTTTCCTCTTTAAAGTGAAGATAAGTCTTAGATGATGACCAATTAGAAAACAAACTTGAAAAGCACTTCAAACCCACATGAAGTGCTAACTAAGTGGGCATTGCACTTCTGAGCTTTCAGACAGCAACTTCAGAACTAACACTACTGAGTTCACACAGATACATCCCAGCATCAGCTAGCTGAGTCTTAAGCTCTTTAGATGACATGCCTGTGAAAATTCTGTAGAGATTTAGGTGGGAAACAAAGAATGAGCTGTGTATCCTGGGTCAGCAAACTGGACACATACGCTTGCTGAAATCCCAGGTTACAGAGCCCATCAGGTGCCAGGGGTGTGGGAGCACACACAAGGAGAGCACCCACTCCCCACTGCTCAGGCTTTCTGTTGCCTCAGCCCACCGAAAAATTATTTCATCCCAATGAGCTAAGGCTGTTTCAGCAAATAATATATTAAAATGCAGCAAAAGAAGAAGAAGGGCATGAAGCATGCTGAGGTTTAAGATAAATGAGCAGTCTGCTTACCTGTCAGAAGTCATTTTAAAGGAGTCCATGAGGAAATACAGCAGTCTCATTATTAAAGGGTGAAAGATGACTCTGATGTCAATAAAACACAAGGACTATGACACACAACTAGGATTTAAGAAATGATTCTTTACCAGGTTCTGTTTATTTATCTGCTATTCATCAAACAGCCCTTCCTTGAAGTTAACCATTTCCTCCAAGCCCTTACAAAATGCAGTGTTGCAGGTTCAAGTCTTCTGTGCACTGTCTTTCGCAGATTAAAACTTTAAAACAAGATAGGGAAAATCTGCACTACAGCTGCATGCTGGGCATCAACAGCATGGATTTGGTAGAAGAGGGCTTCAGCTGTGCCCTGAGATGGCCACAGCTGGTTCCAGGTGCCTCTGAAGCTAGCATAGACAGTCCATCACTCCCAAAAACCTCAGGCAGGTTTAAAAGAGGTTTAAGAGTGCCTGTGCCAGCCAGAAGAGGTGGGACACAGCACTGGAAATGTGTCTGGGAACATGCTCTGGGCAGGAGGGACTGCAGCCATGGGTGACCCATGCTGAGGCAGCAACACCCCCAAGGGACTGCAGCTGTGGGGAACCCACGCCAGAGTAGCTGCACCCCCAAGGGCACTTTGGCCTGTGGATGCTTCTCTAGAGCAGGATATGAAGAAAGAGAATAGTGGGGAAAACAGTAAAATGAAGAGGAGCAAAAATATACATTTATGGCACACAACCCCCACTCCTGAACTTCTCTTCACCTCCCTAAAGGCAGTGGGGAACACTGAACCTAATCTGAAGTGGAAATAAGGGAAGCCAGTATTAGGGAGGGGTTAGAATAGGTGTTTGGGTTAAGCTGATCCTGGGGAAGGGGAAGGAAAGCACTTGACTCTTTTAAGTGTTTATATTCTTTCTTTTTGCTTCCTCTTCAATACCCAAATCCATGATCAGAGGTTTTTCCTAACTGATAAAAAATTAAATTCAACAGAAGTTCCCAAGTCACAACTATTTTGCTTGTAACAAACCACAATACCAAAGTGACAGATTATTTCTCTAGATGTCACAGCAAGTATAAAAATAATAGGCCTTAGCCCATTTGTCTCAATATTTGTACAAACCATCAGTGGTACAATTATGGCAGTAGCATATTCAAAAGCCTGGCTAAGAACAAGCAGATTGCAGTAACATCCCATTAGGTTATCTTTCAACATATGTCTGAGCTAAATAGAGTTGAAAGTTCATCAAAATAGATTTCTCCAGACTGACCAGAATTAGGTCCATATCGTTACCCTACTTAGGAAGCACTGACATTGTAATTACTTCAGGCACCCATCTGGCACAAATCACAACACGATTTCATTTCAGATGGTCTCAGCTTTGTTTTTCTCTGAGCTAGACTGTGACACAAATGTGTGAATCTCATCATTTACAACACGAAAGCATACAACACTGATTTCTGCCTCATGACTCTGAAAAGCCCTGGCAATTGCTAATGTCAGGAGATTTACTTTAAAATTCAAATTATGTTTTAATTGACAGTGAACTGGACCTGTAATTCTTTGGTTTCTCTTCAATGACCTCACTCTAGCTCATAGGGATTTCATATTTACATATAACGATTGGCACGCTGCTTGGGAGATGTCAAATACTGATGGAATTTAATCCAAAAGGCTGAAGTCCTTAGTTCTCTAAATTAGGTCAAACAATCTAAAATAGCACAGTGCATTTAGCCTTTTATTTTTTCACATTTTTCCACATGGAGATTATTACAGTTTTTAAATTTATTATTTTGAAGGACTGAGGAAAAAGAAAAAAGAAATTAAAGCATGAAATTCTTAAATTACAGACTCTGCAAGGAAAACACGATTTTCAATTCAAAATATTACCTGTTTTTTACTCAAAGGTGTTATTTTTCTGACAACTCAGGATAGCAAACCTATACGCTATTTTTTTTAAAAAACCAGACAGTTGCCACATGTTCATTTAAATTTTAGAAGGATAATTTCACTTAAAAAGTCACATAAATGCATACATATCTGAGAGGTGTTGCAAAAAAACCCTACAAAATTAGTATAAGTCATTTCTTCTGACATTCAGTTACACAGGTTAAATATCAGATATCTGTAAAAGGCTTTTCCTTTTCTTACAACAGAAATTTCTTTAAAATCAGCACACTACCATACACCAGTTTTCCAATGCACATCACACTGATGACCATCATTAAGTAATCAATTAGTTTCTGTTCCTCACTGTTATGAAGTTGTATTGTGTTTCATGAGCTAGGAAATGGTTATAAAAACAACAAGGAACCCTGTGGGAGGTAAGAATCAAAAGGTGTATTTTCCAAATTTTCATAGACCACTTTTAGCAGTCATCAACAGTTTGAAGCTTGATAAGCTAGAAAGGGTCCGTTGGCAAAATTAACATTCTAGATCTTTGATCATCTGTAGCAACACAAAAACACACAAACCAAAAAAACATTCCTGTAGGAAACTCCTTCATTCAAAATACTCCATCAACAGGAGAGCTCTTTCTTAACCTTGCACTGAACAGTCATTGCCATCTGATATGATGCTGATATGCAGCTGACTAGTTTTGCTCTGATACATCAAATCACGTGAGATTTCCAGATTTGCTTCAACACTAACACCTTTCATTAGCCTGCTCGCTGGACTTCTGAGGCCAAAACCAGAAATGAGGTCCTGCTCTTCCCCAGGGCATTCACAACCTGGCTAAATAGCCTGTATTAGCCTGGAGCATGAGAGCAGTGAAGTCATTTAGACCAGGATCTTTGCAAACACAGCTCCACTTCCTCCTAATGAAGAGAACAAGTTACTTGTAAGACTGAATGAGAACTGGAGGTGACAAGGCTGAATACTTGTAAGCAACAGCTGTTTCTGTCATACACGTCAGCTGTGTTCTGCTTGAATCTGAGCAGTTAGATCTGAGAACCTCTTTAATGGACTGGGGTGGGGGGGGCAAAGCTAAAGAGGTTTTATTGATGCTGCAAACAATGAAAAAGGGTGTTTCTAAAAGGTAGTCCAGATGGCAGGTGAATCTGGGTCAGAGCTGCATCATATGCTCCCAGCTGGAATCTAGAGTATGAAGGCAGGAAAAAGTATTCCTTACTGTAAGTAAGAAAATTAATGCTCTGCCTTTACATAAACAAATTATCAGGAATTGATATCATTAGGAGGAAGCTGCATTGCAGAGAGATGGCCTTAGCATGTTTTTCAAAATAGAAATGTTTTTTAGTTGAATATATTCAGTAAAACATAAAATTGCAATAGAGCTGTAGCAGAACATGCTTGAAGTTCTGACTGGTTGTATGTTAGTTCAATAGGTTATAAATCATAAAGGTCACATTTCTCCTAGGCAGTAAAATGCTGCAGGAAAACTGTGATAGTTCAATGATCTCTAATTGTCCTCCTGTCCTCATCACAGTTCACAGTGCTTAGTTTTCTAGGAATGTTCATCAGCATTACAGTCTCCTGAAGAGTTATTTCTGTTTCCCCAAATGCCCTTCCTGCATGACCCTGCCTTTTTCAAGGTACTCCCCTTAGCTAATGCACTTTCTTGACCTTCTCCTGGTATTTACTCTAGAGATCAAAACCACATCTTCTTTACCCTTTCTCACTCCTTAGAGATGTTTCAGATTCTCAGCAGCTATTTAAGACTTTTCACCATAATGGCCATGCTACCCTCAAGAGCACTCTCAAGACACTCTAAACAAAACTACTTTTTCAGTTCAAACCTCCATACCAGCATCAAGAAATGGTCCATGTATTATTCCTTCCTTTTGTATCAAATGACATTCCTTTGTCACCTTTTGAGCACTTGGGTGATCACAAAGCATTTTCATGTAGAACCCTAGTGCAATACCTGGCATGTTCTGGATTGAAAGAGTGGGTAATAGAGGATACAATATATCATGCAATTCCACACACAATCACCACATTGCTCTGAGGCATGCCTCCAAAAGGCTTAAATTGCAAGGGAGTAGAAAAAGGTGATGTGGCAATGGGAAAAGGAAAACATAGCATAAACACTGCCTAATGCTGTTGCCCTGTTTGCAGCTACAGGACAGTGACTTGTCACCTAATGTTGTATGTCTGAATCAGTCCAAGGAAGTCTAACTGTGGCTACCAAGCCTGCCTTTTTGTCCCAACCATGCATTCTCATTCCCTCCCTGGCACATATCTGACCATGGTATGAATCATTTCATTTTGCTAGACCAGCAGAAAAACAGGAAAACCTTACTTCCTAAGAGAGCTTCTTCATCTCCATTTTCAGCTCTTCTCCAGTCAGCCTTCTAATGCCAGAGTAGTCACAGTGCTAGCCTGACACCCTTTTTCAACTTTGTTCCCACCTGCATCAAATTTCTGTAAATTATCCCAGCTGTGGTGGGCTGACCCTGGCTTGATGCCAGATCCCCACCTGGGAAAGCTGCTCTATCACTCCCTCCTCAGCTGGACAGGGGAGAAAAAATGCATCAGAAGGCTCATGAATCGAGATAAGGACAGGGAAAGATCATTCGCCAATTACTGTCATAATGAAAACAGATTCAGCTCAGGGAAATTAACTAATTTATTACCAATCAGATCAGAGTAGGAAAATGAGAAATAAAACCAGATTTTAAAATACCTTCCACTCAGCCCTGCCTTCTTCCCAGGTTCAATTTCACTCCACATTTTCTCTACCACAGGAGGGTAGGAAATGGGAGCTGTGGTCAATTCATCACTCGCTATCTCTGCCAACCCTTCCCCCACAGGGAAGGACTCCTCGCACTCTTCTCCTGCTCCAGGGTCGAGTCCATCTTATGGGAGACAGTCCTTCAAGAACTTCTCCAACACGAGTTCTTCCCACAGGCTGCAGTTCTTCACAAACTGCTGCAGTGTGGCTCCCTTCCACAGGGTCACAAATCCTGCCAGCAAACCTGGTCCAGTGTGGGCTTCTCTCTCTCAGTGGGTCCACAAGTCCTGCCAGGACCCTGCTCCAGAGCGGGCTTCCCATGGGGTCACAGTCTACTCCAGGCACATCCACCTGTTCTTGTGTGGGTTCATCCACAGGCTGCAGGGGGATGTCTGCTCTCCCATGGACCTCCAGGGGCTGTGGGGGCAGAGCTGCTTCAGCGTGGCTTTCACCACAGGCTGCAGGGGAATCTCAGCTGCAGTGCCTGGAGCACCTCCTGCCCCTCCTTCTCCACGGACCTCGGTGTCTGCAGAGTTGTTTTGTATATTCTCACTTTTCACTCTGGCTGCTGTTCCGTTGTGCAGCAGGGCTTTTTCCCTTGATAAATCTGTTACTTCAGAGGCACTACTACCATGTCTGACTGGCTCAGTCTTGGCAGCTGTGGGTCCACCTTGGAACCAGCCGGCATTGGCTCTATCAAACACAGGGAAAGGCTCTGGCAGCTTCTCATAGAAGCCACCCCCTGCAGCCCCCCCACCTGCTAAGAAAACCTTGACACACAAACCAAATACACCAGCCCTTTTATTATTTCAGTCGTCCCTGGAAAACTTCTGTTTTTAATGCAACTGCAGGGAACAAAATAACAGGAAAAAAATCTTAGCTTGCTCTCCTCTGAGTTTGGAAACTAAGGATGTCCACTCACCTCACTAACTTAACAGGACTGCTGCACAACAGCGCAAGAGATTATGCATAACTGGCATGTTTAAGGTCCTTCCAGTGGCATATCTAGAACCAAGCACTGGGAAAAGATGATGTTTGGCCTAAATCAGCCTTTAGGACACAATGAACTTACTGCATCTAACACACAGATGTCTCAGGGAACATGATGCTTTTCTCATATGCTTTTTGACCTGAACTTCGTGAAACACTATAGGCACCAAAGCAGCCTGCATTCTGAGAGTCCTCCTGGGGTACTTTCTTTGCATGCTCTCTTGCCTGCTTGTTTGTTTTGAATCAACCCCAGCCCTTTACTGCATTCTTCTGTTCATGCTTCCAGATATGCCAAGAATTTTGCATTTCAGTGTTAACATTTCTGGAACACATTTCGCCACTCTCAAGAGAGTTTAGGGCCCCTGACCTACTATAGATATGAACACAGAAATAAAAAGCATGGCAATTCTGTAATTGTGTGATTTCAGCTGCATCAATTTCACATGAATTACAATAGCAAGGGGGCAAAACTGGCCATGTGCCAACATTAAAATGGTGAATGACAAGAGAAAAAGAGGGCACACAAACAAATTCAGGTGTAAAGTTATCTTGTCTAGTTTAAGAGCAAAAACTTCTGGAAGTGGGAGAGTTATTCTAGACACAAACTTTCTACTCAAAGTAGGAACCTTCTAGAAGATAGTTGTTCTATTCCCTGGCTGGACCGCTTTGAAATAAAAATACAAATGTAATAAACACATTCATTTATTTCATTCCGTTAAAGACAGAGGTCCAAAATAGATCATAAATAGGGTATTATCAAGTGCATGCTGAGTTTCCCTGCAAGTAAATATACACAGGGTCAAAAAGGAAATTGTTCACCTGTTGTATGTTCACCTGTTTTATCCCCATCCTTTTTGAAATCACACAATGCAGCAGTTTAATTTTTAAAAAATTATTATTGCACAAGATCTACACAAAACCCACAAACACTATCAAACATACAATACATTTAAGAGAAAAAAAATAATGCATTTGTTCCTTTAGACATATTATGCTTGACTGCCATACCTAAGTGTGGGCAAGTGTCAGTCAGAAATTTATTTTTGCTTTCCCTCCATCTTATTAAGTCCCTTTTCAAATGCCTCCTATTAATCTGAGGTATGAATAATTTGGTCCTTCAAACTTTTGACAATTTTTTAGTCAGAATCTATGTGAAAAGATGTAATTACAAGGCACTGTAATAGTCCTGATAGCACTGCACATCAATGCTGCCATCACTTCCAATCAGGAAAACCCCATTACCAGCTTAGAACCTTGCCAAACTTTGATTGGTTTTGGTTGGTTGGTTGGTTTTTGGGGGGGGGGGGGGGGGGGTTGACATTTTTTTGTTCAACATCTGTCCCAGGTGGAATTTTTTGGGGACACGGCTAAAGAATTTTTGGCATTTTTTTGCCCACAAATCTGAAAAAGATTACTGGATGTGAATGGCTTAGAAGACAAGGAGTGGGACAAGAAAATACAGGGGGGTACTGAAAGTACTTAATAAGCCTGAAACGACCTGGAGAAGGAAATTTTGACAGGGAACCAGGAAAAGCAGAAATAAAAGGCTGAGACACACACATAAAAGATTGGAATGAATTCCTTCCACATGTTGCCTGCTGTATGGTGGTGCCATGGACTGCAAGAGGCAATAAAGGATCCCACTGCCCGTCCCCGTGCTGTACTTCTATCTGGCTCTCAAGTAACGTGAGCAGTCATACACTGTCAGCCAGGGATCTGCCATTTTAACCTTCACCACTGGTCTTTTAGGTAGATCTGTTACTAATTTTACTCTGCTCTATCTGCCTGTGTCTCTAAAGACTCTGCTAGCAAACCCCACTGTGTACAGTCTTTACACCAGCGCCTGTTTTGGGGAATTTCCAGAAGTATCACAGTGTAGCTGTTTAAAGTTTTGGAACCACTGACACCCTTAGGATTTACTCTGATCTTCCTTTAGTTTCCCACAAGTGTTACCTTTCCCTTTCATCTTTTGATTTAGACACAAGCACTGCCTGGCGTGCCCCAAAGAGTTGCTACAATCCAACCTCACAGTATTCTACTGCCTCCTCCCAGACATTTCCTTTCCTGGCAACAAGAACATTAACAGCAACAACATCAACATCTAAGAGCTCCCCTAGAGCCTGGTTTAATTTCCTCTGAAACATCTCAAATGCCAGGATAATTCCAAAGACATTCTTTTTAGTGATATCTTCTGATAGATAAAAAAAGTTCTAGGTGCAGCCCAACTATCTCTGTGCAAGAACCATTTTTCTGGACTTATAAGAGGGGAGAAAAAAATAAAAAACCACCCCAACACACCTGCCCTTCAGCCTGGACTGCTCAGTAGATATATTTTTTATGAGTACTGACAGTCACTCTTTGTTCATACCTGCTCTGTGTTAATTGGTCTATTGAAAAATGCAGGTCTTCTACGGTTTTCTGTCCTCTTACAGATACTACTAAAACAAGTTGTTCATTTAGTTATCCTAATAGCTAATCTAAGGATTTCAACTTTATGTGGGAAAGCTGCACTCACTGTTTTCCCCCCACATTTTATGAATTTGATAAATATACAAACAAGCAACAGTTTCACTGTATGAATTATTTTCACAAATCACCATATTCCTACTTGGAGACCGGTCAGTTTCCGCAGGCAGAGCAGAGATACTCAAAGACTTTTAGCTCAGGATTCTCATTTGCTTCCTGGCTTTGATTAAGGGAAAACTAAAATAGTCTCTCTGCTGTTTTATTCTGTGATTAGGACATTTATCAAATACTTTTTTCAGCTGATGAACTGGAATGATCATTATTGCTGACCACTGTACATTGTACTCCTCTTTGCTTTTTTGGTCCCGTTAAAATTTCTTCTTTTCCACATCTCATTTTTAAATGTAGTGTACTCACCTTGTGCAGGCTCAGTTGTAGAATGTTCTTTATCTGCAAATAAAACCCTGTGTGTGAGGTTTTACTGTCCTATTTCCACTGTTTTGTTAACCACAGTCTTTGCTACTGCCCTCCTTATCACCACTATAATATTTCTTATTTCATCACTTAACAATATTCCACACTTGCTAAAGTAAAATGTTTACTCAATAAGCTATTGATAAGCAATTTTGCAAAGTACCAACAACATTCAAGCCCCGTTCATTGAGATTTGGTCACATGCTACCTTTCCCCAGAGTACATATATCTTTCTGCATACTCAAAAACCTATTAACTTACCTCAGTAAACTCCTTGGATACCTGTTCCCATTTCTCAAATGCAAATAACCACTGTGCAGACATTGCCTATAGGTCCCTGTATGTTTAAATCATTAAATTCAGCTCTTCACTCACTGCCAGAAAACCACTTATAACTGGTTGAGTCAGGCAATGCCGCATCCCCTCTCATATGGAGTTGTGCACATTCTTTTCCACAACAGGCACTCTATTCTTATATATCAATATTTAATTTATATATGGATATAACATATATAAAAATATATATTATATAGACTTCAAGTTTTTAAAATGAATTGTTTTGGTTTCAATAATAATCTCTGCAAAAAACTCAAGCAATTTATTTTCAGCTGACAAAATCTTTATCGTCTTTTATCTAAACCAGTAAAGCATAATTCCAAGCTAATTAAAAGTCAGCCACATGCTGGCATGAACAATGATGGTTATCAGTTTTGCCTGAATGTGGAATTATTTGAGACTTGTCCCCATTTGCTGAACTCCACCTCAGCTTTGTATTTGCCCACACAAATTGCAATTCCCTATAACCAGAAGATTTTCTTCTGGCCCATGGACCATTTGATGCTACCGTGTGCTGGTAGGACCAGCTCAGCCAAAGTGTTCAGCTTCAGTGAGGGACAGATGTGGTGTTTTACTCCTACATCAAATAATTTGGCTGTCAAGGCATACAAAATTAATTCTAAGTGCAGGGGAAAAAATATACTCTCTGAAGTTGAAAAGCTTGCCAAAGGGAAAAGTAGCATTAATAAGGAACTTGTACTGCTCATTTACTGCATGCAACTTTTCAATCTGTTTCTCAAAGTTCTCTAACAGCATGTCCAGAGAGAACTGAAAAGGCAGCTGGATGAAGCTGTCAGAAACAATGACCCAATAAAACAGGGTCTTACCATTTGCCAGTGATGAGCACTAACACAGTCCTTTCCCTACTCCCACAAAATCTGTGGGAATGTCCTAAATCAGATTCTCCCTTTCTGTCAGCAATTTCCAGAGTTTTCTAACTCATATGAACCCAAAACAACAAAGACCTCTTCCTACAGCAACATCAAGGCAAACAGCAGCTTCCAAAGAGGACAATCATCAGCAGCATTTCTCTGTACAGCAGGCGACTGGAGCTCGGGTTTGAAGTGTATAGTTGGGAGTTTGGTTTCCTCAGAATCTTCTGTTGTATCGCTGAAGTTATAACCAGAAAGTTTACTATGGTTGATCTTCCTAAGGTTATTGGCATAAAACCAAGAGAAAGCAGAGAAAGCATAAATGAAAATTACAGTGCTATTATATAAGCAAGTATGGAATTCGGAGCTCATTGGGCTGACAATTTGGACTCTCATTACAATCGTGAAGGAAAAAACTGAATAATTTCACATACATGAAAACCACCACAAATTTCTTTAAGAAAAGAAAATTAACATATATATATATAAAAGAATATATATATTATATGTGTATATCTCTCTCTCTATATAAAAGAATTAGAAAATTCTGTAGTGTGCCAGATGGACATTTGAATACACAGGTGGCAGGAACACCAAATCCTAAAAAGGAAAGGCAAGGGCTTAAGCAGGAGGAGAAAAAGCACATTTAAATTCTTGTCTCTGACAGTGAAGCTCAGATTTAACTGAGGTTATGGGAGCTGAATAAAGGGGGAAGAATTTTTGGAGCAGTAAAGACATGGAAATTAGTGTATCATGAAAAGAAGAGTGAGAGAAAGAAATAAAATATGGCAGTGTATTTAGAGTCTTTTTCCTCCCAAGATTAAGTACAGGCAGACAGGCTACAATGGGATAATGCCAAAATTATAAAAAGAATATAAAAAGTAAAGAAGAGACACAACCAGGAGAAATTATTAAAGAAAAAAAATACTTTATTAAAATGAAACATGCCTAACTACAGCTTATAGTTTAAACAAAATTGCTTTATTCCACAGGCACAGCTTGCACTTAAGCTGGGTATGCTCGTCATTTTGTGTATACTTCCAGCCTTCCATTTTGAACATTTTTACCATTAATTTGACCTGTAAGACTGTGCAGAGGATGGCTTAAAAAGCAAAGAGAAAGGACTTTTCCACTTTGATGGGAAGCAAAATAGATGCAGAAATTATGCAGCTAACACATGTATACAAAACAATGAAAAAAACCCCAAACCATGAGCAGGCTTTTGCTAAATGCAACTATTAAACATATTTTCATTCAGTTAACAATAAGGTTTTTATCGACAGCATTAAAATTATCCTGGAATGGCTTTATTTAGGAATGAAAATTATTATCCACATATCAAATAATTATTATTTAAGACCTTATTTGGAAAAGCATCTTATCAGCCTCTGGGGAAACAGAATTATTAGCCAAGTTGATATCAAATTAATTTCCAAAAATATTAAGAAGCAGGTCACAAATGAACCTTTTATTTGTCTTTTTGAGAAGGAAAAAAATAATAAACATCTCACTTCTTAACAGATCCACCTGAAAATGGCCCAAAACTAGGCAGCTTTATGCTTCAAAGTTATTCACACTTCACAAATAAAATTTTACCTCACCAAGGAGTAAGGAGAGAAACAACAGTTCTACTTTGTTTTGGACTTTTATATCAAGATATTTACTGCCATCCTATCGCTGTCAAATCTGATTATAAACCAGGGATCAGCAAGCAGGAGATTAAAGGCTCATCTGAGAAGATGGAAAAAATTAAATTGATGAAAATTGTCCAGTCTGTGTCAGTTTCACAGGAACAACCATCCAGATGGAGGGACTATTGGAATATTGGAATTACAGATATGAGTACTCTCAGTCTCTCTCTGCCTTTGAAATGTAAATGAAAACTGCTGGAATTGTTGAACAAATAGACATATAGATATAGATATAAATATAGATATATATAGATATAGATAGATCTACTGTAAGACTCCTCACATTAACCAGGTTTGTGGAGCACAGGATCAGCATTATATTAAATGGAAATCCTTGCTGATCCTTGGGCTTTCTCTGCTCTTATTAGAGATTTTTTTTCTCTATAGGCACTATAAGCGTTCAATTTCTGTTCTGTAAGAAAGGGAAGTACTTATTGCTGTGCGGTCTGGCACACAGGTACTTAAGTTGCTACACAAGCACTAAGGTCATTTGAGTGTTTGTCTAACTGAAGCTCCTTTTGAGAAGCCACAGCCCAAAAAAAAAGAACTGGCCAGACACAAAGGACAAGAAATAAAGGTTTATGTACATAATCTCTGATGGATGGGTGGCTGAAGGGTTAAAGAACAAGATTTTATTACTCAACAAGAAAAAGGAGTGTGTGCGATTCTCAGTACCATCCAACTAAAAAAAAAAAAAAAAAAAAAAAGAAATCACAGTCCACTCTTCCAGATGCCACAATGAGATTTACATTTCCCAATTACCTTCTACCCATTTCACAGTCCAGGACCCAACTATGTTGTGAACATGAGATGATGCAAGATGAAAATAGACATCCTTCAGCTGCCTGATGCTCTCTGAGACCATGGTATTTCTGAGCAGGTATAAATCTATTACAGGATAGAAAGTTGTCTCAACCCCTATAAGCAAACAAAGTGATGTGTTTGAACTCTCCCCTTCCACGAGCAATGGCTCAAAGAGGAGGCAGACCCACACAGAGGCACTCCATACAGTGCCTAATTCTAATTTGGTGACTACGTGGGCCCAAATCCGGGCGTGTTCCTTCATGCACAAGAGCAGGTGCAAGCAGAGTCAGGGCACTGTCTCTTATAGCAAGCAAGAGTCCCTCCCAGAAATGTGCTGGGTGTAGGAGTAGTGGATCATCAGGACAGAGCAAGTCTAATTTCATTCTCTGTGAACTGCAAATGCAATTTCTTTTGCTGCATCCTGGGAAAAGTACAGCAGCAAAACTATCCTCCCACGGCGGATTTACTAAAGTGATTTTTTAAAAATGAATGGAAAGAGAAAAAGAAACCTCATGCAGAATAAAACTCCATTACATGTATATATTTTCAATCATACTGTCTAAAATGGAAGTTCTACTCTGACATCTTAAAAAAATTTATTTTCTTTCAGCTATCAGTAAAGATTTTTAAAAAAAAAGTTCCGGGAGGGTGGGTGGTGTATCGCTACACAGCCAAAATAATCACTTTCCCTGTCCTCCCCATCCTCCCACATTTTCCTTTATGGGTTATTCTGCTTTTACTGCCTACATTCTCCACCTGAAGTCAAACCCTCTGTTTATGGCATCACAGCGGTTGCTGTGGAGGCTATTACGATGTACAAAGCCAAAAGCGATGAGTTCAAGTTTGGACTGAGCAGTAGTATCTCATGAAATGTTTCTGAAGGAGTAGGAGATATCAAAGGAGAAAAAAATTAAAACAGAGGACACATATTGAAAACAAATTAATTAACTTCTTAAATGACTGTTAGCCATCAACTTTAATTATCACAACTGTTTTCAGATATATTACTGCAATGGCTGTAGAGACTAAGTGCTAAGCTACACGTATGGAAGCAAGCACACAGCAGGAACAGGCAGTGCTGACACGGATGGCAGCAGAGCTCCCAGCCACGCTGCTCACTAGTGCCTGCTGCGATTGTGCACGTCTTCTGCTGCACAAACACACAAACGACAAAGCGTGGTGAGCACAGACACGCCCTGCACTGGGCTGCTCCGACAACGAGAGCTCTTCACGGCCCCCTTCACTCTGCACTTCTCTCTGTGCCAGACTCAAGGTTCCCTGAGTTATGACCAGAGAGCACACATTCCTGAGAAAGCTATTAGTACATCGCAACTCCTTCTGCTGTACGGATTGGCTTCACTCACCCTTTCCCAAACATAGACACATTTCAAAAAACAACTGTTGAAGTACAAAGGCTAATTCTCAAGAAACATGTAAAATATTAGAAATGGGAGAAATCCACCTTGGGATTTGCATCACTGCAAAAGTAGCCACTGCCAAACTTTCACAACTTTGGTTCTTATTTTTTCCCTACATTAGGAAAATCATAAATCATTTCTATTTACCAAACTAGTTTCTCAATCATATTTTGCCCCTAGTTTTGACACCTGAAGTATTACCAGGAGTGTAGGCTTCAAAGAAAACCATTGATCAAAGATTTCTGAGTCATATCTGTACTGACAGAAGTTCTTACCCATCTACTTGTTAAAAAAAAAAGCAAAGAGCAGTGCAACAAAGATAAAATCAGATGTCAGATTTAAAGAAAACAAAACAAAAAACAAACACTTGAGGACAAGACAAGGAAGAGAAAATTTTCAAAAGTAAGACTTTAATGGCCACAGAGCTCAATGAAAGGTCTTATTAAAATATTATTAAGCAAAGAAAGTGAGTCTCTAAACAATCTTTTAACATGAGTGCCTTGAGACTCCTGGTGGACCAATGTATCTTATTACATGACTTCAGAAGCATTAACAAATTAATTATACAAAATAGATGAATTAATTAGGATATATGAGACAATGGCAGTTAATACCAAAAGTTATAAAGTGCTTTTTAAAGAAAAACAGTACTCTTTTATATAATGAAAATATATTACCAGCAAGGCTGTACTACTGCATGCAGGCTATGTTGCATGGAGATTTCTTACATAGAAATATTGATGGAAAATTGTGAAATTTACTTGCAGGCTTGTACAAAAGAATATACCAGGACATAAAGATGCAGTGGAGCTGCTGGTTATTTGTCAAGTTCCTTAAGCCAGACACAGGGGACATCCAGAGAAATCTACATACCCTGTAGGCAGGGCATCAAGTGGAACATCAGAACAAGCAGCCTCATTACTGTCCCAAAGCTGGGACCTTATGGGGGATCAAACAACAACAACAACAACAAAAAACACCCAAACAGAGCAAAACAAAAAACCACACACACCCCACACAACCTCTCCTCCCCAACCCACCCATCCCACCCCCCCCCAAAAAAACCTAAAAACAAAAACAGTAAATCATTGTCTCTCAATGACCAGAGACTTACTTCTGTGCTATAATGACACAGGAACATTTCAGTTACTCAGGTTGCCAAGACCCTTCTCATCACAAATTCTTACTTGCACTTCTGATTTATGCACATAGTTGAAGGGCCAGACAGCTGGCATGCTCCTCTGTATTTCTCAAAAAGTTAACTAAGTTTCCAGGTGAACTCAGATAAGGGGTTGCAAACCTAGGAATAGTTAGAATTATTTTTATTCAGAACACGATGGATTTAGCAAATGATTAGCTTTCCACAGTATCTTTTCTGGAATACCCTAAAATAAGGCAGCTTTCATGACGTTTTGCAAGTGGTACTTCAGATCATCAGTGGAATCACTTTAGCACCACTTACTCTTGGACTTATTTCTAGAAAGAAGCTCATTATCTAGAACTCCCACTTTTCCAAAATTATCAGGCTCTCTTTGATGTGAAAAAGTAAGGAGTTGCCAGACTTCATGTACTCCTTCCTTGGATGTTTTCAAGATTGGATTGAAGAAAGCCATGAGCAACCTGATCTCTGATCTCACAGCTGACATAGAGCAAGAAACTAGACTAGAGATGTTCCTTAGGATCCTTCCAACCTGAATCATTCTAAGTATTCCTCAGGTTTCCACTGGATATGCTGAATACAATCAGAACTTACTGGATCTAAATGATTTAACTAGGTCTAAAAAAAAACCCCAAAACAAACAAACAAACCAACCTCCACCACCAAACAGTCATATACAATTGTCAAAGAACATCAATAAATAATTCTGCCACTTTCTTCTTTTTGTGCTAAGAAAATCATAAAACAGAGTATGAGTTGGTAGAATACAAAAGCCTTGGGCTAAAAATGTCCATCTGCCATCAAATTGGCATCATGTTGGTGCAGGAATAAGAGAGAAAATAAGCTAGTCAAGGATGCAGCTTCAGCTTAACCCTCCCTGCAATGGAACAACTGCTCAATGCTGCTGAGAACTCTGAGAAACTCTCAGGTGTTATGTAATCATCTCTTCTGTGAGATCATTTGTGTGCTCACTCCCTGGAGCAAGTGCCAAAACAGAAGAATTCAGAAAGCCTGAAAAATCAGCTCCCTGATCTGGTGTATACAGCAAGCAGCTACAGCCCACAAGATCAAACCCTTCCAAGATCAGAATCTCACTCCAGTCAGTGCAGTTTCTGTAAGGTGATTCTTTTCCCACCTTTACACTTGCAATATAGTCCTCTCCCAAAAAGTAATTGAGCTGGGACTAGCTCTTCAGCCTGGACATTAAGAAAACAAAGCCTACACACGTAAACAAAAAACCCCAACAATTTATGCTTCTGTTCTAACCAGATTATTACCACTTCTCAGTGAAAAATAACAAGAAATTCTCCACAGTTGCACAATGAATAAAAACAGTGGTAAATTCTTTTTTGCTTCATTAGAACTTGCCTTTGTAGGCCAAATGCTCGAAGCAATTTAGGCTGCACCCAGCAGTACCATTAACACAAACAACTGACCATCCCTCAGGCAACTTCAGTGTTAACTGAAATCAATACCTGGACTGGGAGCAGTCCTGCCACAGAGAATATACAGAAGTCCAACGTCATCAGGACTGGAAAAGACCGTGTTTCCCTAAAACATATATTGAGATCTAAAAAAACCACTTTCTTCCAGTTTTTAAATGGATTTACAGGCTTGAATTGGAATTCCAAGTAGCTAAAAAGCCAAAAATTCATACCTCTAAATTAAATAAAAATTGACTATTGTGTTCCAATTCCCTCTAATTCAGGTTTGAACATTGTAAGGAACACATTACTGATGTCAGGACTTGATTACGAAGATGTCTTATATTTAAAAATGATGCAGAAGTGTTGAAACATTCTGCCCATTCCAGAACACTGCGTCTCATCTGTTTTGCAGTCCTGCTGATACAAATGTAACGCAGGGGTCCCTTGATCTCTCTGTGTACAGCTTCTCACTACAGAACCTCCTCTCACTTACCTCCTAAAAAATTTTTACTCACACCCACTTCTTGTCTAGCAGCAACCATGACCTCCCACATGAAACCACAGTGACTATCAGCCAAAGAGATGAAACTGATGAGGACATCTGGTTACACTACACGAATTTACTCAATCCAACTTCTGGAGAAGGAGTATCTCTTCTCAACCTCCCTCCCATTCCTCCTCCTCACTACAAATGCCAGCAGTTTAGACAGCTCTGTAGTTTCAGATCTTCAGAGCTATAAGTATTGAACAAAATACTGGAATGGTTTGTACAGCAAAGCGCAATGCAGTCACTGACAATAACAACTCTTTTTTTCTTGCTTTTTTCCACAGGCTCTTGGCTTCATTATCACAAATTAACAGTTCTACTTTAATCTGCCTTCAGGAGAAGGTTCTACCCACTGATTCTTTCTCCTCGTTTCTACTTTTTGATGCCTTCCACAGGAATGTGGCATCAACAACTCAATGAAATTGGTCATAGAGAGCACACAAAAAATATTCTTAGATATCACAGTGCACGAGACCACAAAGCCATCTTAAGAAGAACACATTTTACACAGTATTTAGGGCTTATTTATTAAGGTCCTTCAGTATTTACCTTCCAAATGCAACCAAGATTTTTTCATAGAAATTAGGAAAATAATCTCAATGACACTACTATATAGTTAAGGCAAATGCTATTTAATGACTCAATAAACTGCCAGTGTAATGCCTTTATAATAAAAGGACATTTATTTTCAAAACACTGCCTAAGTAGCAACCAGAGTGCTATCTTCAAACCCACTCACAAGTCAAGAGGTACAAATTTGCATTTGCTGGCACAGCCTCCCTGCCCTGTAGCCCCTTCTTTTGCACCATGTCACTTCCTGAAATTATTCAAAGAATGCCATTATAGTTTTGTTTCACTTGGTATTTAATGTTTCAATATTTTAATCAGCATAAATTTAAAATCCATCAACAAAATAGAATGTATCAAAGTGAACCTACAATAAAAATATTCCTTGTTCAACTGTTATAGGAAATATTACATCCTCTACACAATGTCATATGCATGAAGACAGAAAATGAAAATGCTGCCGTACAGTTTCATGAGAAAGACAAGTTAAATCCTAAGAGGGTAAAGACATTCCTTGTCTGGGGATGGCTTATGCTTCTACTCCTCAGAGCAGCACTGGGAATAGCCCAAATTCATATGGGAAAGCAGTCAGGAGTGGCCACAGTTCCAATAAATTATTAAGGCAACGTGACAAAACAAATTCAGTGCATAAACAGACATTCCAACTGTAGTCAATGGACAAGATGATTCATTGTTTTAACATGGCAAGGCTAAATGGAAAGACAAAGGCAGAGATGTTAAACTGAATACTAGGACTGGAAACTTCCAGAAGCAAGTATAGAATGCCCTGGAGCCAGGGTTACTCAAAATATAAAATATTTCAGAATGTACTGAAATGAGATAGTTTCTATAGTTCTGTCAGAGTAATCATTTCACCTAGCTTCAGAATTTTCAATGGCAAAAGCCAAATAATCAGGGAAGTGATTGTTTTTTTTTTTTCTTTCAGATCTCACCTTGTACTTCCCAGCAAGGTGACTTGAGACTCTGTCTGACAAAAACTACCCAACTATTCCATGGAAAAAAAAAAAAAAAGTCAGAAAAATATATCTGGTTATGAAATGGAAGTCTTTTGTTTCTTAACTACATTTCTGAGCCAAAATTAAATTTAAATAAATATCATAAAACTGTATTTGAAGTCTGCTTCTAAGATTTAGATGGTGGGTTTTTCATTCTATCATAAATTAAAATTTAGAATAATCTGTGGATTTTTAGCTCTGATTACTTACCTCTAATTGAGGAAGTTATAATGCTAGGTTTCATCATTATCATAAATATCCTCTTCTGTGAACTAGGCATCCACTAGGGTATTATCTTTCTTACAGTGAATTATTTTGAAAAACAAAACAAAAGAAATAAACAAATTATTTTTACAAACAAAAAAACCAGAAACAACCACAGAAGGAGGTAACAGCTAGCTAGCACTTATTTCAAAGGAAAAAGGGAAAGGCTAATCAAGTTAAACTGTGTTTGGCAAATCAACCCCTCTTGTTCTCTAGAACAAAACCCTTACCCATCCATTTGTTTGGAAAGCCATGCCTTCAGAGCAAGGTCTGCATTACACAGTAAACACACTGTCTTTCTAATGAGACCCCAAAAGTGGCTGAGGCATCAAAGTGTCAGTAGATGTAAAGCAAAATAACATCACTATTCACACATTCTGAACATATAGGCTAGGAAAATGTTTCAATATTAATGCAGATTATTCCAGCTGATCACAGAAAAGATGTTTACTTGCTTCAAGAAGAAAACTATTCCTTTATATTAAGCATATATATTTATATAGATGTAAAACCTACATTAATTTCAGACTTTTACTTTCACAAATGCTACAGTAAGGCACATGTAAAAAGTGAGGTGAGAGAACTACACCTCAAGCAAAACAGAAGATTTGGTTATGACTACCTCAATAAAACCAACAACATTATTTCCCAGGAGACAGAGAAGGAAGAAACGGAAAAGCCAACAGAAAATACTGAAGCACGTTCTTGAATATTTCAAGAAATGTACAAAGATGAGAACATCTGAAAGTTGAAAGCTCAAGCACAATTTAATTTTCTTACTGTTAACTGTGGAATTAGTCCAGTCCAGGAGCAACCTGGATGTTTGCACATGTGCATACAACTAAGCTTATTTAAGAGGAGAACAATGAACAGGTTTGTAGGGTTTTTTTCCTCTCTTCCCATTCTCCCAGGAGTTCAACACAGTTAGAAGAGACCATGTCTCTGCAGCAATAATATGTTGACTTCCACCCTTCCCACACTACAACCTTTCCATTGCACCAAACAGGCATGGCAACAACAGTTTTTGTCTTATTCTGTGACAATTCTAGACAGGTGAAGACTAAAATTAGTCAGCAGATCCAGATGAAAAAGTGGTCTATGTTGTTGGAGCTCATATTTATTTATCCAGCCTACCTAGGTATAATTCAACATACTGGCATAAAACCAACTGATTTCATTGTGCTGGCTGAAGCACAGAGGACTTGCATTTGCCAGTCTAAATATGGCACATTTTGTGAGCTCCTTTAAAAAAAAAAATCAAATAAATTGAAAGTAATTTTTTTCTGTCTAAAACTTTACTGATGTTGACACACACACTCCTATACATACAACCAGCACTATTTACTTGCGCTGTTTTTCGCTGGTAAGTCTTTTTATACTAACTTTCACATAGCTTTAAAAGGGATATAAAACATGGCTTTCTCTCCAGAAGTTATTTCAGGTGGTACCAAGTAATATAAAACTTATTTCTGTTTCATAGCTTTTAGTCAAATCTTTCCGTATCTACTCCTCAAGGGAGGAGGTTTTCTCAAACAAATATTTCAAAGTTTTCTTAAGCAGTACACTAAAATATTACTTTATTTACTTATTTTTCATTATGTTACTTCTTAACATCTTCTGCTTAAAGGGAACCTGTAATAGAATTCTGGACACAGCTGTCAGTTTTCAAGTTCTTTGGAGATTTTACAGGTAAGTTGCCAATGATAAGCCAACATTAAATCATTTAAAAATAGACTTTTTACAAGACTATGAATATCCATCATCTCAACAGGCTCTTGAACTTATTGCTAGAATCTTGACAAGACTTCATTTACTGTATAGATCACAATGGGTGGAAATGCTAGTTCTGCTTTATATTGCTTTACATGGTATGAAACCACAAAACCTGTAAAACAAGAACTTTTACACATGAGATCACAGGAAAATGTTCATATTTGTATTTTTAAATATTAGAAAAGTATAAAAGTCTCCATAATTCCTCATGTAAAATGTGAGAAGAATGTCAAAGCTGGAAAATATTTGCAACTTGACTCAGTTAAATGCCAGGTTTGCTCAGCTGCAACTCAAGATGCATCCTGCCAATTTAGACCCTTAAGTGATGCCCAAATAAACACATCTTAATCCAAACACACACAGAAATATTGTGCATGGTCTTCAGCTGGTGTCAATCATAACAGTGCTGTTGAGATCCTTAGAGCTACGACACTTTTTACCAAGGCAGGATGGTGTCCCATTGAAATGGTTTTGTAGAGATTAGGAAGAAATATTACTTCCCAAATTTGAAAGTATTTCATACAGCTATGTTGTGAACAGTTCCCACCTCACTTTGATAACCAAATGCATGCAGATATAAATGAGTCAAACCTGTCAGTCTGTTTGCTAGTTAAAAATTGTTGGCAGTTCACATACTACAATTTTACTTTTAGCTATATCTTACTTACAACCCCTCTAATGCTTTAGCATTTTACGTGTATTCTCTGTTCCTGCATGATTAATTGATCAATACTGCCTACAAAAGCTGAAATTTACTTACAATCCCATTCTTGGAAAAGAGAGTGTTTCTACAACTTTGAAAATTTTGTAAGCATACTAAAGTAATATCACTTCTTTGGTTTTCATCCCAAGTATTTCCCCATAGCACACAATCACTATTAGGGGCATGCAAATTACTCTAATTTCATTTTTACCTTACATTTGGAGCTGTGAAATGTTAGTAAATGATCTGGTGACTAAGTCTAGTTCACTTTGCAAAGGCAATATAATAGAATGCTTATTTTTAAGTTACAGTTGAAACCTAATTGAGACGCCAAGTGTATGGGCTTCAGTGTAATTCAGTGTTCTGTGTTGTTGCAGCAATTACTTAAATGGGAATTCAGTGTGATATGATACTTTAGAAACATTTACAAGAAGCAGTCCTGACAGACTGAAGCATACCACACCTTTTTCTTAAGGTAAATTAGAACCAAGTTATTTTATAACTCCATAATTTAACTAATTTAGGGTAGAGCTATTATGATAATATATTAATCATAACAGCATATGCAGGATTATAAACTTTGCCACAGTTGCACAGCTGAATCAGCCCAATGTTTTCAGTTTGGCCCGACACCTCACACTACACAGTCTGTGGATTCAATTCTGGCTCTTCTTAGGTCAGTGGCAAAATTCCCACTAAATTCACTGCATCCAGAATTTTGGTCTATGTGCCTAGCTACTGTGTAATACCCACGTATAATTGGTATACAACTTAAAGGAATCCCATCAACATGTGAGTCCCTACTACCAGCATTACACTCAGAATTAATAGGATAAATATTTACAATTGCTTTTAAGCAACCACTTTTCTTCTCTAAATGGATAATACTGTTTTTTCCCCACAGAACTTATTATAAAGGGGTTTTGACATCCATTGAGAAAATCTTTGCTCCGACTTTTAGTCTGCTTCCTCTTTTGGCTTGTGAAAGGGGCACAAAGAAGCAAAATGGAAAAGGAGATGTTGCTGCAAAAGCACTTCAGCTCAGAAATATCCAGGTGACAGTCAATGGAAGAAACACTGAGTTTGTGTTCATTTCAGATCTGCATTTGAGTATATTACTTCCTTAGCAAGAATTTTCTCAAAACGCCAACACCTGACGTGCCAGGCTCCCCGTCATCCCAACACTTTGTCATCAAGATTACCGAATGAGCTACAGCAACCTCTGGACTTGTAAAGAGTACAAATTACTCCTTCAAGCAAATTAGTTTCTCAGGAAAAGACACGAAGTTACTTGGGGGACTAACATAAACAGCAACAAACAAACGCAAATTGACACAGAACTCAAGCACAGCTTAAGCTGTTACTTCACCCTTGAAGGTTAGGTCAGAGACTTCTGCAAACCCACTTACCCAAATAGTGGATTTAAAACCCAAGGGGGAATGCACAGCTAGAACAAATTCTAGTGAGACTTCCAGACATTGCAACCAGATCCACGAACAGTTGGGTTTGCTCCTCAAAGCAGAGAACGGTGACAGCCAAGCAGTACAGTAAGGAAACCGTACATGACAGATTTGGCTCTGGGTAAACTGCATTCAGTGTTCAGCACACAAGGGTCATGAACCTCAACACTTGTTTTCAATAGTTCGTGCAACACCACTCCGTTCAGGACCTCATTTTGGGAGAACTGTCGGTGTGCTGTTTAGCCTTCAAAGAGAGCATCTGTCCCCGAACAAGTCAGGGAGGAGGAGACAACAGCACACAGGGCAATATTTTCAACAGTGCTTTCCGGGCATTAAGATCGTGAAAGCCAAAAGAGATTTCGGGGACTCTTCTCAGGTTCACTGGCGTTTGCCAGATTGCAAATGCTTTCTGCTATAAATTATCAAAGAAGCCGCTATCAAAGCAAGATGCCAAAACGCGCGCGAACACTGTTCCTCTGCTTTCGCCTCGGCAAATAAAAGACATAAGGCGCAGCTCGGCGGAATTTGGGAGCAGGGAGCTCTTCTCCCTCCGCACCCGCTGGAGGGGAAAGGAGAAAAGGATCCCCCTGCCCCAGAGGGGCCGAGCGGGTAAAACGAGTCACAGGCAAGTTGGCCTCGAGGTTGCCCCGCGCGGACCTCGGGGCTCCCGTCCCACCTCGGTGGGCGCCCCGCCGAG
>VZSE01011320.1:2031870-2238882 GCA_013398275.1 Promerops cafer
CGCGGCGGCCCCCCCCCCGCCCCCCGCCGCGGCCGCCCCCTTACCGTGCCGGGGCTGGGGCTTGGCGCCCGGCGGCTTCTCCCTCCTGCCGCCCGCCGCGCTCCGCATCCGCCAGCACGNCCCCCTGCCCGGCCGCGTCCGTGCGCCGCCAGCCCCCTGCTCGTACCGTAGGGACGGAGAGCATCGGAGGCGGCGGTGATGGGCTCCTGGGATCAGAAGAATTCCGCGCTTGGGAAATGACAGCCCTCGGCACAAACCTCCTCCTGCCCGCCGGCAAGTCCTCCTACAGCACCTTCCCTGAAAAACATGTGTACGTTACCTCCTGCCATCAAAATCATTGGTTGTGCACACTCCTGACTCCATACCGATGAGTAACTCAACCTGAGATTCCCACTTCCCACAAGACCATGTGTGGTGAGACAACAGCCTGCCTCCCTCCCTCCCTCACCTCCCTGGAGCACCCTCTACTTCCTCGCTAGCGTCCCGGGGACTTCTCCGGCCATCGAGTTCCTCCCCTGGCTTTGGCGAGGGGCCGCCAAAATTTCTGTCGAAGGATTATTGCAGTGCCAGAAACATAACGCGCATAACTTTTGATTGCAATCCTAGTAATAAATACACTTGCATATCAAATAATAGTAGCCATTGCTGCAGCCCAGAAAAGTTATTGCATGGTTGATTTTTAATTTTTCATACACACACACATACATATATATATATATATATGTGTGTGTGTGTGTGTGATCAGCACTTCCACAAAAAGTATCCTTCTTTCTATATGGACACGGAAATACAGAGGAAATGTATGCAGAATTTGCACCAATTGAAAGAGGAGGAGGGAGAGAGAAGAAAAATAAACCCTTCTTCATGTGCCACTATATTCCATCTCTGTTTCCTTGTCGTCAAGAAAGTTGCGGAGAAAGATAATTAGGAATTGCTATCATAAGTTTAAAACTTAATTATTTGGAAACTAACTCAGATCCAGGTTGTGATTTTTTAATTACTATTTCATTTTGAAAGACTCTTCAGCTTTGAATCTCAAACAGCCAAGGTGTAAAGGAGCCACAGCTGGCCCACAGCAGCACTGTTTTGCCCTCCAGTTAAAAATTATCCTGCTCCATCTCAATGCCAATCTCCACCGACAGCCCCTGTTAAGCTCTCATCCATCCCAAGCCCTGAATGTCGCCCACCGCAGCCGTGCTGCCTCACCTGTGAATTCTGGCTGGCAGAAGTGAGTCAGGAGTGTCAGAAGTCTGCCGAAGCTGTTGGTGTGCCAACACGCTGCATCAGGGGTGCTTTTCATTAGCTCTGAGAATGATTCATGTGAACAAGGATCACCGACCTTGACCTCACATGCACAGATACACCCTGTGGTGATGAATGTAATAGAATAAACAGTTAGATACGACTGCTTATTCCCTCTTGCAGTGTTGTTCTTGCCCAACTCTATTGCTCTAGAATACAAATAATGACTCATTTGCTTACCCTCATAACACTACATTTAGAAACCTGCTATTCATCTCTGCTTGAAGGGTCTTGAATAAATATACTCCCAAACCGGCTGATTTAAATCACATATATTTTTATCACTTGACACTGTTTCTGTTGTTACTGATAAAGACTACACAAGTGGGTGTGTGGTGTATCATGGCACTGCTGAGGAAGTTTTTTTATAGTGAATGGTCTTTTGTTAAATCTACTTTTATAGGAGTATTTACACAGGGGAGAAGGAAGAAAGAAAAACAAAAGAAAATACATCTGGGGATCTATCTCCTTTTGCTAAGAATAAGAAAACCCTACAGCAATTATTTGGAATGCAAATGAAAAATAGAGTATAAAAGTGTTTTGTAGAGAGCAATATTTTTAAATTATGTAAAAATATATTCCACATAAAACAAAGTATCAGTGTGGAGGAAAATTCTGCAGTAGTTGTATGCAGATTTAATATTCCAGAACAGCCTTAATAAATAGGGGGGAAAAAAAAGGGAAAAAGAAAAAGGAAAAGAAGACTTGTACCAATCTTACATACTTAATTTGTCTCCGTGAAAAGAGGTAACTTTGCAGAAACCCCTGCAGCTGAAAAAACATTTGCAACCCCTCCTTGAAAGATTAATTTTTCTATTATCAACATTAAATATTTTTCATTTTCTTTTTTTTTTTAAGAGGGGAAGAGACAGGACTCTTCTCAAATATTATTGTTCAGTGTACTACCTGTGATTTGACAGGTCATCACGTTTCATTTGCCAACAAAAGGTGGAATTGATAATATGAGAAGACTCTGTTGAAAAGAAAAAGTGCAGATGTAATAAAATGGTAATACTGAAGAGCTACCTCTGTGTTTCGTACTGTCATTTCTTTGCCATGGCATCACAGGTTTCAAGTTAAATTTTGTTTAATCTTGTTTATGTTTCCTGCTCATTTAGCATTGGAGATGTACAACTGTTTTCATGTATTAACTTGGGGCTGTTTTTCCACTGGCAAATGAGTATTTGGGTGTCATATCTCTCTGTTTAGCATGTTCTTTGCACATAAGCACAAAACAGACTGGTGGTTTGAATACGTGTTCTAAATTTTGCTTTTGCTGAACAGACTTATTCAGACCTTCACAAATAGGAGCACTGCCATACTTGCTTTTTTGTTTAGGCATCTGTTGTTTTACCTAAGAACATTATGGAAGCAATTCCGATAGTACCAGTTCTCAGTGCTGAAATTATTATACTTGCTTCCTTTGGAAACAGAAATACACAGTACATGCTGTCTTGTCAGATTCTCTGAGGATATGACTTCAAATTGAGAAGGCTTCAGCTCAGACCAAGGTACCAATTCACCTCTAATCCAGAAGCCTTGGACTCTTCTGTCCCTTCCCACCCTCCGGTCCAATACTTGGTGTCAACATCCTCAGAATTTACCAGTAGCATGAATTTTCTCTGTTATTTTTGTTCTGCTGGCATCTACTTCTCCTAACCTGGTCAAAGAGAGAAAAGCCAGTTCAAGAGAAAAGCAGTTCACAAAATTACACTGATTCCTTGCAGACCAGCACTTGACATTCCACATGGGAATCTGTGCCTCTCCACAAGATGCCTCGAGGTTACGAAGCATAACAAGCTTGAATAACAAGCAGCACATCTTTTGCTTTTTCTTTTTTAAATTTTTTTACTGCACTAACTTACCTGTTCGCAGCTGCCCTGCTCTGCTCTGTGCAGGTGCAGAGCTGCAACAAAGCAGCTGAACTGGCACTCATCCCCCAGCTTGCTCTTTCACAGCAACGTCAGCTGTTTTCATGCATTGTTTTGGGTCATGCAGTGTAGGCTCCTCTTGTGCTTCCTGGTGCTGGAGGAATTGGAGAAACAGCAGGGTGTCTTTGGTTGCAGCTACAGCACCAGGCACAGAGCAGGAGTCAGGCTGTGGTGGCTCTTGTCTTGACAATAGCAGTGTCCACCCCTACCACAACTTTATAATCTTCTGTATGATCTGAATCTTATTTCTTCCACGTGCCAGGGGCAGCTATGCACACACAAGTCCAGCAAGGATACTGTGCCTGCACAGAGGGCAGCAGGGATCCCCACCAGCCCAAAGCCATAAGACTGCTGCTGGCCACAGCTGTTTGAGGCAGACTTCAAAGCTAATCTTAAACAAGTCATATCTTTGGTTTCTTGTGCTCATAATTATTTCACAGACCTGGGGGTAGGTTTAAAGGGCTAGCTAGAGTCATAAAAAAAGAACATGCAATGATGACAGATCTTAGTACCAGAAGTCTGACAAAAAAAAGACAGCCACTAAAAGCAAATTCAATGAAGCAGAAATAGTGATTTATCCTCGTATCTACAAAGTAGAATTTTTTGCTTACATATTCAAAAATTAAAGTATACTTGAAGTCCCAGAATCTTTCTTTTAAGAGTAAAATTGTTTCTCCTACTCCTAGAAACTAGGGAAAAATTAGATAACTGTGAAACAATGTCACTGCAAAGCAACTTTTTTGATCCCTATGCATTTGACTGTGCTTCTTTTTACTCACCTCTGTTCCTTCAGCTATCACTCCTAACACCAGAAAAGTTGTTTCCCAGCAAGTGGAAGTGAAGGGATACATTTCCAATGGTAATACAGAAGATACGATTCATAAACTGCACCTACACGTCTCATTCTGCATATACCTTGATCCAGTTGACTGCAAAAAGCAATCAAGGATCTGCCCAAAGAATCGGGGGTGCTGGATAGATGCACCAGGCAGATAAATATGGAAATTTAGAAAGCCCACAGGATACAGTTTTGACCTCAGAGCATTTATGCTACTATTCTAGAAGCTCAAATTTTAAATGATCCTATTACATATTGAACATCCTGCCAAAAGTCAATTTTTTCCAAACTTTTACACAAATCTGATCAGAGGGACTTAACTTGAATCATAGTCCTGTCTCTGAAAGTCCTGTTGTTGCAGGACAGACTTGTCTGCACGTTTTTGTCTTTTCATCCAATATACAGAAAAAGCTACAAGATTTTTAATCTCAAGTTCATTTATCCCAGTATTGATGCATGAGATATTTCAATATTTCACTATGTAACTTACAGCAGGCTGGGGAAACTGATGTACAAACACATCACTAACATAATGAGCAAACCTTTAGAGATAAAAGTATGTACTTCCAGGTACCACAGCTTAGTAGCTCACAAATAAACAGAGAGGTTTCTAAATGAAATGAAAACTGCAAAAGTATAAAGTATAAAATATAAAGTATAAAGAAAAACTGAATATTTACTGCTTTTTCAGGTCAGCCATGTTTCAGTGACTGAAAAAAAAAATGCTTATGTAAAAGAAATTTCTGCTTTCAAAGCTGTGGATCTGTTGCAGGGGTGCCTCTTGATTCCTCATGTTAGCTAATGAAACAGGAATGCTACTAAAGAGCTGTAACAAAAGACAGATAATATTTAGGATGCACAAGAGGCAGGATCCCAAGAGGACACACTGCTCTCAGGTATTTACTAGGGCTTCTCCTCTAGATACCCTGAGGAATAGGATTTTAAATAAATATAGAGCAAAATTATGCCCAGGGATCTTTGAGAGAAGAATTAGAAGGTCAGTCATAAAAGGCTAAATTCAGCTTTTAATTACCACAAAATTTAAGAAAGAAATAGCTATGCTAAGAAAGTTTAAAGAGATCTTCCTTTCTACTTCTTTCAAAAATGAAACTGAATTCAGTTTAATATCACTGAATATCACAATTGAATATGAACTAAGAATTTAGTCCTTACAGTTGTGAAGAGAAATGGACACCTCATATCCTAACTAGCATAAAATCTTTGTCCTGCAGTGGGAACTCACCCTGAAGAAAAAAAAAAAAAAATAAAAGGCAAGCTCTTTTTCACCTGTCTCCTTCTTAAAGGTTCAGTGAGTCAGACACAGCTTTAGTTTCTATTTGCAGCTCTGAAGGAAACTGCAGAAAACCTATTGCCAGGGGCTGCAAGAGGAGCATGGTGAATGAAGCATTACCTCTCCTGGCTCTGCATCTCCCTGCCAACAGCCACAATATCTGTAGCGTCCCTCCGGCATATGGCAGGTTGCAGGAGCTTGCAGGAAACCTCATCCAGGTTTTATGGTACTAGCAGCTGTGAACTGTTTGTTTGTTCTTTGTTTCTATGGCCATAATTCAGGGTTTCACTCTTTCTTCCATGGGAGTTGTGCCTGAATTTGATGTCTGGGATTGAGCCCTAACTGCAGTAGCCAAAAGCGCATCAAACACAGCCTATCCTACATACTGAGTGGCATGTTAATGTAACCAAACTCATACATTTTTGTAGCTCTAATCACCCATTAAAATCACCACAGCTGCATTGTATGGCTTTTCCCCAGCTTTTAGTCAAAAAAGCATTGCTTTGGGTAAAGAGAACAGAGTAAGACAGATTTGTAACTCTTAAAGATGTGCCTCAAAATTATATAATTTGGTCTGTATTTCCCTCTCTACTTCAATAACCACCTAATTCTTGAAAATATTGCTACAATAATATTTAAATTCTAAATAGATACCTAAAAGCTATTTTAACAAAACATTCTCTGCACTGCTTCTATGCAACATCAAAGAAGAATATGGAATGAAAATAAGGAAATTCCTTTGGAATTAGGTGTACGGGAGATCCCTGATCGTTAGCACTGGTTCTTTTTCCTTTGGTCGGTTCCCTGCTACTCAGCATATAACTTTTTATGTTTATAGTTGCCTTCATCATTCCTCAAGTTTCTTTGGTGCTTTCATTAGTCCCTAATGGAAAAATTTCTGTTCAGAAGCTTTTCTCTATTCCTTTTAATTTTGGACTCATACAGTATCCAGGGATCTTTTATAGTTGAGGGGATGGGCACAACCCTGTCACAGTCAGTAGCAGAATTCCAGGACATTGTCACTGATGGTCTGACCATCCAAAAGAACATGCTGACAAGTTCCTAGGTTATTGCAACATTACTTCGTGACACCTCTGTCTCACTGCTTCCTTCTTCTTTGATATGCTATAGAAAGAACTATCACACTACAATACAATACTTAACCTCCTTGAAAACTATTTGCTCTGAATAATGGAATTTTTTCAACTTTGCTCTTTTGACCTGCAGAAGAAAAGATTCAGATGTGGAAGAATGACTTCTACCTCCCAGGAGACTGACCAATGTGTCCCCTTTCTCTATGAAAGCTTTTTTCTTCATACGCATACCAGAAAAACAATCTCATCTTGGAGTCAGAAGCAGATACTGCTAATGTTCACAATTATGATGCGTGCCAGGTCGTGTGCTGTCTAGTTGATTGGCACATCTCAAGGCTGACAGGGACCAGAACTGTGTGAAATGTGAGATGAGGGGTGTTGTCAGCACTGCTTCCCTGCTGCCTCTGCAGCAACGGGGGCTTTACCACCAGGCACAGTTCTGATGGATACATTTTGGCCTTACCTATTTGATCTTTCAGTCTTGGTCAAAATCAACATTTCCACAGTACTGCATGAATACAGAAAAGGAAAACAGGAAATGTGTAGGAAATGGGGACAAGAGACAAGAAGCAGCTTCTAATTTACCCAGTGCAAAGGTGAGCTGTGTAACACACTGCTCCCAGGAGCCAGTGCCCTGTTCATGACCAAAGGAAAGCAACATTCCTCTCCAGGGCTGCTTTAGGCTGTCACGACCAGACTCTGCCTTTCCTACAGACTAAAGATAAAAACCAATTTAATGTTTGACACCTTTTGAGTTCCCAATACATTTTTTCAAGTTCAGCTTTAATAGCCTCAGGACTAAGGGATATGGAAATACATGACGAGCCAGATACACACCATGGAACTACTTGACTTTTAAAACCCAAAAAACTACAATTAGAGTTTGTAATAATGATCCATATCTTCCTATTTTTATGTTTAACTACAGTAAAACTAGGAAAGGCTATGCACATAACTGTATCAAATCTGCCTGTCCTATTTTTATCTCATAATTTTCAACAGGAATACATTGTATCTTTCAGGATTTCATAATCCTATATCTCTCAGAGGCATTCCCTATATAGATACAGAGTTATATTTGTCATGTGTAACTTACTTGTTTCTTAAATAGTTGGTAGATCATCTCCACTTTAGTTATTCCTTGGTTTATGCTAATAAACCAAGCAACAACTCCTATTGGTAATCAGGGAGTTAAAACTTGTTCAGACAGTTGTTCTTAACATGTGTTTTTAATCCCATGGGATACCTCTGGTATGTGTTAGGTATAATGGCAGAAAAGATCATTCTAGGTCACTCCAGACTTCAAAATACAGGAATAAAAAGCTAGTTTTGCCAAAACCAATTATGTAAAGCATATAAATCAGGCTATACATTTTTCTTTTCAGAAATCAAACTCAAGAAACATTTCAGCACTGTTGCACACATACACCCACACAAAAGTAAATAAATATTTATAAGTCTACATACCTAGAGTCCCTCTTGACCTATTGAATTACTCTGTACAGCACTGCTCTAAAAGACCTGAGACAAAAAGGCTGAATATTAAAAGCTGCAGCAGTTCAACAGAACAATGCAGCATCCTCTTAGACTTAGGTGCATCCTGTACTACATTAATTTCTTTCACTCAAACAGCAATATTAAGTACTCATCCACGGGGAAGGAAACATTTGCTAAAACATATCGTATTTTGATCTACATTTACATAATTTGCAATGGAGAAAAAAAAAAAAAGGAAGGTATGTGAAATGCTGCACCTGATAAAATCAAATGACTTCAAAGGATTTGGGAATATTTAAAAAAATATTTTGAATATAATACTGATGTTCACTCAACATTAGATGAATATAAGTAAGGGGCCTAGTATGAATAGGATAAACTCAAGGCACATGAAATAGTAGCTAATGTTCCTATCCCCTGGATTGGATTAATGTCTTCTATATCCTAATATCAAATATAGAGAAACTCAGTTTTGACCAAAGCTAAACTTACCCTATTTAATTTCTGTTCCTGACTCTGTCAACAGGAAACTTGCCTCAGTAAAGATAAAGGATACAATCTTAATGCATAGGACATATAAAACACAAAGTACAATTATCTAAAATTAGGGTATACAATGTCTAAATTATAAAAGTTTCAGTACCAAAAGAGTCAGTAATGTCATGATATGTGTCTATGGACAGACCTACCTTCGAGGTGGATCAAAGTGAGCTCTATTAAGAATTAGAATTGGCAGTTCACAAAGCTATTTAGAGACCCCTAAATGTAAAATAGATAAATACTGCAGGGAGCAGAAGGAAAAATTGCCACAGGTCTTCCTAATGAAGTGATACTGACTTTTTTCCCTACAACACAAACATGTCAATTATTTATCGTGTAAGAATTGATATATTTTACAATAATTATGATCTTTTAGCAGCTGAAATTCAGCATGAAAATATGCCCCTTCCTTGGAAACGTCTTTAGGGTGAATGGTTAATATCCATTCCTAAAATTGATGTCATTTTAATTCTTAAATGGCAGGAAAGAATTTTGAACCAGAGTTTGCCACTTTCTACGTAAGTATTTTATCCAATATAAAGGCTATGGACTAAAAGGGAAATTTCCTGTGTCAGCCTTTTTTTAAAATTTGAAATTAAATTTAAAGTAGTCGTCCAAGCTACATTTTTGAGGCAGACACCATTTACTACTCTTCAGACATGCTCCCAAGAGATCCTGCTAAACTGGATTTTTTTAACAGACATACTAACTGGATCTGGATTCTGACTGAGCCTAAATACAAGCCAGGTGCCAAGTTGGGTGCCTGGACTCTAAGACTCTGATTTTGCCCAGCTTCCAGAAAATTCAGAAAGAACTTCAGGATTTTCAAGTCAATCCTGTAAGTGCTTGTTCTTGCAAGCAAGGGATTTGTGGGAAATGTCCCGTAACTTTTCATGTTCCAAGTTTCAAGTAGCAGAAAAATGTAATAGACCATTTTGTGGTTTTGAGATCATGCTGAATAAGGATGGAGTGCCAGCAGTTTTTAAATAATTTCCTTCACTGTTAGACATAACAGTGATGGTGGAAGTTCAAACTAAAGCTTGCTTGCTTGATTAAATATTATCCCTTTGCCATTCTGAACTACAGCCTATAAGGAAATCCCTGGAGTAGATGCTTAAGCATGCATATAGTCCCATTAGCTTCAGTGAGCATAATGAGAAAACCAAATGAGAGTTTAGGCTTAAGTTATTATGTTAACATTGTCCAGAAGGACTGAACTATTAAATGTTTCTTTGGAGAGATATATTGAAGACATTGTTCTCAATCACAGGGTTTTTTCAGCAGAGACAAATTCTGTCTGATTAATGGCAAATTGGGGGTTTTCACAGATATGGGAATTGTTCAAATGACATGGATTTATAGGAAGCTGTTGAGGGTCTGAGAAAGTTGAAATGAAAAAAAATCTTTATGTGTTGATGTATAAACCACATCACATTTAAGTTTTATTATTAAAAATTCTTTCTTACCTGGGAAAATTTAAAAAACTAAGAACATTGATAAAAATGCTTGTAGCCTTAACATTTTCATAGATTCAATAACTGATACCCAGGAAATATTATTTAAAGTGTGCTTTATTTTTTCACTCTAGGGGAAAAAAAATCAGCTATCCATTTGCAGTCTTGTGGCATCACATGATTAATCCTTTACACCATGCCAGAAACACATGTATAGCAAAACCTCTTCATCTATTTAGTTAGAAATGTCATATATACCTGCCAAGGTTAATGAAATGTATACCAGTGAGATAATAGTTGAGAAAATATTACGTTTTTAGTTTTTTTTAGGCAATAGTTACAACTGGCTTGTAACTTGTGAAATCGTTGTACAGAATTTTATTCAGAAGTCAAACATTTGACCACATGGTAGCAATACAGCTCGCAAAAATACAAGATTAGATGCATCTTTTTAAACCCTTTGGTTTTTCACTTATAGAAAATACCATACAAGATCAAATTGAAAATTCACATTTTTATTATTAGTCATTAAGAAATAACAAAAAATTCAGTTGCTGTCTGTTTTCAGATTTAGCTTCTGGTATAAGACAATTTTTGTTTTCCCCCTCAGAAAATTAGGTTGATCATTTGCACTGCACAAATTATAATTAACTGCTAAGTAGTTCTTGCTGTGTTATACAGCTAGGCATAGAAAAAACTCTGGTTTGTATTATATAACTTCAGAAAGCTCTCCAAGTGAAACATTTTTTTTGTGTGTGTCTAAGTGGCAAACCTACAGGTATATGTTGTAGCTACACATATAATGAATCATTATTTCAACTTAAAAATTAACTTCTTTAAACTGCTGATACTGAAAAAGCAGCTGTTTCACAGTAAGGAAAAAAGTATCTTAGAAATTATTTTAAACAAAATGGTTATCATATTTAGAAAGGATTCTTTTCCCATCATCACCTCACTTGAGCTTGGGAACCTTAGACTGTCTGTGCCAACTTTGCCTCAGTGACTCATTCTAATTAAGCTTTTGGATTTGTTGTTTGTGTTGTTCTTTATGTTCAATGGTTCTGTGCCATTTTGAGAGCACAGATTGTATTTTTCTTAATAAAATGGGATGTATAGTCCTTCAATCATACAGAATTACTCAGCGTCCCTCTGGTCTTGTACAAAAACCTAAAAAGAACTGTTTAAAAAGTGGGGGTGGATCAAGAAAGCAATTAAATTGGGTTAATTGACATGATTCTGGACTCAAAAGTGTTCACTTGGCTCTGAGTCCTGCGATTAATGAAGTATTTGTTTGCACAATCCATCTGTGTGTAAGTGCTTGAGAAAAAAAAAAAGTATAAACACAGCTTTTAATAGATCCATTAACAAATAGATAAGTTGATATTTATCTTTGATATGTCAACTACAGATGAATATCATTACCACATTTACATGTCCTCATAAATTTCCCTTGAGCACATAAGGCTCTTTTTTAATGCACTTGTTGTCTTGGACCCAACCTGTCAGTAACAGTACAATCTCCAGCTCTAGAAATAGGAAATCCTAAAGCAGAAGCTGTAAGAAAATTTTCTTACAGCTAAAAAGAAAAAAATTTCCCTTATCCTCTCATGTCTGTTGATTGGACGCCCTAATGCCAATTGTAAAAGTTGTTATCCTTGGATATCCCCGTGGAAGAAACAAATTCCCTTCTTGGATGAACAAGTGCTTCATCTTTTCAGTTGCGTGGTGCAAATACACTCTGGCTTTGCGTTCTGCCGTGTCTGTGAACTATCAAACCCCACATAAAGTGGTGCCTTTGCAATATATACATTCATGTGGAATATGCAAAAGGCACCCAGAAGTTCACATTTTCTGCATTGTCACAGAACCTCACAACTGTAGATTTTTACCAGGCCTTTCAGCTCCCAAAGTCTTTCTCTACCTTGCATGCTATGTCACTTGGGATTCCTTTGGTAGTATCCTTGGAGAGCTGGTGAAAGAATCTAGACAAAATTAGTGGTTTACAATTCCCCTCATTTTCAGAAACGCTTTTATTCCACCGAGGCTCAGACATTCATTGCACAGGGGAACTGAGCCTACTTTCACATGGTGCTTCTCACATAAATCTTTGGTTGCAAATCTGACTTTGGCCTTTGTGCAAAATTCATCTTTTGCAAAAGGCAACTTGTGCCTTTAGGTGGCTAGTCCAAACATACATTTCTATATTAGCCATTCTTCCTAGGTATTATGCCCAGAGCTAGGGATTTTTCCATTCTCTTGGTTCATGATATGTGTCAACCAAATCTTTAAAATTCCTGCACAGTAATGTTATTCATTGCAGTACCTCTATCCTTTTCTTATCCTAGCATTTATCTTACCTTGTACAGCTTAATGCAGTGCTCTGTGATTCAGACTAGAGCTCTGTCTGCCTTTTGCCTAGTAATTGGGGTTTCCTTTTGCATTAAAATATTCTTTACTTTCCACAGTCTAAGCATAGGAGTCATTTCCATGACTTCACAAATACCAGGCCTAATACTCAATCACCAAGGAGTGTGTTTTGTCCAGGATTCCAGGGAATGTATATTCCTTATCAGGCATCCAAGAAACCTTTACCTGTAAGTTGTGAGATTTCCATCTAAAACATGAAGCAGGTACCTTGTCAAAAACATTTGTGTGTCTGAGCAGCAAGTACAGACACATTCATCTGAACAACACTCTCAGCTCTTTTGGAATATTCCTAAAACAGGTAACCAGCCTTGGCTTAAATAAGGCTATACATGAATCTTTCAGTTTACAAAGATGTTTTAATGAGCCTCAACTTACCCAACTTCACTCTGCCCATTTCTTCAAGCAAAAGTATGTTTTTCAGCAAAGAGAAACCTCCTCTAGAATACACTGGCAGAGAGAGAATCTTTTTATGACTAGATTTAGAGGAATCCCCCTGATTTAAAGTGTTTATAAGTTTGTGTGAAGCCTATGTGACAGGAATGGGATTTTAATTATACTGCACAGTGAAGTCAGTACAGGTAGTGTTCTGCAAAGGTAATTTTGCTGTAGGATATGGAAGACATGTACTGGACATGGCTTCGTTCAACAGGAAACAAGATTTTATATAGGTTTGGTAGCTTCCTACTTTTTACGTATATTTGGAGCAGATAGATGAGCTAGAGCTGAATTGAGTTGGTGTCACATCTACTAGCCAGGAGCAATAAGGAATTTGAGACCCAGCCTAGCAACTGCTGAGGCTGGATCAAGGCTCGGAGTGGTGCAGCAGTGCTGTGCAAACAGCTTTTGTGCCAGCGAGCTGGTGAAATGCTGCACTGTACACCTTTATCTGTTCAAACCCACATTGATTCAAGGAGATCAGCATCAGGCTCCAGTGCTCAGGGTTAACGTGTCCTTACAGAAAACAGAGATAATTTCATCTGTTCTCCCACTCTTGTAAAATAAAAGTGAAAGAGGTCATAGAAATGCAGTACAAAACATAGGACCAGAGAAAAATGGGTTCAGTAGAGAGAAAAATGAAAATTACACTTGCTAATGGAGAACAATCCGCAAGCACTGACTGTTTAATCAAAATAAATAAACTAATCAAGCTAAATAAATATAAAAAGCAATTAAAAAAAAAGTTTTCTGTAAAAATCCAATCACACAATCTAGTCTATGTTTTCCCAGTGGGTCTTCATTTGTAAATTAGATGTTTACTCTTAGCTGGGTTGGCTTTTTTCTCCATAATTATCATATTGGACAACATATTCTCCTCTTTACACACAATGTCAAAGTACACCACTTAAGTACTTGATAATGTATGCTATGTATCTTCAAAAACTGTGGCAATGACAATTACTGCCCTTAAAGTAAAGCAGAAATACTAAAATGCTACTTATTTCTATTTTAAAAAATGCTCCACGTGCAGCTACTGAAATGAACATATACTTATCATTAAATGCAAAAATAATGATAATTCCATGTTGGACTTCACAGATTCTGTGTGTATTTTCATACACACATACACATGCACAGAAGAATAGCAGTTAGAAATCTCGGCATTTTTCTTACAACATTTTAGTACTTTTCCACTGATGCATTCTAAAAAATGAGTGTAATTTGTAAGAATCTCAGTGAGACATTCTCCTAGGCTTTTAAAATGAAGTGTGGTCCGCACCCTTTAGGCTACATTTTTCTTTGAAAAGAGGTTCTATTATATCGAAGTTTTCACTTCTAAACAAAACTAATACGCTCATTTAAATTACACATTATTACTAGATGGTCTTTAACTTCTAGCATTTTCATTTCAATATTTAAGACACCGAACAAGGTGTTCAGCTTCATTAACACCAATTTTGACTACAGATTACTAATCTACATTAGTTGAACTATTTCAAAGCAAATTTGAAAAGCAACATCAAGCCAATGTTCTTTGTAATTTACAAAACCCTGTACTTGCTCTGATAGAGAAAAAATAGGCCAGATTTGTTTCTACTATTTTTTTCACTGGGACCAATGGAAATTACATCACAGCCAAAATGAGCTCAGATTGATTGAATCTGTAACACAACATCACATCTATGCAAACCTTAATGTGTACACTGAAAGCTGATTGTTCCACTTCTGTAGCATAGTATGGATCTGACCCTGATGTAGTCATAAGAAAAAAAAAACAACAAACAACACTGGAATACATGACCTAATTTAAAGCAGATATCTCATTGATTTCAGCCTCATGGCCCAAGGGCAAAAGGTTCAGCACTGCTGCCAGTGAAGTCAGTGGCAAAAGTCCTACTGGGGGCAATGTGAGTTGCTTGGTTATTGTGTCAAGCTTGCATCAGGACACTGAGCAAAATATTGGCCCTATCAGTGTCAATGGGATTTTTGCCATTTGCCAAAGAGGAGGACCAAGATTGCATTTATTACATCGGCAAAACTAGAGCCAAGTAGTTACTGTCCCTCTTCCTTCCTGGATGGATTTTGCTGGCACTGATTGCAAATGACATTTTTCAGAATTCTTTTCTCATTCTTAAAACTTTTCTTATTTGCAAGAATTACAAGTAACTTTTACTTTTTCTTTTTTTTATGTGTGTGTATTTATTTTTCTCTCTAAATCTTTTCTGGTCTCTTTTATAACACAAATTCTTTTCTCAACCTCTCTGACTCCAACCAGTGTGATTTTGGAGTCATGTAGGTATCACAGATAGATTTATAATTCAGGGGATTTAAGAAACTGAATGACATTGAGGAAAACCTCTGTATTTCATTATTCTGAAGATAAAATCAAATTAGGACAATATTTTTAAATGTCCAAAAATTTAATAATGCTTTTGATTAGTTTACGAGGTAGTCATTAGCTATGGTTATAAGCAATATGTATAATTTTCAACTCCCCTGTATGTTTTTCCTGTCCCTAAATATCAATAGTCTATCATTTCCTTAATATCTTGTTCATTTCTATACCAGTGATAAAATTAGACCAGATCTATTTTTAAGGATCCCTCAATAGGTTTCAGAGAAGAATAAAGACACAGTTGTAAGATTGAGGCCAATATCTGCTTTCCAAAAGCTTACCATAACTTTCTATCAAAATCCATGGTATCATGAAATGAGTTGGCATACACGAACACAAGGACACATATTCAGTGATGAGACAAGAAACCAAAATATTATATAGTCATGAGACAATGATCAAAGTTTAATATCTCATAATTCATTATTAATTCCACAGCATGTTTATAATCTCCTTTTTTAAGTATCTGAAGGGAAAATAGATTTTTTTTTTAAATATAAATTACTTAAGGATTTAATGTTTCTGAAACTTCTTTAATGCTACTAAAATGACAGGTATGCTGTAAATTTCCCTTCACTCATTAAAATTATCCTTTGATCAATGAGTTGGGTTTGTCTGCTTATGGCATTTTATCACATTACTCCATTTAATACAGCATTACTTTAAAGAGCAAAATGCCAGTAAGGGCCATTTCCTTCTATCTTTCCTCTTTCATGCTGACATCCTTTGGAAGAAGGGAAATTAAAAATCTGAAGTTTTACAAGGATCTTAAACCTTTTTCTTAAATGTTGCAATTGACAGAAATTTCTAGTTATCTGAAGTCCAAAAACAAAGTCAGAAAGATGCCATGATACCCTCTCAATTCTAGCCATGATGAGATTATAGGTTCCTGACATAAGGAGATTTTTTTAAATGGTAATTCCAATCTAAAAAATTTCAAGCAATGTGAAAAGAATATTTAAGCTGAAAGGATGCATTTTTCCCTCATCACCTCACACCTCAGATATCTATTTAAAGCAGTAGAGTGCAGGACAGAATACTGTCTAGGAAGGAGAGATAAATCAGATGTTCAGTGAAGGAATGAAAACAAAAGAAAGTTTTGAACAATTTATAATCCATCAATATTCAAAACCTTCTTGTTTCACATCTAAGGAAAGAGAAGGCAGAAGGAGCCACCTCCAAAACCAACTTTCTAGATGGAGAAAAAGTGACTGAGTAAGACTGCTCAGCCTAGCAGTGCAAGCTATCTGTTCTCTCCTCACCAAACATTAGATAAGAAACATCTGTGCAGCATATTTCTACAAGAATAAAAGGTACATCACTACTTTAGCTATCTGAGGTTATCTATATTTCCCTGGCATACCAAGTAGAAAGACTAAAAGCTTTGCTTACTTGGGGATTACCTGGTATTGCAATTTATTTTTCAATTGAACAGTCATTTTATGGCCTACAGTTGGTGTTTTTATGTAGAATTGTGCATGTATTAGAGGTTTAAGTTTATTATTCATGTAAAAGAGGATTAGAATGTTTGCAGGTGAGCTACGTGTTTAAAAAGTTGTTGAGATAGGAAAATGGTCAAATACCAGGCAAAATTTTATACCTAGTGAACACTTTATATCAGCATTTTAATACTTCTGCAAAGCAATAAAGCTGGAAATAGAGTGAAGTTACTGCTAAATTAAGTACAGTAGAAAAAATGAAATTTTAGTCTAGATTTCAGCCCAACATATAATGTCAATGAAACCTACGCAGTTTGAACACTATACCCAGTCCCTAGTGAAAATAGACAGTTAAATTCATCCCTAATGCTAATGTTGAAATCACTGGAATTGTGCCTGCCTACATTAGGTTGGAAATTTTTTTAGCTACTATGCCTTAAAGTATTTATTATCAGCTTCATAAAATACACCATTTAAGAACATATGGCTTGGCAAAACATCACCCTTTGCTTTAATGTTTCTGGAGTTCGAGTTTATAAAGGCTGTTTAACTGCTGAAGGAAGAAAATAGCTGAAGAGTGAAATCACCAGAGCTGTTTGAGATATGAAAGCATTCTTACAAGAAACTTGCTTTTAAAGGCAGTCAGAGGACTATTAAAAAAAGTGGTAATAGAAGCAGCAGCAGCAAGTCAAGCATATACATACCAGTTAATGTCTGCCTGGGTAGTTCACAGTCTTCCACTCATCAAATTAGCAATTTTTTTGCTTTGATGACTATCTTTCAGCCTTTGAGACAAAGCTGACCCTGCATAGGCACATCTTCATTTTCTTCTTCATCCTTGGAGATGAAAAAGTGCACTTTCGTGTAAGTCGTTAGGTGCTGGGAAGACATTTGTAAACAATCTTACTTTAAAAGGACAAGTCATGAACCTCAGTGCCAACTTTTGTTAAAGCAGTTATTCGATAAGCCTAAAGTGAGATTCAGAGGGACAGAAGAAAGGACACAGCCATGGCTAGGATATAATTCAGTGCTTAAAAAGGAACTTAGAAGCAGATCACAGCTATAATTCAGGCTAATGTTTCATTTCATTTTATAGGGAGTCATTAGAAAATGCTTTGAAGCATAAGAATGTCTGCCTACTGGGCTTCGACTGATCTAGGAAGGGAAGATCTCAAACAATTTAATAGAAAGTTATGTAAAGATCCAGACTTCAAGATAAAAATAGACAACGTACTATGCAGAAAATTATCATCATTTCTGATGCCCTTGGGTTTTGCCCTGAAAGTGCTTACTCACTAAAAAATAAAAATCTTAATGTCTCCAAGCCCCACTTACTCTCTGATTAGAGTATTATAGCTTACATGAGTAAGCATTTGCAGGATAAGTGCTTTTGTAAACAGTCTGAGAGAGGCCAGCAAGTGAATGAGCACTGGAATGGAATGATCCATTTAGCTGTCCAGGAAGCTTGGGTATATCCGAGTCCTGCCCTGCAGGCAGTAAATTACCTTGCTGTGAGTAAGCAGGGCTGGTAATCAGCAAAGCCTCTCAGACGAGAACTACATTTGCTTGTGCAGCTACCATAACTCTAAATAAATGGCTAGCTGTAGGTGTCTGACAGCACTTTGGGGATCTGAAGGTCTCAGGTAGCTAAGCATAAGTAAAGTGATGGATTCAACTGGTTTGGACTTGGGAGATGCAAAGAAGCCTCCACATAAAGGCTAAGTTGTGCTGTATCAAGAGGCCTCTCAAGAGAGGAAAGGCTGTAGCCTCTGCACCTCCCAGTAAATCCACACCTATCTCTACGAATCTGATAAATGTCTTTATCATGTTCAAACTAATTTGCATGAAAAGCAAAAGAAGAAGAAGAAAATATCTCTGTATCGATCATCAAGAATATAAAGGCAGCTATTTGAAAATCCAGAATTTTCTACAATGTATAAATATATGCCCTGAGAAAGAAGAGGGGAACAGAAACAACAAAAGACTGTAACACTCCAGTGATCCTACATTTGTTAGAAGGTCAGCATGGCTGTATTTCTGAGATACCAGAGATTTTTGCTTTCAGCCCAAAATCGTGAAGTTTGGCATTTCACAGAACCACAGAAGAGCTGAGGTTAGAAAGGGACTGGGGAGGTCATCTTGCTCAAACCCACTGTTCATGCAGGGCCCTAGAGCAGGGCAACCCAGAACCCTCTTCAGACAGCTTTTGAATATCTCCAAGGATAGAGACTCCAAAAACTCCCTGGGCAGCCTGTGCTGGCACTCCATCATCCTCACAGTGTTTTCTCTTGTGTTTCAGTTTGTGACCGTTGACTCTTGGGCACATCTGAAAAGAACCCGACTCTGTTGTCTTTGTGCCCTCCCTTCATATATTTACACACGTTTATAAGGTGCTCTTAAGCCTTATCCTCTCCATGATGAACAGTCACAGTTGTTTTAGTCATACAAGAGAAGCTCCAATACCTTCATCATCTTAGTGACATTTTGATAGATTTTCTCCTGCAGTTCCATCTCTCTGTTGTATTGGGGAACCCAGAACAGGATCCAGCACTGCAGATGTGGCTTCACAAGTGCTGAAAAGAGAGTATCTTTATTTTACTTAAAGATATCACAAAATATATACCTGGTAGAAAAGGGCTATTTTTCACAATTTACAGATATGTATGAGGGAAATTTTTCAGTACTAGATCTAAACTAACAGGAAATGGGAGAGTCTGTCATTATAAAATTGCTGGCATGGAGTAATAACTTAAAAAAGAAAAAAAACAGGAAAAAAACCAAACAAAAGAAAAACAGGTCAGACAAGCAATACAATATGAAAAAATAGAGTTGCCTAGGATTGATCTCTTCTAGTTGAAATGTATATTTTCTATAGGTAGTAGCTCTTACAGAGCTGAAGTATCCAACCAAAAGACCACTGCACATCAGAAGTGTCAACAATTACCTGCAGAAAAAGCAAGAGACACAGCACAAGCTAAATAATATTGTCAAAAAAAGGTCATCTTAAGTCATGTAGGAGAAAATTATCATTGCATTGTCAAATTGAAGTATTTTCTTCCTCAACATGGACTTTCCAGTTTCATCATTTATTATCATGGCAAAATCCTCAAGAAGTGAGCCTTAGATGGAACCTCTTATACAATGTTAATATGTAAAAAAAGTTCTGCTCAAATTAACCTATAATTTCCTGTTGAAACCGGGGAAGAATGATAACCACATTAAGAGAGGGTTACTGAATTCATTATGATAATTATTCTGAAAACTGCAAGAAAATTCTCAATGCACAGTGCACTCAGTTCCCAAGTTTAGACACAAAATGAGATTTTCAGAAGCCAGATGCAAAAACAGTGCCACTTTGAAGATGTTTTTTTCTCTATATATGATACAGAAGTGACTTGTGAATTCAAGCACTTGCTATGAGACACCAAGACTCATTTCTCTTTCAGAATAGAGCTTTCCAGACTTTTTCTACTTTCTAGTTCATGTTACACTCTACTCATATCTCATATACCTGAAGATGCCATCACTTTCAGTGCTATTTGATGAATTTAGGGTGTTTAATTCAGATGGTAGGCACCTTTGTGATTCTCAAGATTTATTCTTGATGAAGCAGCATATGAGTCAAGTGGGAAGTCCTATACATAATCCCTCAGGAATTTACCTTAGTCCTCTCCTACTACACAAAGCTCAGAGACATTGATTTTACAGCTGAAAAAGGAACATTATTTGCTGTCTGTGGAAAATACCTGACATTTCAAACACCCAACCAGCTTTTGTTGAGACCAATTCCTACTGAGGAAGATTTTCACAAGTTCAGTCAATATTCATCTTACGGCTTTGTAAGCATCTCGTACAAGTAAAAGGTTGACTGAGAGAAGTTCTGCAAATTGTTGGCTCCCACTCACCACGTAGGATATATAAAAAATTCACTTTGGCAGTACCAAGAGTTTGAGAAGAAATCCAGATGCCACGTCCAACATTCTCTACAGATCTAAGGAGGTGTGTGATGACTCTACCAAGCCCTTCAAGCCATACTCACATCCCCAAATCTGGAAGGATGCAGGGGAAGAGTTCAGACCGTCCTGCCGTATCCAGCGCCGTGTTCATCCCACACATCATCTGCTTAAACTGCACACAGGAGAAAGATAAAAGTTCCACAGTGTCAAAGGCATTACTAAAGTCCAGGTAGACAACATTCACAGCCTCTTCCTCATCCACTAAGAGGGTCACCTTGCCACAGAAGGACATCAGGTTAGTTAAACAGGACCTGTCTTTCATAAACTCATGCTGGCTGGGCCTGATCTCCTGGTTGTCTTGCACATATCTCATAGTGGCACTCAAGATGATTTGCCTCATGACCTTCCCTGGCACCAAGGCCATGTTGGCAGGCAGGTAGTACCTGCAGACCATCCCTCTGACTAAAATGAGACTGTGGATATGGAGGAGGAAAGGAAGATCCATGCCTTTTTTTCTTTTTTGAAGATAAAAACCAGAGCTGAGCTCAATGAAAAACTTCATTTTCTCATTCTGTACTGGAAGCAAGACCACAAAAGCAATGCCTTTCATCAAAATTTCTTAACTCATTATTATTCTGCTGACATAGCTATAAGTAAATAGCCACACTTGTTCAAAAAGTATGAGTGCTTATTCACTCTGTCAGGTAGAATATCTTAATGGGCAGCTAGCAGACTGTCTTTCTTAATAAAATATGAACCAGGAGTCTGGGAAGAATTTTTGAACAAAATCATGTGTTTAACATGGAAAATACTCAATGAGCTCAGAGAAGTCAATGGATTCAAACTAGATCTGGATTTTTCTCAGTGCCTTCTATCATTTGCAGTGAGAATTAACATATTTGCAAGGCTGGCTCCAATTCCCCAGCTGGTATCAATTATGCCAACAGATTCACAAGTATTAATTCTCTACAATAAATGGAAAAAGGAAAATATAGTTGTCAATATATAAAGGTGCTAACTAAATGACTTCCAGGATGTATTGTTCTTCAATGTTGCATAACTAGCCTACTTTGTTGATCTGTGTCACCACCATGAGCTTGCTGCTCAACTAATACAGATGGCAAAGAAACAAATCTTTACAAAAACAGGAGATACTACAGCTTCAGCAAAGAAAACTGATCTGTTAAGAAAGCTTTTTTCAAGTGACGTACAACAGGCCTTGGGGGCTGCTAAGTTTGGCAAAAATGAACATGTCAGGTTTCATTGAAAATCACTGTCTGGCTAAAATGGGATTTTGAAAGATGAGTCACTTGCTTTATTAGTAACATCACAAAATTTTCTGTTTGTTTGTTTTAGAGGCCCAAATCTCTGTTCCACAGATCATTTTAAAATGTGAACAAAGACTTAAAAACAACCGGAGTTATTTTTTAAGGATTTTCCCCTTCCCTGTCATTATAAGCCTCATAAATATAAGACTTTTGCAGCAAAGATTTCCCCTTTCTTCTGTTTTGGCCCCAGGGAATATCTACAGAAAAATAAAACTAAATCTACAATATGAAGGAATCAAAACCAGAAAATGTGAGCAGCATTACTGGAGAGATTGCTGAAAGACCAGGCACAAATCTCACTGGGGGCAAGATGACAGGTACATTAACTTATCTGCAGACTGTTTTAAAGCCCAGAAAAGGCACAGCACAGTGTAGAAGCAGATGGTAGAGGTCCATAAGCTGAAAGGTGACTACTTTAACATGGGTGACACCAGGTAACCTGCACTGCAATCCAGCCAGTGGCACAATGCAGTTAACCACAGGGAGGCCGGCTTCGCTACAGCACACAGCATTTCTTGTCACTTTGAGGCTTCTGTCCCAAACCCACCAGACACTGAGAAATCAAACTTGGTACAGCAAGACCTTTACCCACCACTCAAAGCAGCTGCCTCTCAGCTGGACCAAAACCAGTTGTTTATGACTGTAAAGCAGCACTGATGGCTTCAGACTGGGGGAAAAAAGGAGTGATCTTGTGCTCAGCTGGGATGCGGTGGGGCATTTCACAGGCAGGTGTCACAGAGATAATACTGACTGGATGGAGAGTGTCAGGAAACGTTTCCACCTCCACATTTTCTTTTCTAAAACCTGTGGAAAACATATTTAAAATCTGTGTGAATATGAATATTAGATGTAGTACATTCATAGCATGAAGCAGAATTAATATTGAGAAAAAGCAAAATGGTTGACCTCGCTTTTCCTGTTGAAGTTTGGAACAATTAGTTCTTGTGACTGACTACAATTCACAGCAGTTTTCTCCACTCATTCATGAAATTAAAAAAAATATGCAATTTCTTTTACAGCTATTTAAAATGTGTAAAACACAACAAAATAATATTTCCAGCTACCGCTTTCTTAGAAGAATAACGGGCTAAGAAAGAGCTATGTTCTGTCTACTTTTCCAAATTCCTTCTTGTTTTTCAGTTTTTAAACTATCAAAAATACTAATTACTTTATGAAGCATTTCTTTATAATTCATGTTTCTGTACCTAATATATATGTTTAATCACTTAATTCAAGGAAGTATTGAAGAAAATAATCTGACAGTAAAAGAGAAGGATACAACTCCAGACAGACATATGCGAAAAAGCAATGCAGTATATTTCCATATTAATCTGCCTTATCAGCAGAGACATAAGATGTGCTCCCAGAGTGACATTCATTCACCCAAATGCCCTTCAGAATACCAATATTAGATAACAACATCTTCATTCTGTTTGTCCAGAACAGTTATCTCAACCCTGCAGTACACACAATACAGGGAACAAGACACAGGGCTGTCATCACCCAGAACATGATGTTTCTATAAAAAGGATTGGGGTTTGGTTGTGAGGGATGCACCATCCAAATTGGTCAAATTGCACTCAGCTAAATGGTTAGAGTTTAGCAGAAGATAAATAATTTCATCATCTTTAGACCACACTCCAGCAACACATTACAGTAGTTTGGGTTTTCACTTCAGCCAGTATTGGCTGCCAGCAATTGCACTAATAAATTTAAGTCTAGCAGCCTTTTGACTGATACCGACTTCAGCCTAGTAGAAACTGCATGGATCTAGAACTGCTTTTAAATGTGATCTGTAGTTTGAGGGGTTGAGAGGCTGCTTATTATTGTTTGGAAATTGCTAATTTGTCAGAATCGTTTTATGAAGTCACAGATTCCAGTGAAGCTTGTTCAGAGCAGAGATAGATTTCAAACACATCCTATTCGCCATTAATGGTCCCTGCTCAGCTCCTTTGCAGCATGTCAGAGTACCTGGAATTTGGCAAAACTCAGGGTCTCCAGCTGGCTGCTTTCCATCTGGCATATCCTGCATATAAATCTCCTGCCTCTTTCAGGAGGGGGAAAAAATTAATGAAACTGAACCTCATAAAAATTCTCTGTAGAGTGAGTTGTGTTTCTGCCTACTGATATCACAAGATATTGTAAAATTAAAACCATTCAGCCTTTCAGTTACTGTTAAGGCTATGTCAGTTTAGTAAGTAAAATAAGCTGGGTGATGACTCAGCCTGAGTAAGTGACAAAAGAGACTGTAGCTGGGATGGATGAAGGTCCTTTTCTCTGTAACTCCCCCTTTACCAAGCACCTAGGCAACACAGCTCACTTCAAACATAAATGAACTTTATGTCAATCTCCTTTTCTGTCTTAACTGGATTATTCCTTTGCCTGAAAAACCTGCATCTATTCTGGACTTGTTCTCCATCTTACCCATCTTGAGACCTGGTTTTTGGTCCTCTCTCATATTTCCCTGTTGATTCTTTGTTCCAGCTACTTCCCCAAACTGCTCTGTACTTGATTATTATTTCCAGCTGCATGATTGCCCTGCCCCACTTCTTTTTCCCATACACAACAGTCAGAAGGTTGTTTTGTCCACAAATATCTCAATCCTCACACCACCAACTTCTCTAATTTAGCAACTGCCATCCTAAGCATTGTATGGTCTAGTGGTTTAATCCACTGACCACTAATATGGTCTGGCAACTGCAGTTTGGAACATTTTGGTGTTGACAATTAACCAAGCTCATCAGCAATCTCTAAAAATATGGAAAACTGTCTTTAGCTGACTGATCCCCAAGGTGGAGACTGCTGTTGGAACTGCACGCTTTCCCACAGCTCATCATTCCTCTGACAGTGCCAGCACATCACAGGGACTGACTTTACTCATAAAAAAATTATATTCCTCCATAAAGAGACAATATATAAGAGGAACAAGTATGTTTTTAGCTTCTTCACTTAAAAGCTTCCTGAAATGCTGAAAACCAACCAGATACCCAAAACAAAACACACAGGTCTTGTATTTTGTTTTATTCTATACTATTTTCTTGGCATACACCAAGTCTTGTTTATAACACTTGGACTTCTAAGGGTTCCTCAGGCTGGTTCCATTGCTATTCCATTTTTTCCTTTATTTCCTGTGTGGCATTGATGTTATACTTCCTCCTGATTTCAGAGAGCAGGGTATAAAACAAGATTTCCTATTGGAAATATCATTTTTATCTTGTTCCCCTGACACTAATAAAGAGTTCACATAGACTTTAAAGGTCATTGATATTGCTCTTCTTATTTATTAGTGGTCCACCATGACTACTAAAAATGCAGGACAAAACCCAACAAACACGTCTGTATTCTGCAGATGTAGTATTGTTCTATCACTTTATAGTTACACTCACAGCTGTGCAACACAAAACTTACTGAGCTGAAAGCTGGGACAGAAGTTTATGATATTCATCATCACGTAACTGATAATTGTAATTGTAACAGTGGTTATAGGAAAAATATTTTGATTACTTACAGACTATGACAAGGAAAAAAGTTGTAATAATTGCCATGAATTAAACATTGGCTTTACATGAAGGAAGACTGCCATCTTATTTCTGGATATGATGTGAATATCATCCTCAATTCAAGCCCTTTCATTGCACATGTGTCTGGCATTTCAGCTGATGATACATGCCATTGAATTCTTTATTCCTTACCTTTCTTTAATACCTCTCATGACAAAATCTGTCTTAGGTGTTTGGATCATGCTGTAGTCTAGTCTGATGACCAAAACATGACACAGTGTGTTTGGATCTCAGAAAGCCTCTGATGAAATCTGATGTAAGAAGCCCCTCTCATCTGAGAGGTGCTGAATTTCACTATAGCAGACATTGTATACAGAACCAATTAAAATACAAACAAGCTGACACTTATTATTTACTTACTTCATAAGTAAATCTGCTATGAAAAAACAACCAATAATGGCTAGGAGGAGAGTGATTTGATTTGACTGATCCCTTAAAAATGTCTTCATGTTTCTATGTCTTGTCTCTCCTTCCCTTTGCTTCTTTATATGGATCTTTTTTAAACCAGACCTCACAGAAAGCTTATTTCCTCTTGTCACCTAAAAAGTAATTAACAATAAGCTATCTTTCTTCTTAATACCAATCCAGTTTGTTCAGCTTCTCATGAAAAATCAGAAGAAATGAAGCACTAGGAATGGGCTAATCAAAGTAGACACTGGGATAAAGAAGCAGGACAAATAAATACAGGTTTCACCAGGAATATAATTACGGAACATCTAGATCTATTTTACAGCAAATCAACACAGAGTACTAGCGTATACATGGTAAAAATTACACAAAAGGAATATAATTAAAAGTAGGAGAATTTCAAGTAAATATTAGTAGCACTAAAAAGGAAAGGAATTAAGTGTTCTAACATGAATTATTTGAAACAGGTTTATTTTGCTTTTACTATTCATGACAAATCTTTCTTCCTATCACATTCAAAGACTTCTAAACAAATTCGTCTCATCTTTTACTATTGAAATTAACTTTATGCTGTTAATTAGAGTGATGGGGAGTGCTATCCAGCAACCTACAGGCATAAAGCACTGTATACACAGTAATTACAGCATCTGGTTACTTCAAAAAAATATCAAGACAAAGAAAGCAATCTGTTCCCAAGATGTTAATTAGCCTCCACATAAGAAAAATGACTCATGATGGATTTACAGGCATGCAATGTGTCAAAGAGGGGAATGGATAGACACATCATCCAGCTGTGGAAAATATGAAACTAACTCAGAACTCTTCACCCTGTTTCAAGTACAGCTATGGAGTAAGCTACGTCATGTGCATAAACTTAGGATCTCAAAATAGATGTGAATGATGGTATTTAAATTTTTAAAAAACAAAGAGATATTGAGGGGGAAAAAAAATCCCACAACACACATGAAGAAAGACCTCAGCTCCTGTGCTCAAAACATCCCATTGTATTAGTGCAGAAAAGTCACAGCTTTGGCAATTGGATTCTTGTGTAATTCAGATATCACAGTAAAGCTAAGGCTGATGTAGTATCAAAGATCAGCACACAACAATTGAAGCCATTTTGTGAGAGCACAGAATCTACAACACTGATGAGTAATCCAGTTAGACAATCTAAAAATTATAATGAAGGCTGATGTGATGGGATTGCCTCACACAAGTGTATTGTTTTGTGCAAGTCCCATCCCCTGAATAAACATGTTCAAGGAGACCTACAAATTGAGAATTTCAATCAACCAGCATTACAGCCACAAAGAGATTGTAAAAAGCACACACTGGTAGAATACAAGGATAAATGAAAGCAGCACCAGGGAGGTTATTTTGATTTAAAAAAAAAAAAAAAGCTTCTCTGAATTATCACATACTTCAGTACTCTTTCTTGTCATAAAAAGCTTTCAGACATTTGGCCATTTCATGTGCAATGATCATTTCACTTTTCTGCCTAGACACATCCTGAAAGCTCTGCTTAGTCTGACATGCATCGAATTACTGCTTTGACTGCCTCCACATGAACTTCAGAGTAAGTATCAGGAAGGTTTGATTATTCATTCAAACCTGTCCACTTGCATTAATGCTCCTAGTAATGACAAATTATATGAGGGATTGTTCAGCAGTACTAAGAGGATGTTAGAAGGGCACAGTGGGCTTAATTCTTAACTGTTCTGTAATAATATGACTGCACTAAATTCTGGTGGTGTTGCATAAAACTGTATCACTACGAATACCTGTGCAATGAAGATTAATAATTAAACTTGCAGTTTTATGCATTCTAGGTGGGGGAAAGCCCTATGCTCTCTCTGAAGTCACTCACAAGTCTCTGTAGTCAGGCAGACTTTTGAAAAAATTAGCTTACTTAGGTACTGGACCTCTTTTCCTAATTTCAAGGCCAACTAAATGTAATAAGTATTAAGAATCAGAACTTTCTCTTGTTTTTGAAGTTTTTTTCTAAGGAGAAAGGAATTCTAAATAATAGACTATTTTTGGCAAAGTTGTTAGGAAAAATATTTTGATTCAGCAGCCCTGAACCAAATAATTTATGAAAGATTTGTTGACAAAGATTAATTTTTTGTTTTAAACCTCTATTCAGAACTGTCTCTACTTGGCAGTTGCTAGCCTTGGTGTTTTTCCAGCTGCCAAATTTCAGTAAAACTGAAACCTTTGGCTTAGTTTTTACTCCTTATATTTAATGAATGGCTTCAGTAGTAATCAAACTTGCACTGAACCTGGAAGAAGGCATCAGTTGTAAACAAAAAAACCCAAAACATTAAAAGCCATTTTTTTTATTACATTATTGGCCTACTAGGGAAGAAGTAGTGTTTGATTTAAAAATAAGTGCTCCGGCAGGATTTTGCTCAGTGGTATCCAAGGATGTTGCCCTACAGTGGTCTTTTTATTTGATCCATTTTGCATAAGTATTTCATGTACTGTTTGACTTGGTCTTCAGGGATACCTGAGACATAATCAAAAAACAGGGCATAAGTAATTCCAACTGCTCTAGCAATCACTGACTTCCCCAAGGGTTCATTAACCCCTCTCCCTGAAGCGCATGTCCTGACTTCTATGTAATTCAGCTGCAGAAATCTGGGCATCCTCAACACAAGTGCTCATCCACCCACACAGCTTAGAGAGTGTGTACACAGAACCAGAATTTGGAGTCTGTCTGACAGTCCTGGCAGGGGATGGCCACAGCTCCATGATGGGCACACTCTTTATTATCTGGCAGAGAAAGGCTGAGTGTGTCTCCTGTGCATCTCCACGAGAGACGTGGCATCCAACTCCTTGAAAGGTCAGACATCCCTGCAGTATGGGATTCAAGGTAAAATTTGCAGATGGAATGAAAGAGGGTAGGTATTTCCTTCTACTTTCTTATCTTTTGCCAGCTAAATCGTGGTCCTTGCTTTCAGGATTTTGGAGGAATTATTATCTTATCTACAGTAGATGCATGTTCATTAGAAGCAACACAGCTTAAGTTAAACCATTGAAATCAATGGAGTTAGGGCAGATATAGACCACCCAGTTTGCAAACAGAATCCAGTCCTTAACTTGCTTACTATACTATTTTTATACTGTGACCTATTTTGTAGTTATCTTTGGAGAGGAATGTTTAAGTAAAGAACATGGTAAAAAAAAAAGGGTCTCATTTACATGCTTTACACACATTTATTGAACAGACATATATACGCATTATTTAACTGAATAACTATTGTAAAAATAGATAGAAAAACTTCCTAAAAATGCTAAAATTTTAACAAAAAGTTTATTCAGTTATAGCTGAAGCTTTCAAAAGCAGTTTAGAGATTCTGTTGTATTAAAGTTCAAGCTTGCTTTACCTACATGACTGCAATGTAATTTAATCCCTACTTACTATTTTGTTTGTAAGGTGGAAGACTTCAGATAACTCAGAATATACGAATATATTCATGCAAGACATTACAAAGACTAGCTCACATGTGTGTCAAAATGTGTTGAATAAACCATTTTTAAAAATAAGAAGCTGAATAAAAAAGAGCACCTGGAGAAAGATCTAGGTTTTATACATAAATAAATGAAAAAAAAATAAAAATAGTTGAAAAGAAACCACAATTATGATTCTGTTATACATATTTATCAACACACCCCCTCTCCCCCATTTATTTAAAGACTGTGAAGAAAGTGAAATAACATTAAATGCAAAAACACTTCAATATTTGACCTAATCTGCAAGAGGTAGATCAAGTAGAATTTCAGTTTAGATGCTCTGAAAATGCAGATTGCCTTCACACTTTGTGATATGTCACAGGGAAAAAAAAAATATCCTGCACTTTTCAATCCTATTTTAAACAGGATCTATGAATAATATCTGGACTCATCCATCCATGTCAGACCTAAGTCCTGTGATTTCTTCCAAAATATCCCAGTCCACACCAGCACGGTCTCCAGGCCTGCATTTCACATAGCTGCAGCACTCCAGCTGCAATTGTCTCCACTTGAGTCCTTACACATGCCTGTTAACAGCATTGCCTCTCAGCAGCTAATTCTGATCATTTCCAAAGGCAAATACAAATAAAGACTTTTTGAGGGTTTATGTCAACATTTAACCCGTTTTTTCCTTCCCACAATCTATGCTAATATCTGATTTTTGTCAGCAGCCCTCCGTGCCTCATGTGCACACCTCTGGCAAACTCTTTACTGTGCCTGTCTGCCAAACTCTTCTCCAGAAGAACGGCATTAACACATAAAAATCTTATTGATACTCATATGCTCATTTTGCACATCACTGCATTCATTTTCTTACCGAGATTAAAATATTTATCAGAATTTGTTAGAGCCAGCTGTATTTTACTGGGTTATGTTTAGAAGCAAGGAATTTGATCCAGATGTCATTCTTCATAGTCCATCTGCTAGTTCTTCTAAAGGATTTTTAAATACATATGCTTTTCACATTTTAAACAGTGTTTTCAGTTCATTTTTCCTTTACCCAGAACATATAATGGTCAAGCAATGTTTACAGTTTGCTTGCTGGATCTAAAAAGCATCTCACACTGCTTTGCTTTGTAAAATGCTCTAAATCTTTTATATAATTTTCATGAGTTTGTAGGAGAGCTCCATTTTTAAATCTTTTACACAGAAACATTAAAAGATCTTTTAATCTGCCTTCTTCCCTTCTCATACTAAACTCAAAATTAAAATTGTCTTTGTTCTTTGCTAAATGGCTTCCGCATTTCAATAAGGTAGGTACAATCAGTTTATATATTATTGGAAAACAGAACTAAAGCTTACAGAATATTGCTAAGTTTGAGTATCTGAATATTTTTTAAAAGGTGGGAAAGAATACAGCCTGAAAAATGTAAGGAAAAAAAGAAGCAATGCCTCCATTTCAGTTCTAGAAGGGTTCCTTTACAAAATAAACAATGAAAAATGTATTTCTGTAGATGGAAAGCAAGATTATCTTGATATTATGAATTGGCTCACTTAATGTTTATTCTGGACCTTGCTGAATATGCAAATGAAACTCGGAGTCAATGGCTGTTCTTTCAGACTGCTCCCTGGTTGTTGTTTTATGAAGGTGGTGGCTGGAGAGGGGATTAATTTCTTGGGGTTTTCTATCTCACTAAACATGATTAGCTGAACAGATACAATCCATAATCCAAACACATTTATCTGCTTATAACTTTTCTCATTCTGGTGTTTATTGAGAAAGAATTGTGGAAAAAACACAGTATCTCAGTTCTCAAAATATTTGTGCTGTGTGCCTAGATGGGATCCTTTTTCCTACATCCCTGGTGATGAAGAAAAATAGAAAAGCCTCAATTCAGACTGAGTCTGATGCCTTTTGTAATGACTACTCTCTAATATTGTTTAATTGCCTGTGAAGATGCAAACAGGCCTAAAATCCATAATAATTAGCTTAAAATAACTGGCTGAGGTTCAGGCAAATCATCCAATATCAGCATTTCTGGTTACTTTGCAGAGTAAAAAGGAGAAAATTAAGAGGGATAATCAGTGAATGCAGTAGAAGGTGGGGGGGGGGAACATTTATTTGCTAAGAATATGTGTTTCTAGCACATCTTTTAGCTTTTCCTGTATGCTGCAGACAGTAAACAGAAGGCCATATAAGACACAGTCAACATCTACGCATCGAAATTCATATTTGCAGGCTAGCTATGAGCCAAAATTTGCAAGGAGAGAAAGAAACTACTGAGAAAGACACAAGAAATACATGCAGAAACAAGTAACTCCTGCCTCTCTATCAGTCAGAAAGAGAAAATATCTGTAGCCTGTAAAATTTGCCACTTTTTTTTTTTTTTTAGGTCAATGAACCACTTACACTTTGGTCTGTGTTAAATGGGATTCTTCAAGTGATACCAGTACGTTTAACACCAGCAGTTGCTGCTACATCCTAGATGACAAACTAGCTGAAACAGGGGCATGCTACTGTTTATCAATTCACCTGAACACACACTTCTCCAGGTTTGAAATTGCTGCTGCTTTCACACTGCACCTAGAAATGAATATCAAACCAGTGAGTTTGCTGCATGAAAATAGGTCACAGTGGAAGCACATGCTAGCTGGAAACCAGCACACCACTTACATATATATGGGGTTATAATTGAGTCTGTAACTAAAAGCTTATCTTACACTAGGATATAAAACAGTAATATAGGGAAAAAAAAACAAAACAAAACAAAGCAACAACAAAACCCCCATAAAACTTCAGATGAGGCCTAAACAGTATTGTCTACTTATGGCTAACAGGAAAGAGTTGGATGTTTTTATGCTTTTATACCCTCTCCAACCTGCTTCCAACAAATGAGCTTATGCATATCTAGATGAGATTAAGAATACCCTGGAACCTGTGGTTTACACAGACAAATTGCAGAGAAATAAAATACAGTGTAGGAGATAAAACAAATAAAAAGTATATTCATTTCTCTCTTTCATGTCATTGCTGTGGACAGTAACATTACTTGTATGGTGTTGTTGACTTTTCCACCAATGTCTTCATTCCAGTCTTGAACATTCCAATGAACATTCTGCTTGGCTGCAATGAAAAGAAAACAGATTTTAAGAGTAACATGAGCAGCAGGTCTTTTAAAGAACATTTCTGGAATGTGAGCGTATGCACAAGTGTTAATATTGTCACACAATTTTTATTTCAAAATTTCTTTAAAGTTGCTGAAAATAATATTTTTCAAAAATTTTGGTCTTGTAAACACTAATATTAGAAAATATTTTTAACCATCTTATAAGTCTGAAAAAAAAAAATCCCATTAATGCCTGGCAGCCAGGTCTAAAAACTTGCTGGAGGCTAGGATTTTGATCCATTATTGAACTACCCTCATGTTTTTTTTCAATGAATTCAGAGAAAAATTCATTTTATCTCAAGCTCTTTGAATTACTGTAACCAAGTACATATACATACATAACCACATACTGTAATATTTTGGTTTAAATAAAACAATTGAAAAATTAGCCATGGTCATATACGTATCTGCCTTCCTCACAAAGTTATATAGATGAAAGTATAATTGGAGAAACCACAACAATATCTTTTAAAATAACAATATCCTTTACTGCTTTCAGAAATTTTAACTTATTTGGAAAGGCAGGGAAATAACCTTTACTATGTTTAGGTGAAGTATTGAACTTGTATTCCAGTGTTTTAAATTAATTATTTTGCCTGTAAAATTAGCATCAATGCTGCTTCTACTGAGATCAATGGTGAAACACCCACCATATGAGCAGGGCTGGATCTCACTCATCCCTTAAAATATCTGCTATTTATATATATCAATTTATATACAATCCTTCAGAAGAATACAATTATACCCAGCAGTGAAGTGCTGCTCATTTTCCTCCCTACCTTTCTGAGAAAAGAATGCACTGACTAAACATCAGGGGGCTACACAAGAAACTTGCAATGAGCTCTTAGTACTGATCAGTTTTCTCTGAAAATAAACATTTCAAAATCTATGCATGAACCACACACAAAATTTCCATTTTTTGACCATTCCAAATCACAATTCAATATGCATTATCTGGGCTTCTGTCAACATAATTGGCTACAGCAGTCAGATTTTCAGAAGGGCTTAACTTCAGCTTTGCCACCAAAACAAATAAGATTATCAGAACAAGCACTGCATACAAGATGCTGACTTCTTTGAGAAATCTGTGCGCAAGTGTCATGGTTGGAGCTGCTTAATGCTGGCCTCTTCTGAACATCTGACCTTCATCTAAGACTCAGAGTGGTGCCAAATCCTCTTTAGAAAGCCCATCTCCCCTGACTGCCTTTTCTCCCTGTAAAAATCCACTCTACTGCATCTGCAGGATTAGAAGAATAAAATAGGATACGGAAGGGATACCATATGTAGTCCAACCATTTTGCTTTTTAACAATTATTCCTGCTGCTTACTGCTTGATTCCATGGGGATATTTATTTTAATTATTAAAGAGTAGACATAACAGGAAAGACCTTCTGAACTAACGTGTCTGCTCTTGTGAATTTCTCAAGATGGCTTAGCCTAAGGAAGAAGCTTCTAGACATCAATGTAAATTCACATTTTGATGGATTTTGTATTGATTGCCAATGTCGATGTTAAAGCACATGTTATTTGGGCCTAAAGAAAGCCTTTTCTAAAAATAGGCATCCAGTTGCCTAGTGGGCTTGAATTCAGTATTGACAGAGTATCCTGTTTCATTGCAATTTATTTTATCCTACTACATATATTATATATTTACATATTTTGTCTCACTTTTTATTATATGCAGTGACTTCTACAACTATTCTATCTTCTGTCCCTTTTAGAACCATGTAAATACAGTTATATTAATAAATATAGGATATATTTAGATCAAATTAAGTATTCCATGGAGAGGTTTCATTTTTTACAGATTGTGATCGACATGAACACAAAACTAATGAGTTTGCTCACAGGAACAAAGAAAAATTGGAATTTTATAAGCACCCTCTGTGGCCTTTTATGAAAGGGAGATCTGAGGATTATTCAGAAACATATTCCTTTTTCATTTATTACCACATCCCAGTGGAAAAGACATAACAGAAGCACAGAAGTACAGACAGAATAAGTTTATATTTTAATGGCAGACTATTCACAAATGCCAGAGAACAGCAGTGTATTAATAGCTATGGCCTCACTGCGTCATCAGTATTTCCAGATCAGTTGGATGATGTGATAAAATGAAACTTCTGATGTTATACTTTCTGTAAACACTGATGTGAATCGAACCTTGCTGTTGGGATGATCGACAGCCCTGTGACTTCAGTCATATCAAAATGACCACATTCCATATAAGGGGACTAAAGGCAAGGGGGCACACAAGATTGTCTGAAGATGAAGATCTCAAAGTCCTTCTGCAACATGTGAAGTAAAATATGGTTGCATGTAAAATTTATACCAGAGAAGAAAAGGTAAGAAATAGGTAAAATCAACCAGAATATCTGGTTGCAAAGCAGTGCATTAATTCTTGTTTGGGGGTTTTCACCCATAGGGAAACTCCCTTTGTCTAAGGCTGATTACAACTTGCGTTGGGTGCATTGTACAGTATAAAATAATAGCAACATTTTTTATGAGGAAAAAACCACAGCAGGGTAGAGACTTAGAATTTCTTATGACCTTCATTAATTTTACTATGGTTCAACTTAACTAGATTCTATGCATTATAAATGTACACCATGGTTTTCCAGACAGGATCCTGTAGAGGAGTGAAACAAAGCAGAGAACAAGACAGGAAAGAAAATAAGGCAACTAAGGGGAATACACTGTCCAGAGAAAAGGTTTTGCCTGAGCACAGGAAGAATACAAAAGAATTTCCTCTCTGACTAGATCACATTTGTTTGAAAACACAACCTCGAGAAGCAGCATTTGAGACTTTGACCAGAATTTATCATTTACTTTGTGATGAGCAACAAGCAGATTTGTTAAGCACTTTAATGCTGCTCTTTTTTCTTGACATGTTTTGTTTTGACATTTTAATGTTTAGAAACCTTTAAACACAAATGAAAATTAAATATAGTATTTGATTTTTTATTAAAGCAAAACATCCCACTCAGTCTGAAATCAGCCTACAATTTGGGACTTTGTTTAAATTTTGTGGAAAAGAAAAATAAAGATACATTTTCCTTTGGTGTTGTTCCTTAACATTCTTGTTTTTTTTCCTTGGGAAAATTCAAATTGAAAAGAAAAGAATTAGAGTTACAATCATTTACAGAGCTCTACTCCTGCCACAAATTCTTGGGTCATTAGTAGTCTGTCAGTGAGGCGATGTTGGTAGGAAAATCACTCTTTCTCAAGTCCTCTTTTAAGAAACTATTTCTGAACCTTCATTTGTGCTCTTTTCTTTTTCAAACATTACTTTAAAGGTTTTGCTACTGTTGTTTATGACAGCAGCATACAATAAGCTAGGACAGCAGTGTAAAATCTGCTAGATGTCACGATTTATTACATTATATCATAAGGGAAGAGAGGGAGCTTCGTATCTCAGGGATGATAGTGACAAAACAGTCAAGCAGAAACAAGTTAAGTACAGAATAACTGCGAGTAACTTGCACTCTGCCAGGTGAAATCATGCTGCTCCTGAGATCAGTGATGCTTTTGCAGGCTTTGCCACCAACTGCAGCAGACTAAGTACCCATCTTTATCTCCTGCAAGGAATTCCCTAGCTAAATATCCACAGTCAACCCTAACACAGAGATTAAAAGACTAATCATATCTTTTTTAGCCATATAAATCCCAGTTCTACCCTTACAACTGTCCTAATTCTGTTATCAAAGGAGTAACTTAATATTGCTGACCCCGTTCAATAAGGTGGTAAGAGGTGATAAAGGGAAGTATTCATCACAATAAGGTTAACACATTTTTTCAGTGAAATAAAACTGACTCCTGTGATCACTTGGAGGGACCTGGGCTACTCTTCCATTCTGAATCACCTTTGGCAAAAAAGCAGCCGAGGCTCACCTCTCCCTGTGCAAGCTCCCCATTTTCCCCAGAATTCACTGATGTGGTAAAGCAAATCTAGAAGATATCTGCTCTGTGGATACCCCACTGCTCTGTGGGGAGAAAAAAAAAGCTGTTACAACTCTCTGTACACACGAACCCTTTCAGTAGTTTAACTGTAATACATATATAAATACCTTTAGACCTCTAGGAATGTGCTGCAGAAGACAAAAATGCAAAATAGTCAAAATCTAGGGAGGCAGAGGAAAAATAAAGAAAGGATAGCTTCAGCCTATCCAAATATTCTTTACCAGGGTGTTTATTAGATGGCTATTCTAGCTATTTTGTCAGACATTCTCACTCCTTTTCCACACTCTTTTCTTTGTTGTGACTGTTCTTATTGTTTGAGAGTGGAGAAGCATTTCAAATGAAGGAGTCACATTTTCAATAATACATCAAACATAATCTGAGCACATTCAGAAATGATGGGGCCCATAGCAAATTACATGTTGCAAAGCCTCATCAGCTGAAGCGATTACTTCATTTCTTCAAGTCATTTTAAAAGAGCTAAGAAACTGATGCTATTTACATCATGTATATAAATAACATGTATCTCATATTTATATAAAATGTGTGAGATTGGTGAGCATTACTGCAAGTGTTCATTTGAATTTTAACTTGAATTCATACTACCAGTGATTGCACAATGGAGACAATGATTGTACCCAACCCCTTTTGAATTTTCTCTCTGCAGGATTTCAATGAGTCTCTGCTTTTTTTGCATGAGCTTTCTCAGAGGCAAGGGCTTGTGATGACAAGTGCAGTCTTCACAGAGAACACTATTTCAAAAAAGCATTTCAGGAGTGCTCCTAAAGATCAGCCATCTGAAGACAAACTCATTGGATTATGAAGGGGTAAAGGGGAAAAAGGAAAAAGGGCAAAGAAAGAAGGGCAAAGAAAGAAGGGCAAAGAAAGAAGGGCAAAGAAAGAAGGGCAAAGAAGAAGGGGAAAGAAGAAGGGGAAAGAAGAAGGGGAAAGAAGAAGGGGAAAGAAGGGGGAAAGGGAAAGAAAGGGGGGGAATGGGGGGAAAGGAAACTGAGACCTTTTCGGTATTTTGGTTGGAGCTTGCTTTGATTTCAGTTAAAATATATGCGTAAGTACTATAAAACTTAAAACCTGGTTAGATAGATTTCAAAGGTGTTTATCAAAGACACGGGGCATTTGTCAGCAAACTGTTTCCATCCTGAGATATATCAGAGGCACATAAGAGCACATTTTTCCTTTATGCATGCCAGTAAACAGGTAAAGATAAGTATTTTTGCAAAAAACTGCAGTTAATCACATAGGAGTAGATTATATAGCACAGTTGGTTTGGTGCACAACAGTGCTCCACATTTCAAGTGGGTAACACTTCCAAAATCCCACAGAGAGGAAAACAATGAGCCACCCACACAAGGCACTGAAGTATCTCGGAGAAAAGAAGTTTACTTTGCTAATGAAATCTTTGTAACCTACTAATCTCATCTAGCTGGTATTATTTTACATACTGTATGGGACAATTCATCACAGGATGCCCTTATTCCCAAAATTCCTCACCAGAGCCCTCAAGGCAGTAAAGTAACACATCAGAGGGCAAACATGAGTATGGATTTCACCTGTGAGGACCCTGGAAGTGGAAGAAAAAAATATTAAAGAGCTGTGCTCATACATTCAGATAGTGAAAATAACAGTTTGTTGATGACTGAAGAGTCTGGCTATAATTCCAAATACTACTTTAACTTGCCCAACAGAAATATCATACAGAAGGTTTCTTGCAAATCCCAGCCAGATGAAAAAAGTAGCACGAATGAGCTACTTTTTTCAATTATTTTCATCTCCTAGATTGGAAGATGCTTTCCAACTTCTATAATGACATGCTTTTTACTAAAAAGCCAGTTAAGACTATTTGGGACTGTGGTGACACAATGGCTGAAGGACATAATCAATATGAAGATTGAGGTGACTTCCCAAAAGACTATTCCCACGAGTTGACCATGTCATGAGCATTTCAAAAACTGTTGCAAAACTTATCAATGAAATCTCACTCTCACTTGACATTCAGAAGCATTCCTACTCACATTAAACACTTTGGAGTCTGAACTTTGAGTCTCCAGACAGTTAAAATCCTGTTGATATTTTTGGTGTTGTAATTTGCATTTAATTGGGACTGATTTCTTCAGAGTTTGAGTGTGCTACTAGCCTACAATGGACAACTAAATAAAAGGCAAATAAATCAGTTTCTGAAAAAACTGGCCTTAAAGAACTTTTCTGCAGAAAAAACCCAACATGCCATAAAAATACAGTGAGGCACAGACATTCTTAGTCCAGTAGCTGAACCCCAAGGGAATCTTTCAGCTAATATGCAAATGGCAGAAGCAGTTGTGTATAGTGGCTTTTTACAGTTTGGATGCATAGTATAACAAAGAAAGTTTTATATTTTAATTCATGTTCGCCCCTAGATAACACCAGCTGAAAGAGCAGTGAATCTCTGGCACTGTACATCTGAAGACAAGACTGCAATATACTATGGCCCTGGAGCCAACAGGTATTTGGCCCTGGATTTTAAAGGAGGTTTGTGTGGAGAACAGGAAAAAAAATAGGAAAAAACCCCATGGCTACATAAACTTAGCATTCAAGCTCTTCCCGTAGTGCATGAAGAGAGGAGGAACTTTAACCATGCCAAGACAAGAGAAGGAAACAAGACTGTAACAAATTCAGAGTCAGGCCAAAACAGTGGTAATGCCAAGGAAGGAAAGAAGTTCTGAGGGCTCTTTGCAAATGAAAATTGGCAATTGGCACTGAGCCACTTGTACAATGAGTCAGAGCTGAGGTCGCTACTACAGCCACTCCTGAGTAATAAGCTTTGTTTGGGGGATGTCAGCTCAATTTATTATACATAGATTAAATTTGATTTTTCTACTGCATTGACAAATTATTTACAGACAGGCTTATGAAAACCTCCTCTGCTGTTAACATACATTTGTTCATATTTCTTATACCTGCAGTTCAAAAAAGGCTGAGAGACATCAAAGTTGTTGGATTATTACTGATTATTATTACACTTGTAAGATAACAGAAACTAATATCACAAAAATATATAAGTACTTGATTTTCATTGCATTTGAAAAACTATCTAAATGCTTAAAATACATACTCCATAAAACAACTCAGAAAAAAACTAATATTTGGAGTTTACATGCAGGTCCTATTAAAAAAGTACAAATGTTTTCAATATCCTGACATTAGGCAAGATTTATGCATTCAGTTAAAATTAAAGTAGTCAGTAGGTCATTTATTTAGCCTCTAACAACCTACAAATAACATCTAAATAAACTAAATTAACTTAATAGCCAGGGTAACACCAGGAGCAAAAGAGTGACTTTAATAAGTGCCATTTCACAGGAAAGAAACACATCAGATAGATTCCCTACAAGACACTGAATCCACCTAAGAACACTGACTCTGGCGTATGTACAAAATGCTATGTTCAACTTGTCAGTATACTTGCAGTTCTCCTCCTCTCCCCAGGCAAATATTCAGCATTATGAAACTTTAAAAAAAAAAAAATTCCATTTGCACAAGATTTCCTGTTACAGTTTTGTCTGCTTTTGCAGTGTGGTGGTGCTTCTTGTCTGTGCCCACCTACGTATTTGTCACCCTCAATAAATATTGAGCACGCTGACTTATTTGAACTGACTTTGAACTACTGAGATCAGAAAGACCTGTCAGGTCCCAACAACTCCATGAAAAGTAAAGAAACCCTGGAAATGCCCACATGAGATGGCATCCTCACATTAAGGGAAAGCTTACATTTCCTTAGACAACAGAATCAAAGAGAAAAATCATAGAATCACAGGGAAACAGATTTCATTCCTTTTTACAGTTACGGAAACACTGTTAATTAAATGCCTGTGGGATGAAAAAGATGGCTACAGAGGGGTGTCATTTTCCAGATCCACAGATACATTAAAGACACAGCCTCAGTAGAGTCTCTTATAGAAAGGTAGTTTGGGCATCATATCACCCCAGTCAATCCATAGTACTTCCCCAGTCCTTTTCTTTAGCATCAGATGAACCAGTACTTCAGAGGGAGCAGGGAAGTTCATCCACCACAAAGCTCCAGCCAGGTTAAAACTCACTTCATATCTTTTCAGCAGTTTGACATAAGCCTATCAACCTGAAGAACACACAGTGGTTTTCTTGACAGGGGTCTCTACATGAAAGGGCCTCCCTCTTGAGACGCATGTGCTGATGCTCCTGCTTACTTCTGTATCTCTACTTCCCTCTGTTCCTTAGGGTCACAGAACTGCAAAAACAGTGACATTTCAAAGGTGGGTGGATAGCCCGGACAAAATCTTAGGAAAGTCCCTTTAAGAAAACAGAAATTTTCACCAAAAGGAAGAAAAAACGCAAATTCTGGAGTGCTTTCTGGCAGTAAAGCAGCTGCAAATTTGTTCTTTTATAATCCCACTTAATCTGTGGAAGGAAACAGAGACATAACCTCTAAGGAAATGACAAGGTCCTGTGTTTAAACTGGAGTTAAATGAATGCAATGAGTGCATGAGCAGGGACTTGTGCCTTTTTCCTTTTATCCCTTTCTTTTTCAACATAATTTGCTGTAGAAGCTCACCAGCACGGGACAGTAATGTCCTCAAGAGTGAAATGAGGATATGTGTCTCAATGTCAAGGAAAAATAGTGCATTTTTTTGTTGAAAAATCCAAGTTGTGTCTTTATGGATGACTGCTACCATGAAACAAGGCACAGAGATGAAGAGATGTTCCTTTTGCAGAAAACAGAAATTATGAAATGGTGTTGTGCCAGAGAAAGACTGGCAAAAAGTGTCTTTTGTTTGAGAGAAGATATTTCTAAGCACATTTTCATGGCAGCTGGAATGGGGACACTACTGTCCTTAACACAGAAAAATTAACAAATGCAAGTTCTGAGTGTTTCTCACTGAGTATCAGTATAGCTGAATATTTTCACTGTAGATGAAGTCAAGGATGTCTGAAGAGGTTTAAAGTATGCACTTACACTACAAGAAAGCAAAAAGTCTTTAAGTTCAAAGCTGACATCTTAGAGGAGACTAGAACACAAGCATCTGGCTGCTTCTGTTTCCCATTTCAAGAGTCAGCAGTTCAATGACATTTGTTTCCTGCCTTGCTGTCCTCTTAATTTGGCAGCAAGACTGAAATGATAATCATGTTTGGGAGATCTGAGGTAACATTCAGTGAAGGAACAAGTAGCAAAAATATACGAGAAACACAACATTAAATTGTTCTTTCAGTGTATTTATCTGTAAGATCTTTCTTCATATCACATATGATTGCTTTAAGTATTGGTTTATAATCCTCTTTCCAATATTAGCAATTCATGAAATACAAGCTTTGGTTTCAGTAAAATTCATGCTCCAAAGTAAAAACTGCTGCTTTATTCCCAGGACAGACATAAGTCTTCTATAATGCCTACTCTTAAGGTATTTGCTTTTTACCATCACCTTGCTCTTTTCCCAGGCTACTGGAAGAACTACAATTCTACTCTGAAATAAAATTTTAAATACGTACTGAACACATTTTGAACAGCACCTGAAGCACAGAAACACAGACAGACAATGCACATATTTTTCCTCTAGACTGATTAAAAAAAGCCCATGAAAAGTAAGAAATATGTGACTTATATTTACACAAAACAGTTTCATCTTCACCTTTCAGTACCAAGAGGGGATTTTTGACATACATGGACAGCAACTAAAAGTGGTAAAAAGTGCTAATGTCCTACTAAAGACAGCCTCTTTTGAGTAGAGCATAGAAGGTCAGCAAGGTAGTTTCTATTTCTTTTGTTTCATTTCATAGTATCTGAAGAAATATTTCTGCATGTAAATTTACTTCACCTGCAAAAATAAAATTTACATTCCTTAATGAATGTTCACTTATGGGAAAACAACTCAAACATTTCCAGTGCTAGCCCATTTGACCATCTAAAAATTAGATTTTTCTTCGGCAAACCACAAAGACAAGTCAGGCTGAAGATTTACATCTCCATTAATTTATTAATAACACCATCACTTAATTTATAAGATAGACATTTATTAATACACCACTTTTTCTCCTTGGAAGACTACTTTGCTAGGGTTCTAAATCAAGCACTTGTTTTGTAGTGAGCATGCTCAGTTTCCCAGCACATGTATTGTAATTACATTCTGGATGTACAGAAGTCTTGATGGTGGGACATCTGCAAAAAAAAAAAATATGGTTTTCAAAGATACCAGTGCTAGATAATGGAGCTCAGGTGTCCTTATAAAGTATATTATAGGATATAATATAAAGCATATAGAGGATATATGTAAGGTCTATTCCCTTTAAAGTATAGGAAGCTCTTTTTGAATACTAAGCATCTTCAGCAATAGCATATAATTTAAACATAATTTTCAATTAGATACCTTCCACAGTAAAGGCATTTTAATGGACTACAAAGAACAAATGTCATAAGAATATGGGAAGGCTATCTTGGGTGACAAAAGTGATTCTCAGCCCCATTCCTAGGGCTCACATTAGGAGGCTCTAAAACACATTTTCCTTGCTCAGCAGTAAGAGCACGCTGAATCGCTGCATCAAGAAGAATCAGCTCAACTGCCAGTGCAATTGCCACAGGGAATTGTCTCCATCAATGCAACACAACAGATTTGCCTGGCCATATCACACTAACTAGCTATTTCACTACATTTAGCAGAAGAGACTGCCAAATTACTGTCTAATTCAGTGAAGATACAGATCTAGCAGTCTATTAGAGTCTTTGCTTTGACTTATAGTCTGATTTAAAGTGACAATTCAAATCTGCTCTTGTATAACCATAAAATAATGGGATATTAATAATACAGGTTATGCATTTCATGTCAAGCTTAATTTTGAGCTTAATATCAAGATGAAATGAAATATTCAAAAATTAAAGTGAAATGATAAATGAGGAGGCTGAAGAAAGGTAACTAAATCATACAAGTTTTATACTGTCCTTTTCCTGTGTACATTGTCAAACTTTGTTATAGGTAAATGCTGTGGAACAGCCATTTTTTACCCCTCAATATTAAAAAAATTAGTATCCAAGCTATGACAGATCACTTGTACATTTTTTACCCTGTATATTTCAAAGGCAGTGCCAAGTACTGTGCCCTTCCAAGCCTTGAGAGCAGATGCTGAAATGAAGACAAGAGTATTAAAGAGATTAGTCAAAAATAGAGATGGCACAAATTCTAAGTGCTCCAAAGATCCCATACTGGAATATGAAACCTTCATAAAAATATTTATACACTTAAGAAATGGAAGAAGGGCGAATGAATGAGCTTCCCAAAAACAACGAAGGGACAAAAACATGAGAGAATTTGGGGGCTGGAAGCCCTGTTATGATTGAGGTTACCCTTAGCAACACACAAGTATGAATAATTGCAAGTATGAATGCAAGCAACTTGCAAACACCATTTAAATCCAGGTCTTGATTAGAAACTGGAGCCAGAAGTATTCCTTGTGCTAAGAACACTGTCATTTTGCATTTTTCCCGAGTCTATTTGGCAAGAAGGAATTTTTCCTAGGCCGTCAATAGACAAACAGACCCAAGAGCATTTATGGGAAGAACCAAGTCAATCCTTAGGATGGGATAAAATAGACTGGTACTATCAGTAGTCACCAACCTTCCGGATTCTGTCCTCCTTGAGTCTGACATTGACCTATATGCCTTAAAGGTATAAATTTACCTTCTACAACATGTTATCAGGAAGCTCTAGAAACTGAGACACTTTCCCTCCTGAAGACAGTTCATTCTTTTTCCTCTGAAAAGTGTCCAGACAACTGGGTCATTCCTCCTTGATCCCATTAGAAAGTAAAACTTAATGGGAAATTAAGTTTGAGAAATGAGAATCTTCCACCTACTAAGAAATACAAATGTTTGTGCTCCACAGCAGTCAGATTGTGAGCCTTGAACTGAGTCAGCTTTTAGACAGCACTAGTTTTGTTCCACATTATGTACCATGTGGGGATACATTTTTTAATAAGAGAGTATATACTGATGATATCCATGACTACTGGCTATGATTTTCATTAAAGCAGAGTAAATGTTTAATACAAAACGAATCTTTAAAGTCTATGCAAATGAGATTGCAAAACCCTTGTTGAACAAGGCAAGCTCTTTTTTTCATAGTGCAGGCATACATTGTGACTACTGCAAATGTCAGAGCATGAAAGATCTCCTTACAATGCCCAGATTTGAATACATAAAAACTTTCACCACTTCCACTGAATGAGAGCCAATTTAATAAATCACTGAAATTTACTCTCAGAAAGCTGTTTCAAAACCGTCCTGCATAAAGCACCCAGCCTACACTGTAGGAATAAACTTGATGTGTTTGCGAATGTGCACTTAGTGAGTTTAACACAATTTGTTCAATATATTATAAACATTTCAATACCCTTACATTACCTAGGCCTGATTTTCCATTCTCTAAATTGGCAAACTCTCAGATCAAGGAGTTTTCATGACCCATTTTGCAACACTAAATTATTTGAAACCAAGTAGAGTTTTCAAGATGTATGGCTATGATTAAAAGTGGCAGTTCCTACAAACTATGTGAAAAGCATATTGCATTTAGATAGTCCTATAACCCTCTGCTATTTTATTCTTATACCTTTATAACAATTTTTACATTTTTATTGAAAATATATCACAGCTAGGTGCAATTGTTAGGTTAAGGTGAAATTTTAAAACAAGGGTGTAAATTCCAATGCAAAAGGATAGGTTGAATATCCAGTACTTTTGTTGAAAACGTATATGGCAAATAATGCATCATAAAAGATTTAGAGTTTGTTGGGGGTTTTTTTTGGTTTTTGTTTTTTTTTTTTTTTCTTTAAACAGGGGACTTTCCAGGGCTGTAATCACAGTTATTTGTTATAGAAATCTGGTCAGTCTATTGTTAGTCTATCAAGATTTTAACAGAATAAAGTTGAAGGAAAGAAATATAGAAAAAGATCAGTCTAAGCCTCCCCATAATGTGAAGCTCCTATGCCGCAGTAGTAGTATAAATAGCTCCCATATGAAACATCTGGACAGAAATCAGTCATTTACTTAAAGCCACTTAATTTCTCTCTACCAACCACTATGCAATAATATCCCTTTTTGAATACCCACTTCTGTGAAGTAAACTTTTAAAGGTGCTATCATATATCATATAGATAAACAAGCCAAGCTCTGGAGATGTAATTGTGTAAGTATTTCAAAATTTAAAAAAAATTAGAAACAGAGGTCAGAACAGGATACAGGTCTTCTGCTTCCTGTGCTTCTGTTTGTGGTGCTCAGTAGAGGCGTGTCCTCATCAACTCATGCTGGTCCAGGGATGCACACACGAGTAGACTCTACCTAAAAGAAGCAATCTCAACATTTCCACTCAAAAGACAATGAAACTCTTTCTAGCTGCAAGGAATTCAACTATGCCCTGCTGATTTCAGTCTTTCATCAAACTTTCTGGGCTCAGGGATATGCCAGGTGCTCAAGGGCAGAGGGAGGGGTTTCCTGAGCCCTATTCAGATGAAGGAGGTCTGAAGTAACATTGGATTTGAAGGAGTGTTTCCAAAACAAACGGGGATTTTTCCCAGGAACACATTGCACAGTGCTCTCTGTGCCACTCTCCCCTTCCCCACCCCCCAAACACCTGGAAAACATCTTTTACTTCTTCTCACACCCCAATTCTTTGACCTCCCTTTCTAATCAGCAGTGCCTTCCTTCAACAGAGATTTTCCATTGTCTCTAAGGAACTGTGCTTCATTTCAAATTTCACCTCCAAATGTTCTTTTTTTCTGTCCTTACATTCAGCTCTGATACTTTTTTGCATCACTATTGGAAAACAGAAATGCAGAACATTGTAAATATTTCTTTCATCTTCTACTTGGTTATTTACATAGATGTACTCAACTTACAGTTCAGGCACAGGAGATTCTTAGCAGCCAGTCACCTTCAAGTTTGACTAACAAGGAACCTTCAGGAGGCCTCAGTCCTCAGAATTACATCATTGAAGCTTACCTACACTGATAGAGGTATATAGTATATTTTCCCCCAACAATACAAACATAAAGATTGAACACTGAAATGGAAGAGTTTCTGTGCCATTTCCCAGTGTGGCAAACCCCATTCTTAGATAGACATGATGTAATAGGAACATGCATGTAATAGGAATATGCATTTTTAATATATCTACCACACCCTACTGAAATACAATCTCGAAATCTTCTTGAAGACTTCTGTATACCACTCCACATGATCTACAGGATGATATTACCACTCACTCCTGTTGAGGGACTGGCAGTGAAACTTCTTGTTCTGACATCTTCACAGCCACACAAAAGATAAAGACAATTCCCCTAATAAGCTACATGTTATTTTTGTTGAAACAACACTATGCAATGAAAAAATTGAAATCCAAATAGGCTAAAGCAAGGGAGAAGTGAAAAACAGTTACATATGCTCTCTAGAAGAAGTGGCATTGGCAGTCTGCAGCTATGTAACATTTCTGATTGCTCAGCAAAAGAAAAAAGTATTATGTTTATTTTATTTTCAAACAGATTCCTTAAAAGCAGTTTTCTAATACCTTTTCCTACCGAAAATTGAGACACTGTGAAGCTGCCAAAGCTGTTGAAATTAAGGCATTATTAAAACCAGAGAATTAAAAAACAAAATGGAAGTATTTTCTGCTAGACTTCCCTAAAGCTTTTATTGCTTTTATAATACTCTTTTAAACGTACTAAGTTTTTGAAAAAATGTTTCTGCCAAAAGAGGTTCAGTTATTTTATTTAAGAACACAGACCTACAAACAGCCTTCAAGAGGGAAGATACAACCCCAAAACCTTTCTTAAAACCAGGACAACACGGTAGCCCTTGCCACAACAAAGGTTAATGGTATCCCGGGCTGCATTAAGAGGAATGTTGGCAGCAGACAGAGGAAGGTGACCCTTCCCCTCTACTCAGCATTGGTGAGACAACTGCAGTGCTGGATCCTGCTGTGGGTCCCCAATACAAGTGAGACCTGCTGGAGAAAGTCCAAAGAAGGCCTTGAACATGAGGAAGGGACTGAAGCATCTCTACCATGAGGAAAGGCTGAGAAGCTATGACTGTCCAGCCTGGAGAAGCAAAAGCTCAGGAGCATCTTATCAAAGCGTATAAATACCCACAGGGAAAGCACAAAGCCAACAGAGCCAGGGTCTTTTCACTGGTGCATGGTGATAGGACAAGAAGTGATGAACACAACCAAAACACAAGAGGTTCCCTTGGAACGTTAGGTAACAATTTTTCACTGTAAGGGTGACTGAGCACTGGCATAGGTTGCCCAAGGAACACTATCCTCATAGATATTAAAAGGCCATCCAGCTGTGGGCTAGAATTGGTTCTAGGTGATCTGGCTGGAGCAGAGAGATTGGGTAAGATGACCTGCAGAGGTCCCTTCCAACCTCAACCATTATCTGAGTCTGCAATCATAATGTTTCTTTATCATAAAAGGGAGTTAAACTCACAAGATCATAAAAAAATCAGTGATTTGAAAGACATCTTTAGAAGGGGGACTGTGGGACTGCACTGAAGGAAGCTCAACAGCAAGTTCCTAAAAAGACAGATAAGGCAAATCTCCAGAAGGAAAGCCCTCCCAAACGACTGGAGCACTGGAGTGAAAACAGTGTTGGTGTCAAGTCTCTAAAGTCCTAAATTTTGCCCCTGTCCTCTCACAAATGCCTTCTGGAAGCTGGTTAAAGTAATTTCAACTCTCCAAGTTTCAACCACAACCTTGCCTCCTAGGAGTTTTATGCAGAAAAATTAAAGCGAGATATTTAGACATGGACATGAGGAGAAAGAAATGCAAGGGTTTATAAGAACAAAAAGAGATAAACTGATCAAAGGAACTGCATTCAGTCACTTTTAGTGCAAAACCCCAGATCAGGAAGCCTTTACAAATGCTGCTTGTCCTGCAAACTGATCCTCCACATGCAGCACTTTGATCTGCCTGTACAGTGCTGAGCTTGTAACAGATGAACTCATGGAACAAACAGCACATCCAGCTCACAAGAGGTGACCTGCACCAGCTTGGCAGAAGGTTAGTGACTTGCCCATGCTGATGAAGCCCTCCACACAGCACAACTTTTTCCTGAGACTTATTCTGTTGTCTTCCATGTAGAGGTGCACAAAATAATGACTGGATTGTGATGACTTCTGGCAGAATGTGGATGACAATGATGAAAGATTCAGTCCAGAAAATCTGAGCCAGAGATCAGTACACCTCACAACTCATACACTATGTATTCAAGAGATATGATTCTGCTATGGATTTCAGAGGAGCACCATAAAAGTTTGAATGTGTACAAGCCTGTGTTTCAGTTTCTCAAACCTCATCCCCTGAAGCATGCTGGTGAGAAACGCAGCTACACAATGTTTTAAGGATATGACTTGACATTTCAGTGCTGATGAACTTTTTGTTTTCTTGCTTATCATTTCCGGTGTTGCTACATAGAACTGGTTTCTTTTCTTGTGGTGGGTAACACCACAAGTTAGTGTCCAAGTGGGTCTGTAACACTGTTTCTGTGCACTATCACTACCCTTTAAGGTCAGCTGCCATGAGGGTCTTAGGGAGGCTGTCTGGGTGTCACTTCAAAAAACCCCATCATTTAAGCCCATCTCAGGCACACATAATATAGCTATTGGTCTGCCTCAGGGCCCATTTCTTGGTCAACAACAGCAGCAGAGCTGGGAGACTCCTGAAGTTGCCCTGCCACAACAATTGAATGATTTTTGATGCTACAAGGATTTTCTAGTAAGTGCATGTATATGGCTAGAGAGCTAAAAATTCAGTTTGCCTTCGGGAAAAATCACTTTGCGTCCCTGTGAGCAAGCTAACAGGAAGACAGGAAAAACTTCAAGACTAACATTTAGAAAATAGTTGAAGCCCTGGAAGGCTATGACAAGAAAATCAGTCTGGGGAAAAGTGGCTAAGCTGGCATCGCAATGTGCCAGTCAAACAGCAGGGAAGGCAGGGAAGAGCCCATTGGCCCAAATAAATGGAAACCAGTGAAAAACACTCTCCCTAATTGCTAAAAAAGATTGTACACAAGGGAGGCAAGGGAAATCCATTGGGAAGGCACTGCACCGGGCTTATTAAATACCAAGACAGACAAAAAGGCCAATAAAACATCACAGAATGCTTAAGGAACTGATAAACTCTCTTAAGTGGAAAAGGTATTAAATAAACCAAAAGAAACCAGACTTCTAGTGGGATGAGAACAGCTCATCCCACTGTTACAAAAAGACAGAAAATGCAATTAGCAGCTGAGATGGAACAGCAAAATAAGAGAATAATACAGCTGAAGTTCTAGGGAAGCCCAGACTCTGAGTTCTTCAGTCTGAACAGAAGAAAACAACAAAAAAAAAGCCACCATAAAAGCAAAAATTCCCAGTATATTACTAAAAAGTCATACAGCATAAGATGAAAACACTAACAGTAAGTTGCTGGAAGATACCGGAGGGCTGCAGCAAATGTTTCTGAAAAATGAAATCAAAGGTTTTCTCAAAGTATGTCGTTCAGAATGACCCAGAAAAATATCATACAGTTAATACACGTTCCAATATAAATTCACTTGCTCTCCTTTATGACTGAGTTTGTTATTCAATGGACTGATCACTATTAGGATACTCAGGTCAGAGCCATGTGAGCTTCCCCAAAGCCCTACCCCAGCCACCAGCTTTCACCAACATCCAGGCCATCAGCTTCAGTGCTGACATTTATCCCTCTCATTGCTTTCTTTTTAAGACATGAAGTTATTGAAACAATGAAAAAAAGCCATGAAATATCAGTAAGATTATACTATTGTTGACAAAAATCTGCCACTTGGACTCCAAAAGAAAATGAAAAAGAACAAGAGACTTGGGACAGCAAGCCCAGACCAAGACAGCCTCCTCCCAGTCACAAAATAATAAGGCAGTGAGGGATACTCTGAATGGAAAAGGAGGAAAAACTCTGAATGAGGAAAAAAGACAACGTTTCAGCTCTCTCTAATTTGTGGGCCTAGGCATCTTCTCAGTAGTAAAGGGGTCATGTGTGTATAGTACCAACCTCACAGAACTATGATCTCTAGATGCAGTACAAATACAGAATGACAGAAGCAGTAAGCCACTTATGCATTAATCAAGTTGTAAATGCTGCCTAAATTCCACAAGTAACCACTTCTGCCTGCCTCCTAATTGGAGATAGTTCACCAAAGAAAAAAAAGTCTCTGCCAGGATATTCTAAATGCTTCTTTCAGAGAAAAAAGTCTAAGCCTTGGAGAAGTATGTGAAAACTGAAAATGAAGCACACAAGCTAAATAGAAGTATTTCAACCTTCTGAACAGTGCCTTGATTTTGGGCACATCTCTATAGATCTTATTGGTGGTAGTAGTGTCTTTTCATGCTGCAAAATAGATATTTACTCACACAGCAGATGGTACATAGACACTAAGTTAGTTCTCTCTACAGACATTAAAATGACAAAATATGTCAAAGGACAGAGGACAAATACACGAAAGGGAGGGGAAACCTAGAGGGCTGCTAAATCCCTCACTTGAACAGAAGGTTTTAAGCAGCCAAGACCGGAACTGAATACGGCACAGCTTAGTCATTCCCTAATAAATACTCTCTTGAAAGTGCTCAATTCCACCAATTCTTAAACCAAGTTTTTCCTGAAAGGTCTAGTGAGGCCAGTAACCAAGAGCAGCAGACATTATCTTGGCAAGGAGTTATTTCTTTGCTTTAAGACTTCTAAGAAAGAAGTTTTGTTTTGTAATAAGGAATATTCCCCAAGAACATGGAGTGTTTTTAAGTCTAGTTCCTCTCTTAAAGACCATTCCTGCTGTGCCACTGAAATTGGTGGCAGCACTGTAACTGCCACTTCCTCAGCACCCGCTGCTTCTGCAAATGCATGCAGGATTTTGTGGTTTTGGAGCTTTTTGAGAAATCTGTGCAGGCTGAAGTCTCAACAGCAAAAAAATTCCACCTAATACAATGCAGGAAGCTATTGAAAGAACAGAAGCTTTTGACATAGTAGGTTTCTAGCATCACACCTTTAACCTGTTTGGATACTACAGCATAAACTTGAGTTAGGTTTTTGGTCTACAGACTCTTTACCACCCATAAAGATCATAAAACTCCAGTCTACAAACAAGTAGGAGTCATTTCTAGGGAATATATGCTCTACACAAGGTATTTCTTCAGCTACCTCAAAGCTGCTGATAGATCCCAGCAGGAGCAACCCTAGACCTTCATTAGGTCTCACTAAGTGAAAGAAGGCAGACTGGGCCATTTCCCCTCTATTTTCTTTGGTCCACACCAGGTGTTGAGACAACCAGATCAGTTTCATTCTTGCTCTGACTGCAACAAACAGCTACAAAATATATTCCACGCAGTCCTTTCCACCTTCTGCATGCTAGGGCTGTCATTCCCATTTCCCAGAAAGTCCTTCAGTGTCATACAGCACAAGCTACCTAAAAACCCACACTCCTTGAGTGTCACACAAAACAGCACTGTTGGTGATCCTGCGTCCACAAAACAAACAAAAAACTCACATTCCAGCAGCCACCTAACTGCACGGTCCCAGAGAGATAAAATGTGCTTACACATTCAGAATCATGACTCTCCAGGGACCTGAATATTTATCTGCTGTGGGCCAAGCATTAGACATACAGATATTACTTCTCCGCTTTGGTCCCTGTAGGATCTCATTGTTTAAGACAACTCACAGCATGCCCATTACATAAAGACCACCTGCAGTCCAGCACTAAGCACAGCAGTTCAGGAAACTTCCATTAAATTCATAATGACTTTAATACTCTCTTTTTACTAGTGTCTTTACCCAGGAATCAAAAGATTTAAATCAAAATTTCTCTTTTCAGCCCAGTTGTAATACCACAAAGTGCTTACTTGTGGTGGGGAGATAATTTCACCTCACTTTAAACATCTACCTAACCATTTCAGTTAATGGTGCTAAAAGGAACATCTAAAACAGGTCAGAAACTGTGAGATAAAAAGTGCATGTTCCATTCCTTGAGCACACAGGAGAGTCTAGACAACTAATCAATATTATGATCCCATGTAGGTTTTCATGTTTTAGAGCTCTGGCATGAGGGCCCCTCAGCTTCATTGTGCACCTCTGGCTCTGGTTGTGACAGAATTTTGTAGATTTTCTCCTCCATAATGTTTTCTATGAGATCATGTTTTTGCAGCACCTATGATTTTCTATGTGCTATAGGTAGTCTGGCAAGGTCAGGTGGCAGCAGATCATTTATTGGAGAGAGAATGCCAGCCTGAGTGTGAGAGGACATTGTGAATTCTGTTAATGCCCCCTAATTTTTCCCCTACTGCTATTGCAACCTGTTAAAGGTGAAGGAGGAGACTACAGTACTACTAAATTCACTCCCTCAATACCTTTTGAGATCTTCAGATGAAATGCCTAATATAAGTGTAGAGAAGCAGTGTCGTGATGGCTCTTTCAAGTATAACTTACAACCATTTCAGAAAAAGTTTCACATCTTTTTATATATCTTTATATCGCTTTCTCTCCTCTTAGTATTTGCATCCAAGACCATTTTTCAGGCTGGAATGACTGCAGGGGGGGGACAGTTCCTGCGTGTTGTTCCTTAGCTGGCTTTTCTTGTAATTGTTTGGGAATTAGAGACAGGCTGAAACTTTGAAATTTCTGCTGAGTAAAAGGCAAATGTAACTTTGCTAACTATGTTTTGGGGAGCTAGCTCAATAGAAACCAGCAGGGTCAGCAACAGCCTTTCCGTGAAGAGTGCTGAAAGAGTGCTGATTTCTCAAGGCACAAAATTAAGCCTGACCAAGATAAACAAAAATAGTCTTGTAAAATCATGCCACAAATTGATTTTTTTTTTGTAATGTTATCAAACTATCTGCTATTATCAATATCTTCCTGTGTATAAGAACAGACCCTTCCATATTTGAGATTTTAAGTGCCCAAGAGACTCCAAGCCTAGATCATCTTTTTTCAAATAGGAATTTAAATTAGATTTATAAGCACTTTTACATTCCCAAGTGAAAGAAGCACTGTGTTTTAGCAAGGAATTAAGTCCTGGCATGCTAATTATAATGTGGGGTTAGGTTGTCTCTGTCAGGTTGGATTATTCCAGGCTACAGACTTTCACTATTTACACTGACCTCCTGATACACGGCAGTTCTAGCACAGACAGAAGCTGTAATGTAATCCTGAGGCTGACCCTAAGAAGACATTCTCTGATAGAGAGATGCCTTTGAAATTAATTTTAAGCCTGATGAAGTAGAGATATCAAATTTCCAGTTCTAAATGACCTTATTATGTTCAATTAATCAAAGAAGGTAACTCAAATTGGTTAAAAAAATAAGTGCAAGAAAAAAAAAAAAAGACATTCCAAATTAATCCTTAACCACACATAGTTTTTCTTCTGGTTTGGCCTTTAAATTTGACTGATGTCAGTCAACTAGTGAGCTCTTTCCAATCCAGCCTGACACCAGTCGGGCACCATCTTCAAGGTCCAGTTCCACATATAGACAGATTCTTCCAAAAGTATCTAAAGATATTTGAATACCCAGGTCCTACAGTATTCCACTTTTTATCATCTTCCTGTGTGAAGACACAAAACAACCCCACAACAACCTGATCTCAGGTGTAGATGGCACATCTGCAACTGCTGTCTGTCTACAAATTTGATGGCAAGAGAAAGGAGAGATTGGGGATGCATTTCATTTTACATACAGCAACATGCAAATGTATAAAAAGTGCACCAACCTTTCATTTTTAAATGAGTTCAAACCTACAGGCATCTTCATCTGAGCTCATGACAAGCTCTGCTAAAACAGATTTTTTTTGCTTTTCATTTTTCCATGCGGTATCCAGCTGCAGTGTCCAATTAGTGGATATGAAGGGGAAAAATTTATCAAAATTCAGAAAATTACAGTATGTAAAACTTAGGAGAATCCCTTTCAAAGAGGAATACTTAATGTTTCCTACTATGTGAAATGTTATTTCAGCAAAGAACCATTCTGAGCCACACACCAGTGATACAAATTTACTAGTTAGTATATCTTCCAGCAATGAAATCAAACAGGATATGGGTGTCTTGCAGAGCCAGGAGCCTTCATTAAGTTAAAATTCATACTAAATTGTCCTAAGAGCAGTTATTAGAGTTGAAGAACTTCAAGCTACTTTCATGCCCATACTATATATGCCTAACATAAAGCAATAAAACACCCAGTTCTTGAGAACTCTTCATGAGTTCTCTCAAGAGCTCATATTCCCTCCTCTGTTGCAAGGGGGCACTACCCTCTGCCACAGATGTCAACAGTAACTTTTTCTAAGGTTTTTAGCTCTCCTCAACACTAGTAAAACAAACTGAAACTGATTTAAAGACAACGGAGACAGAACAGCTGTAACATTTCAGCTCCAGGAACTTTCCTTTGAATGTCCTGCATTCTTCATTTTATGTGGATTCTCAAGTGACAAATCAAGGAGGAGGGAAAGAGGCCAGGATAACAGAGTGAGAAAGCATATACCCAAAAGGACTTCCAGAAACACCCTGTTGTTCAGAAGGGGCCTCGGATACTGAAATTACTTACATATGAGTTTTCTGGAAAGCAACACCTTCTGGCAGAAACTACCTTTTCAGAGCAGGGGTTCCAGAAGCACAGCCCATGGGTCAGTTTGCAGAGCACAAAGCACTGCCATGTAGCATTCCATGCTGGAACTTTTTGACATAGCTGCTTCTGATGGACACAGAGCTATAGCAACTAAGGAGCCTGTGTCCCCTGTGCTAGTGCCAAGATTTACACCTAGGGACTCCAGACAGGAGTCCAGGTCTGCCCAAGGAAGAGGCATCCCACAAGACTCTGGACTGCATCCCAGCCATACAGCCAGGTCCTGTATGCTCCCCCAGTTACACCTATTGGTTCACTTGGCAGGCAGAAGCTGTTGCATCGAACTTTTCCAGGAGTATTTATGTCTTTTGTAAAAAAATGGAGTTTCCGGTTCTGCAAGGGCAGAAAAAGAAAAGCAGTCTTTTACTGACATGCAGACAGGAAAGTGCATTGAGGAATTTTAACTCTCCTCTAAACTAACTTTTATGATTTGCTCCTGACTGATAAAGTTCTAGGTGGTGATCATGTATCTTTTTGAGCAAAAAAGAACAATTCACTTTCGGGGGAGTTGGACTCAGCTATAAAGTACTGGCACACTGGCCTTTAAATATGTTAACATTACCTTCTTGCCCTCTTAGTGCCAATGCTTGCTATCAACAAGTAACCATGCAAACGGCCTTTCACTCACTAGTTTTCCCAAAATACCGTTATGAGCCTTGTTTGGGATACCTTCCCTGCCTTGCTAGTACTGAATGCTTTAACTAGAAGCATGATAAAAAATCATCCACAAGGAAGAATTGTGTTGACTTACAAAGCATCTCTGAGACATGACTGTCTGAGAAAATCAGAAACTTTTTCATCCTTAACAAGCAGTATATATTGTGCAAAAATAGCTTATCTCAAGTTTTTCTATCAAGCTGAATTGCATAAAATTGGCCCTTGAACAGAAGTGCATCAACTGTCACTGCACTTAATCAATGCAAACTCTTCAAGCATCCACGCATTGCTTCATATTTTCCAATCCTCCTAAATGCCTGCATCATAAGTTCCTAATTCTTATCTGTTAATAACAATATAAATTATTCTTTCAGCTGTGCACCCTTGAGGTTATCCCAGGAGCAGGAACCTTTTGACCCTATGATAGTGTTCCTGGAGCCTGACAGACAGCAGTTCAGGCTGATCACATGCAAAGCCTTACTGAGAGTGGTCCAAAACACACCTTGAAGTCACATCACCCATATTTTCTAGATTTTTATTGTGATATTAATTTAAATCATGAAGGAAAAAGAAACCTGGAATGCAATGTTTATGGCATTTTGCATCACAAAAATGAGCACAAGTGAAGATAAGGTGAAGACAACCTGTACATTTAACACAATCTAGTACCTGGCTATACAAGTAGGATATAAAAGCCCATTACTTTTTAATATAATGAGGTTTAATAATAAAACAACAAGATATCTGGTAAACAACTCAGATTCTGAGCCACCAGAATTTTGCTAACATACGAAACAAAAGGACAGGAGAATATAATTTTTATACTTATAGCTTTATAAACCTCACAAGACTTATGGTTCCTGAACTCTGTCTCCTGCTTTGTTCCAACACGTATTCCAATGTGTAACTGAGCACGCTGAGTCTGAACTCTCTGCTGTCATACTGTATTACCCTATTAGATTTGTTCTGTATTAGATGTGACACCTTGTCTTTGCAAGTTAACGATATCCCTACACAGTGCTCCTCATCATTATACTGCTGTTTGATATCACTGCAGAAGAAAATGAAAGCTACATCCTGTTGAATTATTTGTGACATATTTCCTTAGTTATGCAGATATATGCACCACACAGAAAAACAATTCGTGTTGAAATGGCCTGGAAACAAATATTTTCTCAAGACTAAAAGACATGAATATGCTTATGAGACATCTATGGGCTCTCCAGCAAAACAATATCTTTTTACAGAGGGTCTTCTGCTGAGATGGACCCATACCAAGAAACAATTTAGAACAACATACATTTCTTGTACATGGTCATACAAAAGTTAAACCAGAAATACCATCATTTCCCTTTGTCCTACATCCTTTATAGTAATAAAGCCATACAAAATGCAACTTGGCCACTATTAGTTGCTGCAGCTGAACACTACAGATAAGCTTTAAAATTTGTACAATAATTAATAACTATATGCTCTATCTTCTTGATACAGAATTAATTCCTTTTTTTTTTCTTTTAGTATTCATTGTCTATAGGGAAAACAAGCAAAACAATGGCAAAAATATTTTCTCTTCTGATCTTTCCTTATTTGCAAAATGAAATTATGTAAGAAAAAATACTTTCCTTGAAAAAAAAATCTGCGAGCGAAAGGTAAGAAAGAAAAAAATCATATTAAAAATAAATATTTGAATTATATTTCAACTGCTTCTGCAATATGTTCTGGGCTCATATTAGTTCCCACTTTATGAGATTGGGGCTGTGTCTTATTTATCTACAACAGAACCCTCAAACACGAAAATAAGTGCTACAACGCTATATTGAACACAAAGTCATCACCGTGTTGCTCTAATGCAACACAGGTGAAGCCAACATAATGTCTACTAATGGCTGCAACAGGAGAAGGACTAATCAGAGGGACAAATGTCAGTGTACAAGGCAGAACTGCCTGCTCCAAGTCATCTCCTTGGAAAGAGAGAAGGTTTGTGAGGTACCGCCCTGCCCCACGCAGGCGGGTGGCAGAGCATGGCCAGGGGCTGGAGAGAAGCCTGTCTTGCAATGAGATTTTACATTCTCTAAAATCAATAGCAATTCAGCTGCAAGACTGCAATCCAGTTATGTTCTATCATCTTCCCTTATTACCATCATTCTTGAGAGCACCTAAAGTTTTCCTCGGTCTTCTGTTTGACATCTGGCTAAAAGAATAAGCGAGAGAACTACAGCAGGCAGAAAAATTAGCCCCTCTAGCATTGCCCAGCCTCTGAATTAGGACACACACAAACCAACTCTATTTCTTGTCTTGTTGGAACCAAGATAAATAAGGAAGCCCTTTTAAAAGAATGAGAGTAATACTTGGGGCAACTTTTCATATTCTGGAATGAATATGGGAGTTTTACATCATTTCCCAGCAGCTGGTATATCATCATTTTTACATAACTTTTGAGTAGTTGCAACATAAATTGGAAGGAATATCTTAAACAGCAGCATCCATTGCAGACTACCTTTAGCATTAAACATGAGATAAAGACAAATAGCATATCTTTCCCTCTGGGGATCTGAACTGCCAAAGTAAAAAAAATGCACACAAGTGAAAAATTTGCCTTTTCGCTGCCCTGTGGTCTTGCAATTGTACTGGTCTGCATTGTATGGGTAGTAATATACAGCAGAAATTTGGCTAACTGGAAAAAATAATTTAAAAAGCATTAAATTAAATTAAAATAAATTAAAAAGGCATCTACAGTATGTTTTGTTTGTCTATTTTATGGATTAAATTGCCTGAAGAAGACCCAAAGGGTGAAATGACTACTTTAAGTGAATTCAGAAGGCCAAGCATGTCTTGTAGGGAGGATGCTGAAAGACAGCTGTGGTTTTGAGGTGTCCTTTCAAGACTGGCTCAGTACAGAGACTAGAGACATGACTTTGCCACACATTGTGATCCTGCCTAAAGCCATTATCAGCCACATGCTGGGCAGTGTGAGATGTGTGAGATAAATTAGAAAAAACTGCTCCATACACTAGAGACTAAGCAAGCATGATAGAAACTCAGGTGATAATGATTTTTATTTGGCAGCTAATGTGGATTTTATTTATTTAGAAAAAGTAAATTCTGCTTGAGCTGATGCCTGGAGCTGATTCTTCCATCACAGGATATGAGCAACTTTCTCAGTTTGAGTGGTGATTATTCTCATGTGTTACAAATATGAAAATAGAGCTCCATAAGACCAAAGTTTATATACGTAAATATCCCCAGTGATTTGATTTTCCTGAGGAATTGACTGTTTGTCCCTCTGGTTTTTGGCTTATCTCAGCCTTTTCAGAGCCCATTCCTCTCACACCTGCCCTCAGTGTGATAAGGACCAAGAAACTCCCTCATTGCTTACAACCACTACTTTTCTCACTCTTTTCTTGGGTTTCATTTCCTCTTTAGCCCTGTGTCTGCCTGTGGTCACCCACTCCTCAGATCTGCAGAAATTTGTCTTACAAATTTCAGACCTTTTAAACACAGCCACCAAAAACTCTGTGTTCTGAACCCCAAACTTGGTTATGAACCACGGTTAAAAATCCAGAGGCTTTGTTAAATAAGAATAAAATTAAGCATGACAACTCAAGAAGAGTGAGAAGTCCATGTGCACCTTGGGCCATGTTACCTCTCCCATCTATAAAATTCTCAGAGATTCAGGTCTTAATCGAAGGTCTCAATTTCACCAAAACAAAACATAACAAAAACCCCAAATCCACAAAAAAAACCAACAGAAAAAAATTCTCTTCTGCAATAAAACCAAAGAATGTTAATGGACTATACTTATTTTTACACCCCTATTAATCTGAAACAATTGAACCTTAAAACCTTATAGAATTTTTGATATTTCTAATATATATTCATTTGAAACAAACGTTTACAATGAAAAGCATCATTACAAAATCTACTGCTCCTTCCCTAAGGAGAAGGCACATTTTGCATATCTTTCTTCCACTCACAAGAAGCAAGCTTAGTATTTTCATTCTTCAGTGCCATGACTCATTGTATAACTACCTTTGTGATCAGTTTTTGACTGCAGATTTTTCTCTGGACTGAACTGTGTCACATCAATCAGGTTGACTTTTTCAGCCACAGAGAGCTAGTGATACTAACTGATATTGCCAGCAATTACGGGAAAAGAAGAATTGAACAAAGCAAAATCTGACAATTGTCACATTCTGACAATATTTGGTTTGTATTTAATTTTTCATACATTCTTAATTGTTAAAACAATTTCAGCAAATGATTAGTAACATGAAACTGGCTTAAGCAGGAGGAAAGTTTCCTCTCTGTAAAGTCAGATATGTCTTTTATGAAGTCTGGTCCATTGCGAAATCAATAACAAAATTTTCATTAACTTTGTGGCATTAGGATCAATTATTGTATACTTTGTCTATTCCTTAATTACCTTTAATTAGCTTCCACTGAAACTTCCTTCACACAAGTACTGCTTTATTTACCATGTTCTCCAAATAATGTAAATAGCCAAATATGTTTCAACTTGGAAATTTTAAAATCAGATAGATACACAATTTTAAATGTTTTCAGCAAATACCTCAAAGCCAAAGATTAATGTTTGCTTTGCTTGAAGTTCATTATCTTCTCTCCAGGGCACTTCAATTAGTAAAATCTGAGCACTTGAATATTCACATGATGAATGTGAAGGATCAGTGTGCTGGAGTAGTGGGATTCTGCTGGCCAGCCCATTAAAAGATTACATAGATATCCCATCAAAAGCTGCTAAAGCTGTGCTGATTTACTGCAGCAGGCAGTAATAGCCACACAAGATAGATAAAGAGATTATATCTGGTCTTTAGAATATGGGCAATGAAAATCTGTAAGAGAAGAGGCCTGCAAGAAAGTCTTTGAAACAGCCAAAGCTCAGGAAAGAGAATTAGGTTAAAAAAAAAAAAAAAAAAAACAACTCAAATAATGTGAAATCATAGAGAAAAATGAGAAATTCTGTTTTCACTGTGCATGCGCTCCTGCTCATCTAGCACTAATTGTTTAATGGCTGCATATCAGATCTAATTCAAACATCTCTGTGAAGCCAACAGACTGAAAGACAAGTCCACAGAATATGGACTTGAATATGATTAATTGTAAAACCAGGTGGGCAGAGTCCCACCAGCCAGGGCCACCCTGAGCTGTGGAGCAGGACAGGTCCATGTCACACGGCCATGCCATGGCAATAAGGCAGGGCCGAGTTCAAGCCAAGCTGCCAGTGCATGGGCTGAGCTCTGCAAACAGGGCAAGCAGGGCATCCCTGCAGCTGTGCTAGAGACCAGTTCTCCCCCACTGTATCCCAGGGCAGGGGGCTAAACACACTAATACTGGAAGTTCCAGGTAAGGCTGGTCACAAAGGTCTATTAGTGCCCCCAGGGCCCCAGCACAAATACAGTCTTCCATAGATTTAAACAGACCTGAATTTTAGCCAGTAATCCATCTCAACACACACAGATTTTTAAGGAGGCAAGGCACTTATCTCTTACTGATTGCACCTTTAGACAGATCTAGTCCCAGCATTAAAAATAATCTCAGCATTTCCAAGTAGTCTAATACTTACCTGTTTTGCATTATCAAGGGTTTTGACAGAACTGCTTCACATTTCTCCTTCCATTTCTGACTAATCATCCATAGCTATGCATTAAATCAACTTGACTCTTTTTCTATCTATTCCAAGTTTGAGGCAGCATGGAGAAATTGGCTCAGATGTTTGTCAAGTTGTTCTATAATAATTACACGGAACAAGACTTTATTGATCATATGACTTTCCTGAGCAATGAGTCCCAATTGAATTACACATGAAAAAATAATCACAGTGTTCTCTTCTAGTTATAATTTTCTGGTTTCCTAAACGGACATGAATTTGCTAAATCTTTCAGTATAGACTGGAATTTGTTCTCATTTTTAAGCTCCAAAAACAAAGACTCAAGGATTTCTTTTTTTCCTTTTAGGTGAGGACACCAATTTTCCAAACCCAAAATACATCTGCATAAGTTTTCCAACATGTTTCATCTGACAACCAAAACATTACTGCATACATTGTGGTCAGCCAAGTTCTGGTGTCATTTTCCCTTCCTTAAATTCCCAGAAAGTCCAGTGGGTTTTCATGTATAAACAGGAGAACTATTTGCTGCAAGTGGCATATTCAAAACCAGTAAGACTACGTTCAAAGTGATAAAATGCGAAATTTAGTTTCAGGCAAAGATACCTGTATTAATTTTATTATTTGCCTCCCATCAGTGTCAGCAATAGGCCTTTTACTTAGCAAATATAGAGGTCATCCCACCCTTGTATTTCAAGTAGCATTCTCATTCAGTTAATTACATGGTGTTTAATTATCTAATCCTTTCTTGTTCTGAATAATGTCCTCCATGTAGGTATGATTTACAATAACAAGCTTATTTGTTTTATTATTATAATCACTTTTAAGTCTATCAGGAAAAGAGAGCGAGAGTCTCAAGAATATTTTTAAGACTAGGAACTTCAAATTAAATTCTTTCAACCAGTGTAAAGACAGTTGAAGAAACAGTTCTGTTAATTCTTTTTAAATATTCTGGTTTAACCCAAAGTATATTTTGATGGTACTTGGTCAACCAAAGCCTGGTTTAAATATGACAGTAATTAACTAAGACAATTCAGTGAAGAATAACTCCAAATTACTGAAGTTACTGGCATTTAAAGGAATTTCTGGGCTTTTGATTCAGTGAATTCCATGAATGGAATTTACCTAATGATAAAAGATATTTCCACACAGTCTTTCATCTATAAAAGCTAATGAACTTTCAGAGATTGAAAAAAAAGAGCTAGGGAAAAGGTTAACATGAAGTTACAATGCTGGTCCTGGTCATGACTCATGCTCATCAGAGTCTAATTCTGACACTATGACAACATTGAAGTACAAATTTCAGTGCTATCTAAAAAAATATTAACAATATCTAGAGTGAAATAAAAGCAAGGGTTGGTTTGTCAACTGTTGTTTTCAGCTCTTGGGCTGGGGAACAGTGGAAAGATAAGGAATGATAAAGTAAAGTGACTCCTGCAAAACACATTATAGTGAATCACAGCCTCAGTAATAATTTCTCCTAATGCTTTTGAGTCTTCCTTTGGATATAACTTCTTACAAGTGTTTAGCCTTTTCTTCTAAATGATTTGGGTAAGTTGAGTAGAAGAGTCACAGGGAACACGGCAACAGTTCTCCTCAGACACCTGACACACCTACTTTGGGCTGCTCCTTTTCTATTCGCCATTTGTGGAAAAAAGACCAGAAGAAATGTCTCTGGATCATTCAGAGGAACAAACACCTTAGGCTGAGTCCCAGTGAGCGTGCCAACCAAGCCCTAGAAACCCAATCTCAAATATTTTGAGGTTTTCCTCAAATATTGGATCCAGCATGCCAGTACATCCAGGAAAGCAAGTGTGTTGGAACCGCAAACCTTGCGGCAGAGCAAGAAGAGCAACAGGAGCTGAAAAGTGCAGAGACAGTTGTTCTTGAGAGAGAAAGGCTGAGCCAGGAGGACACAGACATCCTGGACTCAGTTCACAGCCTTGCTGCCGGCTTCCTGCCAGGGGTGAGGCAAGTCAGCAAAATGCTGTAGCCCAGTTCCCCACCTACACAACAGGGTCACATCTTCCTTTCTCCCACACACATTCTGTCTCCCTCAGTAACAGCTGATGGCTCAGCAGCAGTGCTGCTCCTGCCACAAAACCCCTCTGCACCAGCCTCCCTGAAGGGGGACAAGGGACCTACACATGTGGATGGAGGGACCATCACCTCAAAACTGTGAGAAACGTATGTGCCATGAGACAGCACATGTGAAGTTTCCTAGCAACTGGTAAATTTAAGACAAAAGGCTGATGAATGTGCCCATCAACCAGTGATGGGATGACTCCAACCCTGCCAAAAGAGGAAATGAGCTGCTGCATGCAGAGGGGACCTACAGGTGTGACAGATACCACCCGATTACAGGTACCTCAAAGGCATTTCCCAACACCTTGCTAGAAAACACAGTCGTGCCCAGGATGACCATCCACTTCTGAGTAAGTGTACTGCAGCATTGGTGTCTCTCTGCTTCTCCAGCTGTGTGCAGATGCACGACCTGCACAAAAGAGCAAGTGAATTAATGGAGGAAATAGTCTTCTGCCATTAACACCTCAGGTCTACTAATAAAAAACAAATTTATAAGAGGTGTTCTAACAAGTCTGGTTGTGCTGTGATCCCACACCAGTCCTGATCCCCCTTCAGGGAAATTCACAACACTTCCTCAGGTGTATTTGAATTAAGTAACACAGTAGGGTCACACCTCTTTCAAGACCTCAAAGAAGCTAGTTTTACCTTGTAGTCAGTGTATTATTATTACTATTATTCTCAGTAGCAAGAAAGGGTTGTAGTTCAGAAAAAAAGAAATAGTCTCAGCTTCAATTTACTATCTTGATTTATACTGAGTGTAATCTACTTCACTTGTAAACAAGGGTTTGTTCTGAGCTTTTATACAAGTGAAATGCTATGAGCCAGTATCATGATGCAGACAAATAGGAGAACAGAATTGGGCTGAACTGGTTGAAGCAGTTCCAGATTGATGAATTGTGCAATTTGCAACCTTATCGCTCCTTTAACAAAGGAGCTTGAGTCATGACAGTTACTTCATTTCCTCAAAAAAAAAGAAATCATATGGGGGTATTCTTTGTTTCAGGTATTAAATGAAGTCAAGAGATTTGAGGGGGTTTAAATTTACTGCACTGATGCTGGGTATGGAAGCCAATTAATACTAAAATAAAAATCTAGTAAGGGAGAAGACATTCATTTTGGTGAACCTGCTTTTATAATGCAGGTCTTTCAGCAGCTTGTCCTTGGACTGTCTTGAGGTGTCCAGTCAAGGTCAGCAAAGGAAATGACAATAGCAAAAGGAGCACCTGGAGTTTTGGAGGTAGATCTGAAACCTTGCTCATCTATAGAATTGCATGCTGATCTATGCAATTAGCATACCTGAAATCATAAAATAACATAGATCCATATTTGACACTTCATGCTTTTGGGTATGTTCACTAGTAAAATACTTCTTAAATACACAAGTAAAAATACTTTAAAAATCAACAGTAACAATGTGCATTTATTTGAGATAACAAAACCTTTTTTACTTTTGTAAGCCAGTAAGAAGCTGATGGTTTAGACTGGATTTCCTAAAGTAACTTAATGCCCAGAAGTACTTCCAAGGTTCTCACAGTCCAGGAGGCAATTCTTCAATACAAGTAAAAATTGCATGCATGAAACAAAAAGTTGCATCTTCAAAAAGTTAGTTTGATTCTGATGTACAATTCTAGATTTTTGGGGGGAATAATTCCTGCTGCCCCCTCACACATCCACCAACTAAAGCCATTCACAAAGTACAGCAGAACAGTCAGCCCTGAAACCTGATTTCAGTTTTCATTCCTTTGCTGATATTTTCATATTTAGGTCAAAGCATTATGCTAATGCAAAATCATGGCAGAGAAGTTAAACACAGGAAGGAATTTCAACAAGTTGCAATGCACCTCCCCAGGTTCTCTGCATTACTGACACAACGAACAGCTAATATCTGTACTTAAAAATGCCTCCACTGTCACTTGTCTACAGCAGCAGGAGGAATTTCCTGGTTTCTTTGCACTCATAACCATATAGTCTATCAGGCTGCCTTCTCACACATAATGCTTATATGGGTTTGATTATAATTATAGATCATAATGTCCAACTTCTAAGTAACATTTTTCAGCAGTGGATTTCAAAGCATATCGGAAAGCCAGCCAGCATTTTTATTCTCCTTTTATATGTGGGAGAAGAGATTCAGAATAGAAAAGTGACTTGTACCAGGATTCTTCACCCACCAGCACAGCACCCAAAATAGTACACAGTCCCTAAAGCAAAGTTTTACCATAACTGCTTAGCTGCTATCAACAATTGTTAAAAATCATAGAGGAAATACTTGCATACTGGAAAGAGTGAAATACTTGCTCTTTTCTGACAGCAGGAGAAGTATTTTTGTGTCTTTGCCCACAAAGTTGATATAAGACATTGCCTAGCTAAGGGCAGCAGCATTTTTTAACCAGCAGACAGAGTATCTGACAGGGGTCTCCATACTGCTCCCTCTAAAAGTAAATTGGAAGACAAAATGGGAACTTTTAGCAGTACAGAGACAGATAAAGCCAGGAAAAAACAGGCAGATGAAGCAAAAAAGGAAACAGTATGGTCAGCAACACCAAAGGGCAATATGAATCATAAGGCAACTGAGAAATTAATCCAGCTGTGAGACTGTCCAGTGAGGCACATTTCCCTGACAAGTGGAGTCAAATAGAAGACCTCCAATTCCAGACTCTCCCCTAGGGAACTTCTCTCAGCCCCAGGGCCAACCACTCTCTGGTGGGGCTTGCCAAGACCATGATTTGGTCCTTGAGTCTCTAACATACAGTAATACCAGAGCAGATCACTGTTAAGCCTGATTCACCCATTATGTTTCATACAACTGCCTGGATTTTAAAAACATTCTCTATTTTTCTTTTTTTTTAAGGTAGAAGTATAGAAAGTGCCAATGATGAGGCCACAAAGCATGTCTAGGCTCAGGTAATGAGTTCAAAGAGACCATCCAGAAATCAGTTCCTGGCTGAATGAACCAACAGCTGAGATTTAGGGGCAGTGAGAGTCACCCAGATCTGGTCCACACCACCTGTAGATTGCACAAAACCATGAATATCTGGCTTGAGGAAAACAAATTAAAAGCAAGGCTAGACTAAAAAAGAAAAAAAAATCTCACATTACATATCTGGGGGGAGAAACAGAGTGAATTATACAACTGGGAGTGGGCATCTCTTGCATATAGTACTAAGGCAGAGGGCAACTAGGAATGGTGTATTTCTAAATGCTGTTGGCACAGCTCATCCTCCCAGAAATTCAGGTTCCAGAGCAGTAGCTAAAGGAGTAGTGGGCTGAACACACCGGCCCCGATTTGAAATCAGATTACATCAGTGGAAGCATTGCATCTGGCATCAAGGGTTTTTGGATCACACCCAATATCAACAGCAGCTTTGAACTAGAACAAACTTTCATCATTACACAGATCTTCCTTGGGCTCCATCTTTTCCAGTTTCATTTAACACAGAATGTCAGCCCCCTTTGCAAATTAAACAGCTGGAGAACAAATTAGCCAGATCTACTTACAGTGTAGAAAATTAGGAACGCAAGTCAGATTTTTGCGGTATCAGTGAGAAAGCTCTGGAAGTTTTCAAATTAAATTAAAGTTAAAATTCACCCAGTGAGCCAGGTTCACTGGTTTGGCTCAGTGTGTTCACACCTCCCAGCACATTGATATCTAGGCATAGCAGGAGTACAGAGAACAGACCAGTGATACACCCTTGAATCTGCAAGGGTTTGTTCCAGTTGATGCCACATAAACACAGTAGTCTTTCCCAAAGGCATAAACAAATTTAAGAGACCACAGAAAAAAATTGGTTTATTAAAAAGATAGAGGGAAAGGATGGAGAACACGAGGCAAGTAAGAGTGAAAGGAACATTTAGTTTCACAGAGGTGTTGCACACAAAATTAGCATGCTCACATGTGAAATACAAATATGTGAGGAATACTAACTATGTTTTTTGTCTCAGATCATTTTTCTAGATAGCATCCTCCAAAAGACCTTGCTAACATCTTCATATATTAACAGAGTCTTTAAAAACTCAGCATATCTTTAATTGAAATAAAGAAGCTGAACCCCCACTGGAAATCCCAAAACACATGGCATGGAAAAAGGAGCTGCAAGACAAACGTATGGGAGACAGCTGACTTTGGCAACAGTCTGGAAGGGTTCCCCTTAGCCCGTCCTCCAAAAGTTTACTTCCAAACATATTCTCATACAGAAATCAACTCTCTGCACCTTAAGATAAGTACATATAAAATATGATGTGGATTTTCTCATTGTCATTCCTTAGAGTTTCATTTTTCTTGGCCAACAGCAGGAAAAAGATATAAAAGTGAAAAAAAAAAAAGAAGATGGAGACATTCAGGAGTGAAGGTGAACTAAGAAGGTGAGGCAAGGAAATGTTAGGAATGGGGTAGAAATGAGCAGTCTGGAAGAATAAAGCAAGGAATGACTGGGTGAGAAAAGTGTATCTGGAAAGACAAATGTGATAATAGAGACCCAGTAAGGAAAGACAATACCAGGAAAGAAAAAGACAGCACATGAAAAAAATAATACCTTATGCCTTCAAAATTGTCATAACCTGTCCACAGAGCAGGACTGAATTAAAGATTCCCTATCAATGTTCATTCTATCATTGCCTAATTTGTTTTTTGGCAGGCGCTTGACTTTACAACCTTCATGTCCTTTTAATGTTGTTTTTGAGTGCTTGTAAAACCTTATCTGAGAGGCTGAGACTTACCCATCACAATTGCAGTTTTCAGATTTAAACGCTTATGGAGCAACCAGAGCATAAAACTGTGTCAAAACAATCCTTTTTCATGCCCAGCACACTTGGAGCTAAAATGGTCTTCTTTGAAAACCTTTGAAAAAGACTCACTTCTGAGACTAGAACAAGCATGAAGAATTGCACAGCAAGAAGTAATTTGGGGGGATGTTATAAACCATGTACAAAGACAAATTAGAATGAAAGAGACATCCTGTCTGTGCTGTCTAAATTGTGTGGTACCCCCATAAATACAAGGTGTTTGCCAGTAATCCTCAGGGAAGAAACCTCCAACAACATATTTCATTTACAAGACTTAAAGAGAACTTTCACAATGCAATCCATGGTTTGGAATTCTTAGAACTTCGGAATTGCACAACATCCTTTCTTATGGATGCCATCCAAACATGAGACATCTTACTTAGCATCAAAGATCTCCAGTGCTTGGCATGGTTGGATGCATTCCTGGATGTATCTCTGCAGATGCCTTTGAAGGATGCTGTGGCTGAAAAACTACTGCAAATAATTTGGGTGCTAAGCAACTTTAAGCACTGCCTCCAGTGAAAGTACTTAGAACTTGCCAAAGGTGCAAAGACCTTAAGCAGCCCATTTCATTATTTATTTACTACAACTTATCTTTATAGGTTTGGCAAAGTAGACAAGAGTTTCCAAATTCATCTTATAAAACAGTCTTATACTATGGCTTTTGAGATATTTTCTTGGAATTACATGTGATCTATTTTGCCTGGTTTTCAGCCTCCTAAACATATATTATTCATAATACTAGATCTTTGATGCTAAGTAAGATGCCTCATGTTTGGATGCCATCCATAAAAAGGAATGTTGTATAATTCCCAAGAACTCTAAGCCATGGATCCCAGATCCCAAATGACAAAGCAGATAACAAATGCTCAGAACAGGTGAGAGCACTAAAGAATGTGTGATGAGCAGCCTTGGCACAAGTAACCTCTGATAGCATTTGAGATCCTTTTTGAGAGGCCCCTCCTTTGGCCAATGGCCAAGAGTAGTTACCTAGTTATAGCCATTTGGCAACACTGTAGACATTGCTCTAACAAACTGATGGAGCAAGAAAGGTAGCAGTTCACTCGTTCAGACTATAGTAACCTTGTATCTGTAGTCCTTCCATTTTAATTACTCTAAATCCTACCTTCATTTATGTTAATTTGCAATAAATAAGCTCAATCCAGTGCTTTCATTGCCACAATCCTCATTCGTTACCCTGGAAGAAAGTTGCACTAACTAAATATTTAGCCTTATTTACAGATTTGTTTGAATACAGGCCTTCTTGGTTTAGCCAATATAAACTAAGTCAGTCAGTGCCACCAAGAGTAGGCATTCAGTGGGTAAACAGCATCTGTTACTTATGTGAGGTAAAGGTTTTCCTTTGCTGCTTTTAATAAACTTCTGCATTGTAGGCATCTCAGACTATTGCTACAGCTTTCTGCCACATCTGCTCTTCATGAGATACAAGACAAGAATCCACAATTAGAACTTTTTAAAGCACTTTTATGCCATGCTTTTAATTTCATTTCTGCAAGCTCAGATAATTTTAAAATTGTTTCATTCCAGCATTTCTTGAGTTTTGAGCAGCCAAAAGGGGGAGATGCAAAATAAGCCCTTTTAATTTTAATGCTATTAAAAAGCAGCTTGTCAGGACTGGCTGGAGCAATTTACTTTAAAAGAAGCATCTGTACCTTAATGAGATATTACCAATATTGCCCTAGCACCCAACCCAAATAGATGGAATTCTGAGTTTTTATCACTTTCAGTCATCTCCAAATCCTACATTCTCTTGGAAAAGGTTCATGGCTTGATCTGATAGATTGCTGCCTCTGCAAAATTGCAATTCAGCCGAACAGCAGCATCAGTAAATGTAATGTCCCATTCAATTCACTGTTCCAGATATGACTTTCAAATCCTAGCAGGGCTACTTATAAAACAATGATATTAAAAAGGCCATTTTTATCTTTCTCCATATATTTGTATTTACTAGAGAAAGGAAAATAACTATGAAAACCACTGGTGCCATTTTGAAGAGTAATAAATTAGATCCTAAAACACAGGAAATGAAAATACTGTGATCTTCATAGTATCAATGACGCTGAGTACAGAATAATATTGGCTGCATATTTAAACAATCCAACTGATAATTAAAGCTACCACACATGCAGGGTAGTGGAAGTAAGGCAGTCACACCAAAATGAAAACGGAGTACCCTGTTTCTTCATTTCCTGGTTCTTTTTCTGTATATCTATTTGTAAGCTTGAACCTTCCTAGGTATGCATTTTAGTTTTAACACCTGTGCATGAACATAGATAAAGCATAAAAATAAATATATATCCATATTTAATATTTTATACATTTCTGAAGGAAAGCATATACAGAGTACTAATAATGCTGTTTCTTTCCCAGAAAGAGCTGTGAGTTCCAGGAGTCTGGTCATATCACAAGGATGACATATTTCAGTCTCTTAGGTGAAAAGAGGCAAGGAGATAGCCAGCTGGCTTGTGTGAAGTTAAATTTTCTGTGCCAGCTGGACAGAACAGTAGCATTGCTGTTAGCTTTGGAAGCTGCTGCCTGCCCACTAACTACAGGAAGACCAGAAGAGTTAAGAAGCAAAACCTACATGCAAACAATTTTCCATCCCATATGGAGTTGCCATTATCCCTCTGAGCATAATTAGGTTTGCCAGATTTACAGTGCCGTAATGCAGCGATACCCTGAGTCAGACTGCTCAGCTGCTTGCCACTCACACAGCATTTCCAAGTCAGGCCTCATTACCCTCCTGGCAGTGAACAATGAGGAGAAGGTGGCACATTAGCCCTGCTGCTCCTAGAGGGAAGCTGAAAAACTCTTGAAAGACGAAAGGAATAAGATGCTCAACAAAAGTGGAATATGGACCTACTCAGAACCCTTCTGATTCCTAAACCCCAGATACCTGGTTATAGTCTTTCAGTTCAGGTACAGCCAGTGTGTGTGCCACAAGATAAGACTTTCTGCAAATAACCTTAAAAAACCCATTTTCACTGACTCTCAGCTGCTGAACTTGAAGGAACATACAGAATATATTTAATTTCTTTTATCTTTCACTGACTCAGTATAATAATTGCCACATTTTTGCAACATTGCCAAATGCACCTGAATATGACAGTTAGTTTGAAACCCCTGAGGCAGAGGCCATGGCTGAACTCAAATTGTAAGTTGTCAGGGCCTGTTATATTGATTATGTGTATGTTAAGTTTTATAGACAAAGGAACTAAAGGGCAGAATCTGACTCACACTTATTCTGCAGATCTGTGGCAGGAATGAGAACAGAGCACATATTCCTTGACCTCAATCTGGCATGTAAGCCAAGCACACTGTCTCTTGATTTAACCTGTAAATTGAGTGAAGAGACAGCTGTGAGACTTATGGTATCTCCTGTTAACCAAGACCTCTAACACACTGGATATCTGGAGCAGCTCTTTCCACAGTTATGCAGGAAATACTAAGTATAGTCTCCAAGGAAGAAGTCAGCTTGTTCAAATGAAGTAATCTTAATTCTAAATCTTTGTTCCAGATGTAAACAGACACCTCCAAAAAATGCCACCTATCTTCTATTATCTTCAATACAACTGATAAAATAATTCACAAAATAAGCATAGGCATTCCAGACTCTGCAGCCTACAGCCCTGACCTGTGACAGTCAAGAACATGACCAAAGTGCACTGCACCTCTTCCTGCCTATCCACTAGGGCTTGCTCCCCTATGATATGAATTCACTGGGTTAAGAACACTGGAGGGAGAAAACAGCTGTTGAAATGCAGTGCAGACTGAAGAGTCAATGTATATAATCAGACTATAAATAAGAACAGAGTGGACCCTCCATAAGACAAATGCATACCCAGAATGTTCTGCCCGTGCAGGTAAGAGGAGAAGACATCTGAATCAATTTTGGTGGCGCTGGTGAATTTATAAATAGGTTGAAATGTCAACATGCTTAGCATAGCAGCTTGGATTTGATGATCTATGAAATCCTTTTCACTTCTGTCATCACATCTTTTGCTAAGCAATTATTGTAGTGATTGAATTATGAAAATTCATGTATCACTATAACAAAACCCATCATGGGCTGCTGCTGAACAAAGCAGATAATTTCAGAATGTTTATACTGTTTTGCTGGGGGGAAAGGGCTGCATTGTGTGTCCAAAAATGTTAATTTTTTTTAACTATATAGGGTTGACCCCCTGAAACATACTGGTTTTTACTCAAACTTTTCCAGGCTGATAAACTTTATCCCTTGGTCTCTAAGCCCATCTAATACTCGTCCCATGAAAAGCTGGATGATACCAGAACCTATCATTTTACTCTTTGAGGTCATTTATAACAACATCAACCATCTGCCCGAAGAGTGGCGTAACACAAGACATGAATGCAAATCGAAGGTGAGACATTTGTCACCACAGCACAAACAATTTCATTCCAGATAACATGTGTGATATACAACCATTCCTCATATTTTAGTTTTCCTTGTTTGCCTTTATTTATGGGCCATAAAACTGTAATTCAGCAGTGAAGAATGAAACACTTTATTGAACTTCTATGCAGTATTTACACATCTTGCATCAAATGTCATTTTTTCATGGTAATGGGACATACTGGGAATCCCAGAGCAATGAAGATTTATGGACCTCTGGACTGCACTGGTAGAAATACAGAGCACTGTGAGCAGACTCTCACAATGAGCCCAAACTAGTAAACTTTCATGTTAATTAGAAATCTCTGGAGGATTTATGGATAACAGCTTAAGTTAATGGAAACTTCATTCTCTGTCATCCATCATTCTTGTACGGACAGTAATAATGTAGGAAAATAAAAAAAAAAGAATTTAAAATAAAGGCAGTGTCTGACAAAGGAATTTTGAAATGTTGCAATCCTTTTAATTTACAGGTTTTTTGCCAGAAGTCTGGCCTCACAGAATTCATTATCAAGTCAGTTGGTAACACTTCTTTTATGCCAATGATATTTCTAAGAGAAAGAGCAATTTTAATTTTAAATTAATAAATAACAATAAAGGAAACTAAAATGAGTCAGGGCACTGATAAGTAAGAAACTTGTTGCTTGCAGAATATAGTCAGTGGCTCAGGTCAAACTTAAGCCAGTTTCTTGTGGGAATTGGGTATAAACTTACTCTTATGCATAGGCAGCTCCATTTAGGACAGCAAGGCCATTTGATATAAGTTAGATTAAGCCCAGTCCTCTATCTCTAGGGGGACACAGCCATAGCTACACCAGAAAAAAGACTCATGATTTTACAGAGTATCCAGAGTATTAAGTCCATCACCTGCACTATTCTCAAGAGAGTCACCAAGAAACGAATTTCTATGCTCCGCTTCAAAATTTGTTGGTACTTCTTTTTATCCCCGTTATAGTATGAAAGGACAATCTTGTGCAAAATTTCATGTCATGTCAGTTCTGTGAGAGAACCCATTTGCCCAGATGAAAACTGTAAGCTTTAGTTGCACTGTTTTAAGAGTCACAGAATATGAAAATGTATAATGTGGATGTATCTTGAGTAACTACACCTGTGCATATCTAACTGAAATTGCTTCATGAGGAAAAACCCAAGCTGTTTGACTTTCCAAGCCAGGTGCCACACAGTGTCATTTTGCTGTATCTACCCACTATCAAAACAGAGTAACAGGAGTGAATAAAAAAAAAAAAAAATCAGAGGAGTTAAGCTCATTATCCTGTTAGCAACCTTTACTCCAGAATCTAGCTCCATGAGATTTGGGCTCTTTCCAGGGCTGCAGATGTCAAGAGCAGCTGAAACAAAACCAAAGTGTGTTTTACCTAGAGCCATGTCAGTACAGCAGAAGTAGTGATAAACAGTTGCTTGGCTGGCCCAGCTTGCCTCGCTTCTGTTGAAAGACTAGTAACAATAGCAAAACAAAAAACTTCATCATTTATTAAAGCATGAGTGTATTTGTTTCCTTTCACCATGAGAGCACTGTGACAGACGAAAAGCAAGCTTTGACATAATAGAGGCAAAATGAACAGCAATAGATCAATTTAGAGATCTAAATATTTCAAAGCTCTATGGATCATGTATGGTAACACCATTGCAAATAAATTTTGATTACCTGAGCCTTGCTAACTTAAGTCTGTTCACAGAGAAATACTTTCCTAAGGATTTACACTGAGCATTACCTGATTTGGTTTTCTAGACGAGCTCTTAGGACCAGAATTATATTCACATAAATAAGCATCAAGAAATTGTTTCCAGATTACCAAAAAGTGCCTAGAGAAATGAGACACAGCTGAACAAGTGTTAATGATTTGACATTGTCTCTCAAGAAAAACTCTCAGATGGGATCATCATGGAATTTGGTTGTGCAACTCAGAAAATTACACAATTAAAAGAAAGGAAAATTATCAGTTAAACAGTGATTAAATATGATTGTTGTGATACTTCTAAAAAAACCCAAGCAGCTTCTAATGAATAACAGCTACCTAATCTAGAGACCTTTTATCCTAAGGAAACCTTTAGTCACAAATGGGACGTCTCACAATGCGGTTAATATCAGCCCCAAGGTTTTCAATTCTTCAAATTAAAACATGTTTTAGGTAAATAAGCTTTTAGAGATAGGAAATAAAATCTCACTAGCCTGTGGAACGTTTTCATTTATAATAGAAAGCCTAATAAATTTTAAATGGCAAATATCTGTGGTGTATTTGAGTGGTACGTGGTGATACATCAGTCCTACAACATCAGATAAACAAAAGTGTATCTGAAATTACGGGAGAGACAGCCATTCAATAATAAGCTTATTATACTCTAATCAAGTCTTAGTGTTTGTCCCAACTCTTGGTTTGAACTACAACCTCTCTATAGGGCTATGTTTTAACCAAATTTACTTTATACAGGCTTTACCGCTGCTACAAGGTATAATCACTTTTGAATTTTCATTTACAACAGTATGTTAAAATTTTGACTCAGCTTCCTGATGAAGTTTCATAATTTCAGTCAGGACAATGTGGTCATTGCTGTGCTGGGAAGGTATGAGCTTTTTGTCAACCTTCATGCCATGTTGTGGAATCTATGATTTCTGGGCTTTCTTACCTGTCTGCTTGCTGCTTCCTTGCACAGAAAAACAGGATATTCATCTTCAGCTCATGAATAAGTAGTCTATTAGTGCTGAGACAGAGTGATTTATCAATATTGTTGTAACAGTAACTTCTTAGAGCATCTTTAGAGTTCCTCTTGCAATGCTAAACAGGAGGTATTCCTGAAATATCCTTCAGATTCATCAAATTTAATAAGAATCGATACTGTTTCAAATAAAGGCTTAGTCCTTCTGCTCTCAAGCTCTCCAAACTTAACCACCTCTTAAAGGGTTTTTGAATTTGAATATGGCATCATAATTTATGATTAGACCTTAGAGAGGTACTTCTTTAAGTTTCTCACAGAAATTTGTGAGGCTTTTGTTAGATCGATTCACTCCTCAAAATATATCTTCAAATTACTCTTTATATTAGTAACTAGTTGTGACCTGATATAACCCCACTGTATTGTTCCTAACCCCTCTCACTGTTCACGTAAGGAGCAAAGAGAAGCATTGTGTGACGGTTCCCATTAAGATATGTCTGCAACACAGGTCCAGTACAGGAAATCCATCCTGATTGGAAGTGTGCTTAATCATTTTCTTCAATTCACTTCAGTCAAGGGAACATAAATATGTGCTTTAAGTGCTTTCCCAAATGGAGGTGGACTGTTAGCTAAAGCTTACCAATGACTTAAGTCACTGCCAAGCAAAATTTATTGTGGCTTACGTATATTGCCTTGACTGGACAATGCTCAGTACAAAATAGTTAACAATGCTTGATAAATTACTTTGAAAATATGCAGTAATTTTCCTTATTATTCCCTTCTCTTGGTCAGTGTGTCAGCTTTCAGAGCATAAATAAAAAGTTTCTCCAACAACTGTGAAATTATAAAAGGAAAACAAAGCAGCATGGGTGGGAGAGCACCTCCTTGCATCCGCAGCTCTTTTGGTACCTTGTTTTCTCAGGATCTTCAGTTGTCCATTGCAATTAGGAGACAATTACGGGACAGTCAGGACTAAAGTGAGGACAGAGATTTGACAAAAAAGTTTTGTTGGAGCACGCAAGTACAAAAATGTAACAATCAGCTGTTACAGGCTTAAGACACAGGGCTTCGCCAGCAGCCAGCCAAGGTTATGAAACAAATTCCTGTAGGGGAAAAGGACTATTAAAAATGGCATCAATTCTCACTCCAAATGCAAATCACTCTCTTTCTATCTTGCTTCCCATAAGCAGATAATCTTACCAAAACAAAGCACTCCTACTAAGTCTCTAGTGCACAGGGAAGGGATGAGACAAATATGACAGATGCTAGTCACCTCACGTACCGTAAACTTGATAGGTGCTCATATACTTCACAATGAAAGCAGAATGAGAACCTACATAAAATAGAATGGCATACAAGAGCAGGGCAGGAGGAGACTGACAAGGATATTATTACTGGGAGAGCAGGATACAAAAAAAGCTACTGAAGACATGCTGCTGCAGCTGAATTATGTAGAGCTCTGAAAGAGAACAAGCTCGAATTTAACACACTGATTTATTCCCTGTTTCTGTTTCCTCACTTATGACGCAATCATTAATCAGCTACTTTTACAGTGAGAAAAAACGGTTTTTGATTAAATTAATCATGAATACAGTCCAGAAATAGTTCCCTGCAAGTATTCTTTTGAGCAAACACTTCACTCCCACAGCTTTTCAGAAAAAGCTCCATAGCTGATAAAATAAGTACAAACATGATCTAAGCAAAACTCTATTTAGCAATTGTCAAAACACTAGTGAGTAGATTTCCTCATTATTCACTCATCTCTGCTGGTATCTTCCCAGTCAGGGTGCAGATGAGAACCCTATGCTGCAAAGCAACAAAGGCAGGAGGGAGAGAAAAATTTCTAGCTGGGCTGGAAACCTCTCTCTCCTTACCTTGGCGCTAGGTACGTCTAAAATTCAGGGCCAGAATTGTTTCTGGCAGCTCTCAAGCAGCAGAGAGGGAGATTGCAAGCCAAAGAATGGCTTTTTGAAACAAGAACAGAGCTCCTGCAAAAGCCATTTCCTTGCCTACAATCACTCTTTCATCTCAGGCCATCTGTCTGATGGAAGCTGCCTGACCTATCAATACTAAATAACATTACAAGGGCAGTTCTGTTCGGTGAGACTTAACGGTTTCAGCTTGTCTCTAGATTAAAATCCATCTTCTTGAAGGACCTGTGAACAAAACTAGGAACAGGAATCACATGCCCAGGGAATATAAGTGTGTTACCCTTTGAGCTGAAATTGTGCCTCCTTAGTGCAAGAGGTTCTACCACTCGACTAACATTAATGGCCATTACACTAATTGCACGTTCGGATAAAACACCTGGTTTACAAACACAATGACAACACATTAGATGTGTTTAAAAGCAAGAATAAAGCCCACTGACTGAAAGATCTGAGGATTTGCCTAAAGGCTTGTATAAAACAGCCACTTTGAACAATTCTAAATTTAACCAATATGCCATAAAAATAAAATGCACAGCACTTCATACACTTGTCACTAGCACTAATTTAAACCACACTGTGGAATAAGCTATTTAAAATGGGCTTGTTGACCTACTTTTTAATCCCAGCTTTTGGGGAAGAAAAGAAGTTAGTAATAACTTAGAAGGTTATTATTTCCTATAAATCATATTTTTGTATGACTCTTACCACACAATATTTCATTTTATGAGGATTATTTTTTTTCCCTGAATGCGGGTATAGATTAAGCTACAAAATGTTAGGAGACAGAAAAGTATTTTCATTCATTATCACCTTGAAGTGATCCTCATTTGTCTGGCATTTTGGAAATTTTTTTGCCTATAATCAGGTTTTTTTCCTCCGTCCTCTCATTCACTTCCATCTGAGAAGAATGAGATCATCTTGAACAAGGAAAGGATCTTGTTACCATACAAAACCATTTACAAAGAGGGATAATGGGACTTTATTTGATTTCATTCATTTTCATGAAAATTCTTCCCTCAAGATCATTCCAAAACATTATTAATTTCTCTTTAATGTTTGCCCCAAGAATGTATTTTTAGGTTCTCCACTGTTCTGCTATACCCTCTACGTGTAAGCTCAATTACAAGACATTTTTTCTTAAGAGAGTAATTGTTCTGTATATTTTTCAATAGTGTCCAAGTTATAGAGCCAACTAAAATAGCTCAGAAAAAGAAAAATCTACAGAGCATTTCTTGCCAATACCTTGTATGTGGAAGCTGATGAACCAAAGTAACAGAACAACTTACGGGTGAAAGCAAGCATTTGCATTTTTGCAGGTATGGGACTAGAAACTAACTGCAAAAGTGGGTCTCTATGAGTCAGCTTCTGTACTAGACAAGCAAAAGGTCCAAAATAAGAAAAAATACCACAGGTTTCTAATAAGGGAAAGTTGTACATCTGACATGTCTCCCTGGCATCCGTAGGCAGCTCTCAGCAGGAAAGTGAACAATAAAAAAATAAAGTCCCTTTTAAAGTCCCCATCTGCAAGCTGGGTGCACATGAAAAACACACAAAATCTGTCATGTTTATAACTTGGTTTGATGTACAAGAGACCAAAACATACCTGGGAGCTAGGGGGAAAAAAAAAGGCTTTGAACTATTTATTCTCTTAGGCATTTAGCTATGGCAAGCTGGACTTTGTCACGTCTTAACTGACCATGCTTCAGGATGCTCATCCACTGCTCTGTCTAGGTGACACAAATCACAAAAAAAGACAGCTAAAGACCTACCAGAGTAGAACAATCCTTTTCTTTTGAGGGATAGGCAAAAAGAGAAGGAACTTAAAAATAAGGGGGATAAAAGGGGAAAGCAATCTGAGCATTCTGGTGTCATGCACACCTAATGTAGCTGTTAACACCTGCATAGCAGAGGCCACTGGACCTGTGCACATTCACAGAGATGAAGGTTTCATCTGAGTAACAAATAGCACATTGTCAATCTAAATTTTTCTAGAAACCTATATTCGGTAAAGAAGGAACATGTCCTGCTTTCCCTGGGGCACGTGAATTTCTTAGTGATGTGTGTGCTTGCAATTGACAGGAATAGAGAATTGTGAAGACAAGCTTATTTCACTCAGCAGTACAAGGGGGGTACTTTTAGCTTTAATCACAGTGACGTAACTGTAAAGCAATCAAACAAAGCAAGAGGTACAGGAGCAATAGGGTTAAATCAATAAACATTAATAAGACTAGGAAAATCACAGCACAAAACAATTTATGTAGAAGCTGGCAAGGAAAGATGGAATGAGGGAAATCTACACCTTTTTCTTTTGCATAGTCTCTAAATGGAGGAAAGGAAAAAGTGCCAATAATTGCACAGCAGCAGAAATGCCGTAGAAAAAAAATGTATAAATAGGCCTGAAGAATGTAAACGATATTGATGCATGCAAAGTCGTCAAAAAATCATCTCCTGAAAAGGTCACAGAAGAGATACAAATATGAGACACACCTAAGAGACACAAATAGGTAACTGGAGAAAACAATACAAATGTAGATTTCCAGTCCCATTTAAGACAAGACAAATGGGAAAATATAGACAGTTAGGGACTGTACAATCACAAGCCTACAAACGAAACAACTGCCTCAATATTTAGTAGCAGTTAAAGTATAATGAGATGTTTAAAGAGAAGCCTACTGACCCAGCATCCTTGGTTTCCATGGTCTGCAAAGCTTTAGTTAGTTGAAGACCCAGGCACACCTCCTATTTTTAGGAAGGGAGGAAAAAGTAGAAAAATTATTCTGAGTCAGATTCATTTCAGCTAACCATAGCATCACATATCACCTTCCCAGAAGATTCTTTTCTGACTAAATGACAGGGTTGTGTTTGGATTTTTGCACACTTGTGATGTTAAAGTCATAAACAAAAACCTGACAGGAAATGCAAAACACATCTTCTACTTACATTGTAAGAAATATACTGTGATTCAAGGTACATATTCAAAGTTAAGGGGACAATTTAAATAGGTACAAATTGCATGCAAAAGCAATTGAAATTACTTTCCAAGAACCTAGTAATAGTCAAAGCCTGGAAAAACCTGTAAGTACTCTTTAGAAAAACAGTGGTACTGAGGATTAAAACAAATATTTAGAAAATAGATTGACTTATATTGTAATTTTATTTGTATCTAACAAAGTATCTTTCAGAAGGCTTTCAGATCACCAGCTTGCTTTAAAATACTGCATGTCAACATTTTAGCTACTGTCTCTGTGTCAATAAACCAGAGAACTGATGGTTTTCTTTGCAGCAGGCAGTATGTGTCACTTTATTGAAGAGCTCTGGGGAGCAGAGCAGATCCAGTGGCTCTTCTGGCTTTCTTTTAGCATAAGGTATTTCCATGTGCCTCTGGCTACAGAGAAGAGGGCTTCTTCAATCAAACCAAACATTACCAAGGACAGTGAAGAGCATTACAAAGAGGCAGACTTATGGTGCAGTGTGAGGCTGTGTCTCCTTCCCTCTCTGCTCCGTGAATGCTGTCCATGTGCCACATGCTCCACATCACCTTCAAGGCTACAGACCTGCCCTTTCTTTCAACTCACTGATTAGGTGTGCTATCTCCATGGAATACTGCTGACATCAGGTCTAAAATGTGCAGCATTTTCCAGCAGATTCATGTTTAGTGAACAAAAATTATAAACCTGAAGCCCAAAAGGCTCTTCAGGGCCTTTGAGCTCCTGCCAGATTTCTCCCTTTGGAGCCACCCTTCAGGGCATGAAATATGTGTCACTTCCCTCAGCCAAGGCTCATGCAACATAAAGGCTTACCTTTCTTCAAAATGCTTTTTTTAACATACCTCAGTCAGATGATTACCATATTTTTTGCCAGCTGAACTGCCCAGCACTACATACACTTACCAGCTTACATTTCTTTAAAATAACATGGGTTGGAATCATGAAGTTTCCATCAGTATTCCAAGGTATTCCCAGGACAAATTATCTTTATTGTGCTAATAGAAGTGTTTATAACCATAAAGAGGTACCATCATGCACCATATTTTTTTTTAAATACATATGCATGGTATTTTTGATATTCATTTTTCACAGCATTCCTTTGTTAAGATTTTTCTAAAGTCTGAAGGCCATCCTCAAAGCTAGTGGAGGGTAAAAGAAAGTTAGTGCCTTTAAGGTTATATTTTCTCACCCTAGCCAGGAAAAAATGTGAACCTACAACAAGGAACACAGATTTGACAGCTGGCATTGTCCAAATCCCCCACATATCCCAAATCAAAACCTTACAGCAATATAAAAACAACCCAGAGAGTGCAAGGAAAGTGAAGGCAAAGGAAATCACACAGGTTGTGACTTCATCCAGAGGACTTAGTGAGCAAAAGGGCCAGAGACCTGATTGGAATTTCTCTTGTCAGGAAAGAGAGTTAATGCAGAGGACATCATTTTGTCTTTGACCTGTATCAAGCAGCACAAGTTGTCTTCCTGCCAAAATTAAGTGGCAGACAACAAAGATGAAGGGGTCAGGTGAGGAGAGTTAATGTTTAGCCACGTGGGCAACGAGCTCCGACAGGGACAGGCAGGTCTGAGAACAGTTTATAGCTGTTCCTCAGAGATGATGAAAATCCAAGGATGCAAAGCAAGTAGGGGCTGACTTTGGGATTTTCTGCAGAAGCTCACACAATTATCAAAGGGCAGATTTTAGACAGAACTATTAGCTAGTTCCCAAGTAAGTCAATAAAAATCATGATATAACTTCACCATCTCCCCTTACACTGGTGTTTTTCCCTCAGGTCAGATCATACAAGTTCCATCCTAAAGCTGAGAAAACAGACAACTGATTCTTTTTTTCATGAAGGCAAAATATTACGTGATAACTCTAACACATTTCACTGACACAGAGTACAGGTGCAAAGCAGGAAGACACACAGCACAGAGCACGTTTAAGTCTAACCTGGCAAATATTTCCAAACAAGATTTAAATAGTGCACTGTTGCACCTCTAAACAGGAAGCCTTTCATGCAGCATGGACTTTTAACACACTCACCAGACAGCCCATACCCACCCACTCTGCATGCTCCTACTGCTGTATGCTGCATTTCCTTTTGGCAACCATACCTAACCTACTTCCAAAAGAGAGCTAAGGCTGTACGCCCAGTCAAGAGCAGCTCAGTGTTGATCAGAGAAGCCTATCACAAGAGGAAAAGATACAGTTTATAATATGAAAACACAGAAACAGCAGAGCGCAATTCTAGAGCAGTAGCTTTTAAGGTTGTGTACTTTCTTGATATATTTTACCTCTTGTGGATGAAATCAATGGGCCTGCACTGTTTTTCAGAATCTAAAGTAGACAAGTCCCTTTTTTTGTGGCTTAAAAACATAATTTAGCCTTTGCTGAGCAGACTTATTTCTACACACAAAGGATGTCAGTCAATTACATCGAAACAATTTCATTCAGGTCACTAAACACCAGTAGGTAGCATGATTTAGTGCCAGCAGTGTATTATACAAAAGCACAGCAATTTGAGGTTTGGAATTGAAATGGAAATTGTAACGTGGATGAATATTGGTGGTAAGAACATACAGCAGCAGGGAGCATCCTGCACTTACCTCATGACCAACCCATTCCTGACAAGGAATCCTTCTCCCACACCACAAAACAGTAGAGTCATATTTTCTTAATTCAAGTTAATTTCTAGCATTTGCATGCAAACTCCTGTGCAAGTGCTCAAGTCACATACACCAAGAAAGTTAAAAAAAACCCATAAGGTTATTACAATTAATTTCATAATTCTAGATTCATAAAAGCTGTTTTATTTCTTTGCATAATTGAATGTTTTTATTTAAAATGGAATTTTACAAGATTAGATATTCCTGGATGTGCTTTATCTCTGAGAAAGAACTAGGATTGGTGATGACTTATGTTTATTGATCCAAAATTTCTAACTTTGCTAACTTAGTGAAAGATATTGTGGTTTGGCACTATTCATAAAGGTCAAACTTCTAACACATCTGAAAAAGGATTTTGACATTTTCTTACAAAAATTAACAAAATATTCACCAGCTTCTTGTACCTAGAAGCAATTTAATTGCCCATTTTTTATGGGCATGTAGTTATAAGATATGGGGTGATGGCTTTAAAATGACAGTAGGTTTGGATTAGATTTTAGGAAGAAATTCTTTATTGTGAGACTGGTGAGGTACTGGAACAGGTTGCCCAGAGAAGTTGTGGATGTCCCATCTCTGGAAGTTTTAAGGCCTGGTTGCATGGGGGTCTGAGCAACCTGGTCCAGGGGAAGGGGTCATTGGCCACAGCAGGGTGGTTGAAAATAGATGATTTTTAAGATCCCTTCCAACCTAAACCACATGAATTACTTATTTAAAAAAAAATTGACCTGAAGTCGCATCCTCTGTAATACACAGTGTGTTTCTGTACACACTATGGGGCTCCTACTACCAGCTTTGAAAAATGAGTTCTAATTAAAAAATAAACAAACAAAAACCAGCTGTCTCAACCATCACTACTTATCTAATTCAAAACTGGCATGGTCTGTTGACCAGGAGGCAGAAGATAATTCTTCCAACTACTGCATTTTTCTGTTCAAAGCAATAATTTCTTTACTATTTAAAAAAAAAAAATCATCTCAAAGAATGAGGGCTATTTCTTAGCTGTGATTATTATCTCTTGGCTCATATACTCTGACAACCAGAGGTATTACACTATGAAATTCTTTTTCCACATGATGGATTTCATCCATTGCTCTCCAACAGTATCTAAACTATCATGTTACACTAACCAATGATGATCTTTAAAAGATTTGGAACTATGAAAAGATTTGGCATCCTTTAAAAAGTTGTTAAATGCAGTTCATTGCCTTCACACTGCTGGTTTTTTCCTCTTTTTTTCCCGCTGATAACACAGGATCACACGTTCATATTCAAAGGCAAAAATCAAAGAACCAAACACTTTCCGATATTGTTCTAGCACAATTTCAAAGGGGATAACAAATGGCCCACATCTTGGGGAACATGGATTGAAACCAGAAGGAACAACTGCAACCTGCTCCCAAAAGCTGTGACTTTGCTAAGTAGAAACCAGCACAAATCCTATATGTGTTAAATGGATGGGAATTACAAAAATATTTCTTTCCTACTCCTTGTTAACCTAAATCACACACTTTTCCAACTCTGCCCTTCATTAGCAATGGAAAACAAAGAAAATACATGCTACAAAATCTAAAAAAAGTTGTTAAAAAGCTTATTCTACAGATACAGAAAGACACTTAGATGGATACACCCTGGTTTACTAACAAAAGCCTCTGATGGCAAATAGTTAATCAAGATAGAATCCACATCATATCAATCACTGAAGAGCTTTAGGCAGTAGCATACAAAACAACTGTCACAAATTGTGATGATGAATGTTCCAGTAGAGGCTTTTATCCTCACCATCTTGAGCCTTGCACAGCTAAAGCATATTTTACGAACTAGAATATATTTTACTAGTTTATAATATATAGCAAATCATAGACAATTATGCACTCCCTGACTCTAAGTAACCATGTGCTCCTTGCATCTGTGAAATAGTGTGCAGGATAATCTTAGAAAGTCTGAAGGTGTATACTCCGAAGGCCTAACTCTGCTCTAACTTTTTCCATGAAGTTTGAATTAGACAATGGTAATGGCTTTGAGAATTAAGTACAAGCAGGCAAAACACATCTCTTAACGCAGTAACAACAGATCCATTCAAGTAAAAAAATAAAAAACAACCAAAAAAACACATTAATGTGGGCACTTAGAAACCATTTAATATAGACACAAAATTTACAAATCATATCACTTAAATAATGACTCATCAGTGAAGACAAATTAGCAAAATCAGTTCATATTTTAACCCCGCATAATGTAAGAGTTCAGTGATTTTTTTATTGCAATAACATTATTTCGGGGTCAAATATAATAGCTTAAAAAACCCTTTCAATCTGCACAGACATTTACCTACATTATTCATTTCTAAAACTGATTTTCAATTCAGTAACACCTCCACTTACTAACACCATACTTGATTATAAAACTGCACTCCTAAACATTCTCAAAAAAAGCCATTTTCATCCATGGTTTTAAAAGGAAGTACTTTATTGTCCTATGATTCTGAAGTGTAGGAGCTGACTACAAGAACATGCCAGACTAGCAGCACAGTGTTGATATTTCTACAGTCACACGCTATTGAGAACTGATTAGATATTAGATTTGATTTCTGTTTGGTTGCACTTTTTTTGTATTTTGTTTTATAACCTACAGAAATCTGAGTCTGCACCATGCACTCATAACAGTCTCACAGCAAAACAGGAATTGGGCAAGGAAAAGAAAAAAGATGAAAATGGTATACTCCACATTTCAACCTCATCCTGCCAGAAAATAGGACGCTGCAAAGATCACTTATTTTCTTGCCTAAGGGTTCTCTCCATCATGAAATCTGCCATAGGGTAAAGGAGAGAAACAGTCTTAGGAAACTGAAGAAACAAGGCCAAAACTTGTAGTCTAGTAACACACAATAGGTACTTGAAGATTTTCTCCCAATGGATCAATAAACAAGTCCTTAGTAATTCACATCTTCCCTATAAGCTCTAAACAAAATTAAAATGTATCTACTTGCCTTCCCCAGAAGACAAAGCTTCTCCTTATTTTGCCACTTAAACAATTTCTGCTGGGTTGGCTTGATTTCACCCTTCTGTTTGGTATGGTGTTTCTGTTACTGTTTCTAGTAGATGTGCCTCTTCCAAAAGGGAAATTATCAGGGTAACAAGGCTGTCAGTGCCTCCCAGTATGCCAGGAGCACTTTTACAGACTGACAAAGAGCTAAGAAAAAGGAGCAGAAATAATCTTCAAGTCCTGACATGCCTGAGATACAACACATTGCAGGTCAGATGCAAATGAAGACTGTACACTTGAATTAGCTTTTATTTTGTTGCAGGGGAAGAGATAGTAAAAATAAATACATTTCTTTCTAAAGGCACCCTGAGGCACTTGGACAAGCTGTTACTAACCATTCCTTTCTCTGCTTTCCCACCCCCCAACCTGCTATATATTCTCTAATTTTAAGCATACATTTAAAACTGGTTTGTCATTTTAGCCATCCAAAGGACAGATTAGGATCCTTCATAAGACCTTTTCATTTACTGAACAATCAAATAAAATAAAAGGTTAATAGTTCAAGAATAGCTACAAGGAAAAAGGAACAAAACTCATCCCTGGTATAACCTCATTCCTTCATAGAGTCAGCTTTTACTGCCTGTTTTATACATAGCATCTCTGAAGTAAACAGAGCATAAGGGCTTTCAGAAGATGTTATACATTATAATGAAATATATCAGAATAATTCCTTTTTTAAAATCACATTCCTCTGTCTCAACTTCATGATTTAAATAGGACACAATAAAGAGTAAATAATATATATTACAAGAGTAGTAGTCTGGCTTGCTTCCTTTGAGCATAGGTGACATTAGGTTAATTGGTTTTAATGCTGGGATGAAAATTCTCTATTAACTTCTGTTCTTGTTGTTGGTGTTATGTCCCTGCATTTACTGTAATACAATTTACTGAATTACAAAAACTATTGAAAAAATCTGAATTAGCTAGGTTTTCCTGTGTGGGAAGAGGAAGGTCAAAGACATACCAAGTGATGCTGTGAGCCTTCAGGGCAGCCAGGAAAAGAAGCTGCATTCCATTATGACAAAACAACAGTAGAGGAAAAAAACCAAAAACAAAACAAACAATAAAAAACCCCAAACAACACTTTGGGCAAGCTATGCAGCTCTGTGAAAGGATAAGAGAGCTGGAGTTAGACCTTGCTTGCCAGCAGGCAAAGTTCAAGTGCTCACTGATGTAAGGTCACATTGAAATAGATTGCATTTGAGATGGAATCTTCAGTGATTTAGTCAAACTTTGTGTTCCAGATGTCTTCATGTAAAGTACAGCATGTAATGTACAGCACTTCTGGAACACTTATGAGCTGTGACAGACGTGTTTTATAACCCCTGTGTTTCTGTAAAGGCCCTTACAGGAAAGGATTTAGCACAATGGAGATTTTGTCTGTATTTTCATGTTCACTGTAGGATTGCTCTTAGACATTTATTCAATAAGCAGGCACACCTGTTACATTTAAATGCAAGAAAACTGGGTTTATTTCCAAGAACCCACTGTGCTGACGAAAGGTTAGTTACACAAATCAGTTTGACAAACACCAAATCTTATGAAGCCTGAAGTCCTCTGCATAAAGCCCTGTATGATGTGTTTCATTCTTAGAAGGTACTGCAGATGGGACAAACACTTCTGTGACATTTGGTCAGTCAAAACATTTCAGAAGGGAAACTTGGGCAAGAAATGGTCAGATAGTATTATTTACAAGGGTGTATCATGAGAAACTTCTCCCAAACATACCAGAGAGGCACAAGTTGTGGTTCCTGCCCTATTCTTACCAAAATCTGCTGTGAATTAACAGGTATGAGGAATTTATTTAGTAACAACTGAGGCCTTTGGGCATCTGCACTCATCAGCAGCTCTCACTCAAGCAAAAATTTATTAACTTCAGCATGCAGCATCCTACCATCTCTCTGCTAGTCCTCACAGGAGCAGTACTATCTCACTCTCTTATCATGCAGGTAGTTTGAGCAGGATATCATCACAGGGAGGATACAGACACAGAATGATAAATTATTTTCTCTTCAAGATAGAGAAGGTCAGAAGGTATTACAAATGTGAGATATAAAAATGAAGGATATCTACCCAAAACCCTTTTGTTGTAGTTTTCATTACAGAGCATGTGAGGAATAATGAAAAGACAGCTATATTTCTTTGGTCTACTGACATAAACAGTAAAGAAGGATAGGAATTTTATATAGCAGGGTAATTTGCAGGGCATTAAACTATATTAATGAAAATAAATTAAAATTTGGAAATTTTTGGTTAAATATTGCAAAACACTGGCAGTTGGTCATGGTTTTACAGAGGAGCTTCATCATTTGGGATACGTAAACTAGCACATGAAAGCAATCAAGAATTTTTGGAAATACAGGTATGAATTAAGTTATTTAATACTTTTAGAATAATCTCAATTCTTAGCCCACATGAAAATGAAAACAGGGCCCAGTTAGCAGTACCAATGTTTCTAATATTTGCCATTCTTTTTGCACCCAGCTCAGTTTGGAAAGTTGAAGTCCTCTGAATACAGACAACACCATTAATCATATATTGTACCTTGAGATGGATATCCATCCCTTCTCTCCTTCACACAGGTTGAGAAACCATTAAAGAGAACAGAGCAGAAAGGCACAGCCTGTCAAACTGCACAGCACTAGAAAGGATATCCCACTACTGTTGCTGGCTTCTGTCTTTTCCAGCCTGTATGACAGATGAAAAATTTCATTTTTGTGACAAAAGCAGTAATGAGGATAGAAAATGGCACAACATGAATCCAGCTTTCTGACAGGGCTCATAATGAGAATCAGAATTGTGCAAAGTTAATCTAATTCCATCACAGCATTAGAACTCAACTCACAGGGGACTTGCTTATACCTATAATTTCCTTTATATTCTCTAGGAGCACCAAGCTTATGTGGAAAAAAAGATGCAAGAGCAGAATTTTGGAACTAAAAAAGGCTGCACTATCATAAAATAATGTGGAGACTCTGATAGAAGATCAGCTTCAAGCCTCATTAGCAGTAAATGCTGCTAATTGTACCCTCATGAGTGAATGCATACTAGTACAAACATTTTTACATGTACACAAGTGACAAAACCCAACTGAAAAGTAGATTTCCTCTGAGCTAGAAGATGGACTATAAACTGGCTTTACCATTGGAAGACAGACGTACTAGCATCCATTTAGTAACTTTGTTCCTGTTAGACAGCAATGCTGTGTGGTATTCCTTAAATAGAAATATACTATTTTTTAATAATTTTTTAAGAAGTTATGCAGACTTTCCAGTTTACCTTTAGTTTTTAGAAACTGTTTTTAGAACTATCATCCTTTCTTTTTTTTTAATCAGCTGTTGTAAATGAGATCTCAAAATTTTAGTTACATAAAAAGCAGTTCTCTAAACAGTGTTTAGTTTCTAGGAGTTGAAGAGTATAGTGTGTACAGAAAACACTTTAAACAAAAATAATGCAAAATTAGCTGATAGACACATCACTAGGCCTAGAAATGTTCTTATTTTGGGGAATAGTCCCAGTTGTCACAGGAGGAATTCCATTTCATATGTATCCCCCAATATGGGAACCTTTTGCTTCAGGTATGTAAAAATATCTAGGAAAAATACTCTCCCTCTCATTACTTTCCCTCAGTCTCATTATTCAACTGATATTGAAAGCACACATGGGATTACAAATTAATCCCTTTTTTGTTAAAAAAAATGGGAGAAAACTAGGTTTACCTTGCATCCTAGGGAGCTGCATCAGGCAGAGGTAGATATTAGTAAGTCTACACAACAAAAAAGGTAGCAAGCAAGTTTGACTCCTGCAGTCAAAAGTAGCTTATTAGACCGACTGAAAGTTGCACAGATTCACCCAGTTCCTCAGAAAGAAACCACACGGGGCTTGTCTGGAAGCATAAGTGGGACACTTCCACTCAGCACATTCATCACACATGAAAAGAGCTGCTACTTCAATGGACTGCAAAATCCTAAGTGTAATTATTGAAATATATCATTTTATAGACAGTTTTTAAAAAATCAAAGTTATATTAGATGGGATTGAGAGGATATGTGCTGGAACAAATCTAAACATTAGGAGGCATATATGTAAGACAGGATCTTCCATGACTAAGTTATGACAAGACCAAGCATAACTCATTGTTTCATGACCAAGCACAATTCACGTTTCCATATTTTACTTTTGCAAAACTTAGCACTACAAAGATAAAATGCTGTTGAAGAAAGCATTTAACTTGATGCAGAAGATTTAGTCTAGGGGATACATTATTAGAAAAAGAAAACAATATCAAATTATTTTTAATGTTTTTTTTAATCCCTTATTTGCCTATTGTGACAATCACTGAAGTAAACATCATATACATGTTCAAAATCTAGTATAGCTTTCCTCTTGTAAGAGCACCATGTCTCTAGTGCAACGTAATACTTTTTTTCTTCAGAGAATGACCTTTCTCCAAATATAAAATACAAAAGAAAAGCTCAAAATACCATTCACTTATTTTCCTCTACTTCAGAAGACACTGTTTCTGTGACTCCTCCCTGAACCAAAGTCACTCATACATTTTAAGGCTACAAATTACCAGAAAAACCAACTCACTAGCACAAAACCTCTTTACATACAGGAAGGATTCAAATTCTGTTTGAAATATAAACACTGATTCTAAAGTTATGGTGGATATACCCTTGGAAAAGAGTAGGATGCACAAAGAGTGAGAGCAAATGGCTTATTTACAACCCTACTTTAAGGGAAACAAAGCATTCTCTCTACTGTATTGTCAAAGTTTTGAGCATCTCATTAATTTTTGCAGCAGTAGAAGGTTCAAAAAACACTAAAAGTAGGCAACAAGGAAGGAAGAACTTAACTAACAATGATATTATGTGTGTTATTAACATCTCTTTGAAGACCTAGAAGCCAGTTGCCAACACATGGCTGGGAAGACACAGGTGCAGAGGAAATCTCATGAGAAACCATATGGAGGAGATGCCTGATCTAGCATCCCATCACACCACTACTTCAACTAATGGAGAAACAAGCTATACAGTACCCTTTACAACTGTTTTAAAGTTTTTTTGTCTCCTTACATATTTTCTTGCACTTGTGCAAACAAGGAGCTGGACTCTTACTTTCTAGGATACAGCGGTGGCAGGGAGGTGATTTGTTTAAAATCTTCCAATAAAAGAACGATAAAGTTAAAGTTAACAAGCATGAGGAGTGCTAATTTTTTCCACATGAACTCATTTGAACTGCATGAAAAGTCTTTAGATACCTTTAATAAGTTTGTTGGACTTAGTCCTACAAAGGGACTGCAGGAAAAGTGTTTCATATGGAAAGGGATGTGGAGTTATTAAAGCCTGGAACCAACAGTGTCCAGGACATGAAAAAGTCTGTAACCAGTAATAGTACTGGCCTTGGAGCAAGAGGCAAGCACTGGAAAGATAACCTGTATCACCCTTCAGTGCTTCCAGAGGGTAGATTTAAGCACGCGGCACAGTACCAGTATGATAAAAGAAATCTTCAGGCAACTGGGAATTGTAGCAAGATTTCATCCTCTAGGATTCCTACACCAGTTCAGTGGTATTTCTGCATGACAGAATATCACATGCTGAGCAAAGAGAAACTTACATTAAAAGGTTAAGAGTTATGGTATACAGATGTACACAAAACTGGAGACCTCTATTTAGTGTTACTCAAAATATCCAGTTTCTTTTATTATTATTTAGTTAGTTCAAGGGGAAAACACAACAGTTTGAGGTAAAAGGGGCTGTAGGTAAGCTCCACATTTTATGTGTCACACACATCCTCAGGCTTGGTATTTCACTGTAGTGTGAATGGTGGAACACACACAGCTTTTCCCTGACACAAAAACACGGGGACAGTTGTCAGCCAAGCCAGCTGGTGAATGGTGCCCCAGCCCTAAATTCCAGTGGGAGTTCCATACCTCATACTGTCCATTCTTTTTTAGGACCAGGAAATGTTTATAAGTACAAAAAAAAACATATTAGTAAATATACAAAAATCTTACTCTGCTAAGTAAGTTTGTATAAAGTGTCATCTGTGCACACATACACAAATACAAAGACAAAAATTAAATTTCTAAAACTGTAGGTATTAAGTGTATAAGACATCCTTTAATAAGAGTAATGTAGTAATAAAAGCATAAATTCAAGTATCAAAACACCATGGGTACCTCCACACACACCAGGACACTCAGTAACTCAAGTACTTATATTTTTGAGCAGTTTAGGTTATATGCATATGGTTTAGTAAAGGGAAATGGAATAATTCTTAGAATAAATTCCACCTTTTCCTAGAAGTAAATATTCAATATATGTGAAAAGCATCTGAAAGCTTCTTTGCCAGTCATTGAAGACAATGGGAGCAATACCATGTAATGTACCAGCCTAAAAGCACTCACTTAAAATTTTGGTTTTTTGGTAGCAAAATACAATGAGACTTTGAAAAGCACTAAAACACAAATGGTGCTATATCCTAAATACCTTAACCTTGGTCTCATATGTTGGTAGGCTAATTGAAAACAAATTTCTTCCCCTGCTTGTCATAAACCAAATTGCTCACCTCATTATCTTTGCTTCTGCTACTTAGTATCATATTTGACTTCAAAAGACACAATGAGTCCATGGGCTGTTTCTGACCATCTGCTACTATACTGCATTAAAAGCAAATGTTCACTAGTTTTGGTTTCCTGCCCAAAATCTCTCTTAACAAAAAAAAAAAAAAAAAAAAAAAAAAAAAAAAANAAAAAAAAAAAAAAAATCAAAGAATATATAGAAGCACTTTGTTTGAGTATATTTTGCAAAGTTAATATGAATGTGTATTTGCGTTCCTGAAAGAACCCTTATACAAACAATTTATGCTTGCTGAATACAAAATTAATTTGTGGAGGAATAGGAAGGTTTAGGATTAGAGAGAGGAAGAAAAGATGACTTGGGATAGGGAGCATAATAGAAAAACAGTTGCCTGTACAGGAGCACCTTCCTTCTCCCAGTGGTTTCTGATGCCCTTCTATGCTTTAAGGAGAATTGGGCTGCTGATTTGCCTCAATTTTCTCTTCAGGTTTATATCATTCCCTGTCCTGAACCACTTGGCATGGGACAATGTGAATGAAGTACTTTTGGAGACCTCCCCAGCCACTACACCTGTGCCTGCTCCATTAAGCAGTGGATGTCACACCCACAAGAAAGGCTAACATTTTCATAGCAAGAATTAGAAGCAAATAAAGTCTTATTAAGCTTCTCCTCCCTCAAGGTTACTATCTCAATCTAATGACAATATATGAGATAAGTACTGTCAACCCCTGCAGGACACATTAAATTCCAGCTAAATACAGATTAGATGAGTACTGCAAAAATCATAGTTATAAAGGGTACATCCCTTTAACTATCTGGCATCCACTGAAAGGCCAGAGCAGCAGCAGGTGCTTCTGTTAAAAGATGTACAGCAGCAAGCAAGTTTTAGATGAAGGTCACATTTCTCACAGTATCCTTTCGGAGGGAAAAAAATTGAGATTGGATGACTAAGAACAAAGAAAAAAAAACAAAAAACCAAACACAAACAAACAAAAAACCACACTAGATACAGAAAACAGTTGAATAAGGAGAATGCTTCACAAAGAGGGACAAGAGAAATTATATTAAATAGTCTTTATATACAACTGTTATAATTTTCTGCAAGTACAACCAGGCATAACCCACAGTTGCCATGTCCATGATGGATTCTTCAGAGTGGACTGCTGAGGGAGTGGATAGAGACTCACTCACCCTGCAAAGGCACCAAGAAAATTATTGGACAAGTAAGCTTCCTGAACACACTTAATACTGGTAAGATAAGTAAGCCTGAACACAGGAGTGATGAAGTGTCTGCACTACTATCTGTCTGTAAAAGGAAAACATGCTCTTGGTTAGAACTGGTGATTGAATTGCTCAGACTGCTCAGAGTCTTAGAGAAAAACATGCAACAAAAAATTTTATGCACTTAGCTTAGCTGAAGGTTCCCTTAAGTTCCAGAGAATAAATTGCCACTAGAGTGCCCAAACTCTGTGGTGCACACACGTTAGAAAGGTGTTCTGAAAAATATGAAGACAACGTGCACAGAAAAGCTTACAGGAAAGAAATATCACCACCAACACAAATACAGTCATTTTCTTTCTGTAAGGCCACTGTGCATGTTTAGCACAGAAATTGAAATATGTCCAGAAAATCCAAATATTGTCTATATAGCCATTTTAAGATAATTTGACTTGATATCTGTACTTGGATTTTTAGATGCACTCTGCGCTTTCATTTTTCTTTTTGGGAAAAGTGAGGGAGAAAGACATATTGGAACACCAGCATTTTTTTTTCTCCATTCTCATTGTGCCCATCATTCAACAATACACAAAAGCAGATGGTCAATTTCTGTCAACTAATATATTACTACTAAGTCCATTCATCAACCACACAATGCTCAAGACAACAACTCTGTTATTAACTAACCAGCTTCTGTCAAATGATTTTACTAGAATTGCTAAATTCACTCTGATTTTCTTCCATATGACAGACTGCATCAGCAACTAAGCAAGGAACAAGCCTGATGGTGAAACTGCTCTTGAGGAGAGAGGACCATCCACCTGTAGAGCAACAGTGCCACTCACACACCAAAAGGCAACAGGTCACCTAAAGAAATGCTCAGAAGAGACAATTCCTCACATGCAGCCATTAACCTGCAGCTGGTAACATATTTAGAGCAGTAAAATCACTGACTTCCATACAAAAACTGATTAGGGCACAAGAATCCCCCAACTAGTTTAAACACACTAACTAGATCCTCCACTGCTGCTGAGGTCACTGTAAAGATTTCCTTCCTATCCCACCCATAATTCTATAAAATCACAGAGAGGTTAGACTTGTAACATGAACAAGACTATAGATACTGTTTTTCTGCTGTAATTTATAACCCCACATAGAATTATATAAAAATATATAGAATTTTAAACCTGCCTGAGCTCTTCAGACACCTCAATTTGAAATGGAAAAAGATTGAAAGTAGCTTTACATTAGTGTGCCTGTTTGCAGGCATATCATTTTATTTCAAATCCCTGCATGGAGCTGCAGCAGAAGAGATGTGGAAGCTGTAGAGACTGGCAGTAATCTGGTCTTTGGAGCACATCTGTAGATTTAAGATAAAACACAAAAAGGCCAAGAGAATGCATCAAACCAGGAAATAAGCAGCAATAATGCCTCACAGAATGGCATATCATATTCCTCTTCTCCCTACTATTTCCCCCCAATTCCCCACAAAGAATTACCCTCACAAAAAAAGGGGTTAACAGCATTTCGCACCATTAAACAAAGTCTGATCCAGCTCATGAGCCTCTACTTCTTCATACTGAGGATGAAGAAGAAAAACAAAGAGTTTTTGCTAACTGAAAAAGTTCCAGGGACATTTATGGACCTGTAGGTGAAACCCAGCATCTTGAATTGCATCCAGAAAAGTCTCAGCCTTCCCAGGTATCAAAGTAATTTTTCATCAGCTTGAGGCTGATATAAAAGGTTTAGTCCAGAGCACAGCATGTGTATTACATTAATCAAATCTGGACATGAGAGGCAGGCATTTGAGTTTAGGCTTGTGTGCAGAAGGAATCCTTTCCTCCTCCTTATTTCAGGGGAAGAAAGGCAAGTTGCAGTGGCCATTGGAGGGCCAGCCAGGACCTTGCCTTCTCATACCATCCTTGCTAAAATAAACCTGGGCAAAACATAGGTCTCAACATGTTCATTAAGAAGTGCATATAAAAGAAATACTTTCTTCTTATTTTTGGGAAACAAAATGATACTGGACTGAAATCAAACTTTAAAGTGGAAGCCTTAGGTATTGTGGAAGATTACTCAATTTATGTTACAAACGAATAAAGCATAGCTTTATCTTAGATAAATTCAGAACAACAGACAGTTGATTCCACCACTTGTACAAGTAGTTTGGACATTTATGCAGCCTGCTACAGCTCAGGGCAATCCCCTGAAGGCCATGCAGACAGTGAGCACTGTGACAAGTTGTGGTACTTCTATTATGTCCCATCATAGCTAGAGTGGGGAGAGGATCAAAAAAACTGGTACAGACAAGACCCTTGGCTGGCACCAGGCTTTGATGATGAGAAGAACCAAGAATTAGGAAGCAAAGAGTTGTTTTATCTGCTTACAGTGTCCTTAAGTATTAAAGCACAAGCTTAATGCAGCTGAAAAGTCAGTATCTCTTCTTATAGCTATTTTGGCTACAGATGTTATCAGCCTCACTTCTGACTTTATTGGGTTTTTTTTAAGTTGAAAGTAGTCTTTACCTTGGTTTTAGCTAGTTTCACAGATTAAGAATACATTCTACCAATAGGTCTTGGCAGCTATACTAGATTGCATTGCTGCAAGCATCGACTAACTGTGATAACAAATGGTTCATCGTACTCCTTACAATAATTTAGCTAGGAATAAGTGTTCCAATTTTTTTTGTGTAATTGAACTGTTCTTGAAAGTTTAAGCTGCTTTTATCAACATCAGCTTATTAAAATAAATTTCCAGGGTTGCTCCCCAAAAGTAACTTTTTCTCCCTCTGAAAGGATACTATGGGAATTGTGACCTTCATCTGAACTAGAACTAAACTAGATTCTGGATTACCTGGTAAACCCAGGAGTTAGACAAAGCCTGTCTTTCAAAGCCTACATTTTACTGCCATCTCTCTCATGTATACCGAAGAGTACCTTACATTATCCACTACTGTTAATGTATTTCCCTGCATTCTAGATACCGATTTAGATTTGCTCTCTTTTGTAAAAATTTATCAATAGTATATTTTTGTACTTGCTGCTCTTTTCCATCCCTTTCCACCCATTACCAGTATATTAATTTTAAATTTATCCAATATACCAACATAGAGGTGTTAGCTATGAACAAGTCAGTAAAAGGAAAATTCTGAAGCAAAAAAAAAAAATGGGGTATTATAAGATTTTGATTTTGAAAAGATAGGGATGGATGGATGGATGCATGGATGGATGGAATTTTTGCTTCCAAGATCTTTCTGACATGCTTACCTTATCCACATAAAGTCTTAAAAAACCACTTGAAATTCTCCTAATATACTAATTCATACGTGTATGTACAACTCATCATTTGCAAAAATATCAGATTCCAGTTTTCAGTCATCTGTCCTTCATATAAACTTTTGGGGGTTTTTCTGAGTTTTTGTATAAGTCATTCGTGCACAGAAAACGAGCAGCAACACATAGAACAGCTCTTCCTTTGCCATTTTTCTAATTACACAACAGGCTTTCAGAAGCATTTTGTTACCTTTTCTGATCAGAGAAATAAAAATAATAATTTAAAAAAATGTCTTAGATTGTTATTCCACACAAGAGAGAAAAGCTGCAATGAAATTGAATCTATGTGGTACAGCCCTCTTTACTGACACAGAGATCAGAAAAACATCTGAAACAGCTGCCCTGCTTGCATTTTCACACATCCTTTAGCCAAATCTAACGGAAAAGTCCTTTCTCTAATCTTCCAATCCTCTCCAATCCTCCAATATTGCTGTTGAGGGGTCTATTTCTCTTCTTTCAATGATCCAGAGACACCTATCTGCATTTTGGAAATGGATACAATTTCAAACTTGGATTAAATGCCTACAAATTCAATGTGATATAAAGGTTGAAAATGCTAGAAGAAAATAAGTGCAGCACAAATTTAGGATGGCATTGTGGGATACTATAAATCAGACTGAGTCTCATATCAGGTCATCTTTCACTGGGTAGCAGTTTCATGCCCTCAGCTTGGAAGTCCTAAAAAATAGAGCATATGTCTAACTTTGCCCAATATGTCTGCACTGTAGAGTGAAAAAAGCAAGGTTTCAGAAAGTATTTTCACTTGTTTGAACACTGTAAGTTTTACAGTGAGATAAGATACACCATAATACTAAACCAGACCCAAGCATCTTTACAGAATAGTTTTTAGAACACTTATTTAAATAATAAGCCCACTTTTCTTGAGAAAACACGGTCTCCAAACAGTCTGGCATACTGCTGCTCATACTCATTACATAATTTCAGTGTGTGGCCACCTGGAGCAGAGTAGTTTGCAGTAAGAGCTGATGCAGTGCGGCCCTGGGTTACAGGCATAATTTGCAGCAGATCCTGCATAACTCTCCTGTAGCACAGACTGTGTAAACTCCTTGTTAAACTGGCTCCTCTCATATTTCTTGGACTAATCAGAGCACTTTGAAAAACTGTGGCCAGAAGAGGTAATCTCAGAACATGACACCAGCCACCAGGCCTTGCAATTCTTTTTTTTGGTTTCTCATAAAACATTCAAGGCTCAGGTACAAAACCCATGTTTTTCATGGCAGAGAAGTAAACCCAGTGTTGTTCTAAACCAGCTTTCATACCCCCCATGATGTTGCCCAAAGCCTGGACCAACACTGCCAAATCTGTGCATTAAATGAACCTAATTACTGTTACAATTTATGCAGCAGTTCTGGATCCCTAGGAATGTCCCTAACAGGACCACACAACCTACTTGTGATTGCACTGCTTCACAACTTCCACAGCATTCATGCTGGAGTGCTTCTCCAGAAAAGAAAATGCTCAGATACAAGACTATAAAGACTGTGGCTTCAAGGAGAAACCAAATATTCCCTTCTCCTTGGCACACACTGCAGTGCTAAAGTCAGCACAGTCAACTGATTGCACAGGTAAGTGGAAGTGAAGCATTTCCTCGAATTAAAATGTCATCCTTCCACACTTTTCAAACACTATTTTCCAATGAATCATTCTAGAGACAGACTGGCAGTTCTTCCTTATTGAGGTCCTTGAAGATAGCAGAAAGAGCAATATTTTGTGGTCCATAGGGAGCTTAAACACCAATCTGCTTTCAGTATATACAGTCTCACAGATTGAAGTGCCAAACAGATGAAAGTAAATTTCTGATAAGGCCCTGTTCCTCAATCCCTCATGGACTTTCTGAACTGCCCAGCTGTGCATCTCATGGAAAGATGCAGAATACAGATTTGACTTTAAAGGCTGACTTTGCTGGAAGCCAAAGTCACAGATCTTTAGTTGATCTTATGTTGTTTAATTTATTCCTAATATTCCTGAGTGGCCTCTGAAGAGTTATTTCAAAGACATATAATTTAAGCTTTCACACACTAAACAAATATGGAAGACTGAGTATTAAATGTCAGCTTTGCTGTTTTCAATTGCATGTACTGCAAAGAAAGACCAGAATGTAGCATCCATATAATGCATTGTGCAAAGGGCATTTGAAGCAGCTGACATCACTCAACAGCTGACAGCAGGAGACTTGTATCACATGTGAACAGCCTTTAAGTGTTCAAAAGTAAAGTGTTTCCACTGGACAGCTATTGTATAAAAGTTTAAAACAAAAACAAAAAGCTGTGGTAATATTTCATGTGCCATGCAGTTGGATTAATGCAGGGTACTCACTGTATTTGCCATTATGCATAACCCAACATATACCTCTTGGGCCAAACTATTTCTGCTGGGCTCACTGCTGCTAAAATAATTTACAGCTACAGAAATAAAAGGTGTAAATGTGGTTTTGACAGAGTAATACAACATTATGCTTTCTGTGATGGCAACTGGAGATTTTGAATATGTCTTAACATATTGAAAGTGATTCTGATCACTGGATCTGTAATGTTGCTCACTTATTATTAAATGACAGTCATGAAATCCTTACTTATCCTTGAGTTTTATTCATGATGAAGCATAGCTTCATTTGGATCAGGGTTTCTTGGGCATGAGTTTTTAATTTCTATGCTTACCTTGAACCAAAACAGGCATTACCTCTATGAATTTTCTGGAAGCAAAAACAAAACTTTTGTCTGCATTTTTACCTGCTTCATTTATGGAGAAAGAAATGTTTGCTCCTTCAGTCAAGAGACCAAAATATGTAAGTGGTTTTCATTTAGACACATTACATCAGATATAATACAGCTATCATACACCCCAGTCCACTCTGCTACTAGAAATCAATAATTTATTAAGTTTTATCGATTACAGTAACTTTTTGCAGCATATTGGCAAAATATGAAGTACAAGGATTTCAAGTATATCAGAAGCACAACTACTCTGGTACATGATGAACTTGTCCTAATGATCTGTACTGCTCTGTACCCACTATTCTAACTATCAGAGCTCAAATTCTCTGTCACATCGACATAGATTCCTGCTGCCAGGAATAAAAAAATTCTGCAAGGGAAGGGGATTAAAGTGGATAATCCTCTTGCCAGACAGCAAAACATGCATGAACAAATGCACAGTGGCCATAGTCCTTAATTCCTAGGCTCAGTCCAGGAACATTCCTCTGCAAGTCTTGGCAAAGGGCATCACAAAACTGACCTCTCCTCAGGCACTTTGAAGAAGATTTGTAATAGAGAAGTTCTATCCCACTCTCCTACATCGGCCAAGTGCTTGTTTCGCACACTCAAAAATAAAATTGCCAAACCAAGTTCAAACCAGAATGCTTCATCCTGAAAGTATTCCTTATTAATCATACTTGTAGCAAAAACAAAGTGGGCCAGCTTCTCCAATCACTTATGCATCTGAGCAGTCTTAAAAGTCCAAAAAGAAGGAAGACGTAGTAGTCAGGGATTTTCATTGCATACTTGCTTTACCAGCTGACTAACAGCACAGGGATAAATCTTGGCTGAGTGTTTGACCTCACAGATATTCTCTCTCCAATGCAATATTAAATGATCTTCTCCCAGCCAAATTCACTTTGAAAGGTTCATGGTACAACACGCCTTTCTAGGGTTTTTTGTTTGATTTTGTAGTTTTACTTCTTTTAGGTTAGGTTATATTACAATCCTTCTTTTCCTGTCTTCATTTGCAGTTAGAGATGCTTACTCTGAGGAATAGAATTTTTCTGGAAACAATATTCTTATTACAATTTTTCCCCTCCAGGCAGTAAAAGAATATTTTACAACGAGTTAGTCAGGTCTGCAGCTGTACCAATTTTTTATAAAACTGTAAATTTTTTTCCCCTTCCAAAGCAGAAATCCATTTTTAAAATTATGTGTGGTTCTATGTTTTGGGTCAGCTGTGACTCTGTCCACTAATCTGTGATCATGCCTGTACTCAAACTCCACATATTTTGTATATTGCTGTAAAAAAAGGTGTTATGTTAGATTACTAAGATTCCTATCTCATAGTTCATTTAGATCAAGATCTACTTATGGATCCCACTGCAACTTAGCAGACAGGACACTGTACAGACCATTTGTTCAGATGTAGTCCCTTCCCATCACTTGGTCCTTCTACTGTACTCTTACCCCTACTAACTCAATGACAGAGTAAATGGCATTTAAAATCTTATTTTTTAAATAGTCCTACTGTGCAAGCACTGAGACTCTTTGTTAACTGTGTGCAGTTATAAACAGATGCCAGCAAAGATTACACCTAGGTGAGGAACAGACTCTACAAAAGATTTAACTGTGTGGACATCTGTCCAAGTGATTGATCATTTGGGTTTGTTTTTTAAATAAGATAGCATTAGCAACAGAAAAAAATGTCTAATGCTGTTAAGATTCAATATAGAAAAATTATATAAGCCCTTCTTAATGAAGATGTTGAAGACTAATAAGCTATGTTTACTACTCAAGCTCTTTACACACACACACTCTATGCAGACAGTGTCTCTGGAAGATACAAGTGCTTTGTTTACCATGGGCCACTTAACCTTCACACCTAAATCTTAGAACAGGCACCATAATACAACAATGGACCAGGAACAGCCCATGTCATTTTGTCTCTGCTTTTTGACCTTGTAGATGTCCTAAAACAATAGAGGTGTTTGTGTAAGGCTGCTCTGCAAGGTTTGAGTGTAGAGAATTGATCACACACCTATACTGCTCCAGAACAGAAGTTTGCTGGTAGCTGACAGCTTCTCCATCTGCTTTGCCTTCCCTGCTGACTCCCTACCAGTGCTCCCCAAGTTACCACAAGGTATCCCCAAGATTGTCACCTGTCTGTGTAAGCAAGGAATACACCCATTTACTTTCCCACCCCTTGAAGCTTGGTTTTGAAGACAAAGTATTCCTGCATGCTGCTGAATCCCAGTGGTGGCCAACACCAAGGAAAACACGGACTTCTCAAACAGTTCAGAATTCCAGTTTGAGACAGACTTCACAAGCACAAGCACCACAGCTGATCCCCTCGAGACCTATCAGAAGAACACGGATTTGTCTTCCTCATCACAACACTTCATTTTCTATAGATAGTCTACACAGGCAGAACAAATCTCAGCTGGAGGCACACATCTTCCACATGGGCCTGCCATGACCATGGCTAATGCAAGAGACTTAGGCTACAGAATATAATTTCTTCTTTCAGCTTCTAAAGGCCTACACCACCATCTTGCTGTTAATAATCAGTCCATTGCTTCTGCAATATAATTCCTTAGGAAAACAGACACTCTTTCCTTCTCAGTGGCTAGGTAACAGGTACATGTTTTTCCCTTAATTACGTCTTACAAAACACATTCTCTTTATCTTGGTGGTTTATGCTTTACAAACCGTATTTCTGCAACCAGAGTCCCAGTGCTTAAGAGCAGTGCATGACCTCATCTCCCAGTGAGCACAGGAGCAAGTTCTTAATAGATCTAGGTATTTTGGAAAGACTCTAGAGAATGCCGAAAAATGAACTATGCCACACAGCTCTCAATTAGCCAACTAAATTTGGGTGCTTCTGCACAGAACTCAGAACTATTCACGACTGAGATCTACGTTTACCGCTCAGTGCTGCTCATTTCACACAGTCCCTTAAAAATTCTGTTTTCTAAAGACAAGTGTACTATAGAAAAAGAATCACCAGCAAAAAACATAGATTCAAAGGACTGAGTAATAAGCAATAACAAGGTTCTGTGTAAGTCATTCTGAAAGCATTTAAGGCAGCACAACATTTATAACTGTCAAGCTATTGAATAGAAACTTCTCAGACTGTAGCAAAAGAGACTGGTTTCTCAACACTTTATGCTATGTTCCATTATCTTTACTCCCCACCCTCCCTATCCTCCCTTTCCCATCTTTAGTGCTACAGCTTCTAGCTCATTTTCCAGCCTGAAGTGCTATCATCACAAATGAAAAAGAAAAGGACATTGATATGACTTATATTCGCAGTTTTATTTTTGGCTTTCTTGACCTTCTGGCAAGTTGTTTTACCATGAAAATTTCATTAAAGTCTCTATTAAATTCAGAATGGAAGATGTCAAGGAGGATAGAATCTATTTTAAGAGCATTAATAACTATAGAGAGGGCAATACATTAATGCTGTATCAAAACAGCAAAGGCAATAATAGCTTTCTGCATTATGGAGCATCTTTTCTCCCTTACTTAAGAGAGAGTGCTCTCTTAGATTATTAGTCATTTCTTCATATGTAAAATTAATCTACAATGATTCCACTGAGCCAAGGAGGTACAATGCTATGGAAATAAGATCTTGGCATAAAACCCTCAAAGCCATACCCATATAGAGAAATGACTACTTATCACATGGTCAACTGTAAAAAGAAACCAGCTGAAATCCGTGCTTTTATTGCTCTTTCTACCTCCACAGGGACTACTTCTCTTTTCAGCATTAATAAAGGGAACATTTCTGACCCACCCGCCACAGTCATACATGTTTTTACTATATGTCTTATCTCAAGACTTCCCACAGCCATGCAGCAATTTCCAATTGCCTTTCACATTAAACAGGTATGGAATCGCAAATTCTCTGTGAGACTTCTTGAAGCCTTACTTGTCCTTTCAAAACTAAAACATTTTCTGAGATGTTTTTCTGTCTCTCTCTTATGGGGAAGGGAGGGACATTACTCTGTAGGGAGTAAGTCCAGACAGGAACATTAAATTCCAGGACCACAGTAGCAAAGGCAGCGTCCTGTACAGTGGCACGTTACATAGTAAAAGAAAACACTTGCAGCACCACACAGGGCACTATAACCACTACCAAATTAAGGTTGCACAAGAAGTGATCTTCATGCCCACTTTCAGGGAGCACACAGAAGCTATTCCTGCTCTCGTGAGCCAAATGGCACACATCTTGCTCTGCACCTGAGGGAAAGTCTCTCAGGGCAGCTTGCATCCACATGGTTAAACCGTGCTCCCTTTCCAGTAGGACAGCTCTGTCCACAGAGCGTAGTTTATTAATCCAGACATAGCCCTAAAGGCCAGAACGTCAGTGGAGCACATATTGTAATATACAGGGCATATGTCAGTAAAAGTGACATTTGCAAGGTCAGGGCTGCAGAACACGGGGACACTCCATTTCAAACAAAGTAGATTTTGCAAGTGGAAGACAATAATGAGAATGACATACAAAACAGCTCCCAATCTTTTAGCTGTTCTAATGGAATCTGGCAAAAAGTGCTGAGATAAGATGCTCAATACTTTGTTTAAAAGGCTGCACTTCAACATTTTCAACAGTAATATACTACTACTATAAAGTGTACTTTATAAAAATCTAAGAAAAGCTGGAGACAAAAAAGACCCAGACTGAGTTCAGGGATTTTGGTTAAGATAAGAAAGTGAGGGACTACAAATCCCTCCAAAAAGCCCAACAAATAAATCAAACCCAAAACCTACCAAAAAAAAAAAAAAAAAAAAAAAAAAAAAACCCCAAAAGGAAGANNNGCAAAAAACCCCACAAGGCAGTAAGGCTAGATAAAAGGGTTATTCACATGGGTTATTCTAGGTAGTTGGTAGAAGTGGCACTCAGATAATGCAATAATGATCAAAGGTTATATAAATGGGACAATTGCCGTGTTCATATGACAAAGATTTCATTTTGATCATGAGTTCATACATCAAGTGGCAAGTTTAAAAAGTCATTGTGTACAGCACATGCACTGTTTATATAAAGTGACACTGTTATGGGAGCAGCAAAGCAGACGTAATGTTCCATTAATGGGCAGAGAAGGTTATCCATGCATTTGTACCCGGAAGTCAAGGTCATGAATTTTCCAGAAATACAAAGGATATCTGCTCTTTACAAGGGAGGATGGAGATGGAGGAATGATGTAAAATTGCCTCCCATTTGTTTTTTTTTTTATGTCTATTATCAACAACAGAATACACTGTGCTATTTTCACACGAGAAAGCTGCTGTATATTACACTAAAACTGAAGTATATATACTAAACCATGTTCCACTGGCCAAACTTGATACCTGTAGACCCTGGGCTCAACACAACCACTTTGTTCCTTGAATTATTGAACGTGGACACAAGGTTAACCAGGCAGTGTGTAGACTGTGCAGGACACATGGTATGGCAGGCCAATTGCCATGACTAGTACTAAGCAGAAACAGTTACTGGATCAAAGAATTTAAGTTGTCCACATTTTATTTTAAAATTTTGAAGGGAGTTTGATAATGAATGCTTAATAAATTACTGCAGTCTAGAGAAAAACCTTATTTCAGAGAGAAATGCTCCACAGGAAACAAGGGGTAAGGGAAGAAGAAATCTTTGCCAAGCTTTTGTGGGAATGGAAACAAAGGAAAAAAATTAAATTGCTAACAGAACTACAGATAAAGGTGGATGAACAAATGAGTTAATGAAAAACAAATTAATCCTCCTAAGTAACAGCCCTCCAACTCAGAGTCAGAAGTACAAATAAGGAAAAAACTTAAGAGACAGTTTTACTGTGGAAGTGATTATGTCTTTGGACCAGTCACCAACTAAAAATCAAGAACACCCAAACTATTCTGAATGTCTAAGATTGCTTTTGGGAAAAGAAAGAAAAATAAAGGCATACAAAGTAATCTAGCATGAGGTTTCCAAAAAAAGAAGACTCTGTGTGATATCAGCTTCTTCAGTTATCTCTATCCAAGAAAAAGCTGTTGACCCTATAAAGGCCAGTTCCTGAAAGCCCAGCTGACTAGTTCTTCTGCACAAAAATCACCAAGACAAAAAGCCAAACCACACTCATCTATAACAACATAACCCCAGGTAATACTAACTGGAGGACTTAATTGAAAGCATGATAACAACAACAACAAAAATATTTTAAAAATTTGTCTTCAAACTTTTGTGACAATAAAACAGTGCAGTGGTACTAAAGTGTTTTCAGTTTTAAAAAGCTCACACAACTCATGACAAACTCTTACTTCATTCTTTCTGTCTTTATCTGTGACCTCAGCCAGACAGGCAAAGCAGAGTTAGAGTAGAACAATTTGTTTACCCCCATGTTTTTTAACACCTTAAAAATGTTTGTTTTCCCAGAAACCAAGTAATCCCTCTGGGGAATTTCCACAGAGTAAAATTTCCCGAAATCGTGTTTTGGCCAGAAGTCCCATAACTATAGAAGTAGAAATAAGCAACTTTGTCACAGAACATGTGACATAGTTACATGTGTTTGGACCATCAGGACTCAAATCATAAAAAATTAAATTGAAACTGGGCTGATCTACTGTGGAAACCATATACTGGGCACATCCAGAAGTCAGGATGTTTTTTTGCTTTAATACACATGTATGTAATATCTAGAAGCATCCAGAATTTGAGGCATAAATGTTTCAAAAATAGATACAGTGCATGTTTGAGATGTGAAATGTGAAAGTATGAAAACAACAGTCTTTTCTGGCATTCTGTAGATAGCAAAGCACTTAGCCTAGAGGCAAAGAAATACAAAATTATTTCAGAAGGTTTCCCTGAAAAGCTTGGGAAAAGGTTTATGGCAACAAAGTCCTATAGCGTGTCTAAAGAGCTAGAGCATTTTAAAATTGGTTAGAAAATACTAGAGCAGTTCTTTTAGGTGGATAATCTTTGTTACACAGCCAGGCCTGTATCCAGGTTTACAGTATTCCCTTGGGCATGCTCTAACCCAGTACCCAATGACTCCAGGAGAGCCTCCAAGAATCCCATGGTATCATGAGCAGTAGCAAAGCCAATAGAAATAAGCAAGCCATGGGCTGCTACACTAGTTAGGAAAAGACTGAGAGCAAGGAATTTTAATGATATCTACTTTAATGACCAATATAGTGCTGTACAGCATATATGACCATTAATGTTCCAGTATTTCAGAGGACCAAATTATACAACCATGCAGATGAAGTACCATATTTTGTGTCATGCAAGAATATCACCTATTAAGGGATAACTACTCCTCTTTAGGAATCTATGCTGAAGCAGCTAAATTCTCCTCCTGAGACTGTTTTAAAACAACACAACAAGATGCAAACAAAACCCTGCTGCAGACCAGAGTGATTTAAACAAAGATAAACTGCCTTTTCTCAGATTTCCAGAAACTACTTTTCAATGGCTCATAAATTTCATTTGGGGTTTTATTTCTCCAGTTTACCTATACATTTCCATTAGCTGTATGGTCACAAGACTCACATACAGCTGCTGAATTTCAGTAGGTGTGTATAACCATTCCTTCAGAATAGCACTTTTCATAAAAGAAAAATTTTATCTTCTCTGTTAATTCTCATTCTGCCATTAAGTTCACTCAGAAAGTCTGTCCTTAGCATATTTTGTCTCTAATTAGAAATACTATTTCAGTAAATTATTAGGCTAATTCCCCTGCCTATTAAGTTTTCAAAAGCAATGTATTTTATTTAAAACTTCCTTCTTAACTCAGGTCAGCCCATATATCTGGGTCAAAAGTTGAGGGCTTTTTTGGGAGTTAAAAAATCCCAGCTTTCCTAGAATAAGAACTTGATATTTTAGGTCACTTAATAAACTCACAGCACTTAATTGTACTGTAAGTTTAATTATCTATAAGATTTATCACTAGATTTTTCCTAAATCTATTGGCATTCTTTTCACCTGTGCCTCACGTTTAAGATTCAAACTCTCAGAAGCAGGTTTTTAATTAAGTGGTGGGGAAAAGTGAGACTTTCTGTATAAGAACCTGAGAATTCCTATTCACTGTCTGTATTGAGTATTTGACTCTGAAGGCAACACTGAAAGAAGATAAAGCTCTGCCTGATAAGGTTGCTGGTGGAATAGATCAGATAAATCTCTTGACTTGAAATACTGCCCTGGACATAATCTCCAGTGCAGAAAGCCACGAAAATTGCTCATGGCTGAACTGTTGATAGTTTAGTAGAAACTCAGAGGAGACCCTGCATAAAGAGTGCTATTGGATGGAAGCAAAGGGAGCAAACCACAATCAAGTTAAATTTCCCCTTCTGGTATTACTCAAACGTATTTACACATATGGGGGTAGTGGAAATTTTCACAGTAAAAGAAAGGGAAAATTGGCCTTTGATGTCTAAATTTGTTGGTCTTATCTTGCAAGTAATAACATTATGTGACTCACTTCTTAATCTGATAATATAAACTTAGAGAAAATGTTATAAACTTACAAATGACATTGAGTCCACTGAAAAGTTTCACTGAAGTGTTTACAGAATAGGACAATGGTATGAAATTGTTCTGAAAAAAATCAATAAAAAAATTTTCACTTAGAAGGGGAAGAAATTATTGTTACCTATAGGACATTAAGGAGCACCAGGTCTGTGCTTCTTGCTTATAGTTACTTTTTGCAATGAACATCAAATCCTCCTTGCTCAAACCAGCAGTCCTTTCAAAACTGTGACAATGTTTTCCTACATCCAGCTTATGAGACACGGTCCTTGATTGCGAGAGGGCAGGGGAAGAGCAGTGCCCATCACCAGATGCCACACAGCCGTGACCACGACCGAAAGGGTGAACCTCAGCAGCACTCAGGCACTCGCATTGGGCAGGGAGGGAACAGAGCAGAAAAGCAGAAGGTAACATGGAGTTGTGTCTCTGAGGTGATTTGGATGAAGTTGCCAAACAGCTACCAAGAGAGATTTTTGTTCCTAATTCATCACCTGGAGCATCTGGTCTTAAAGACTTCACAGACTTACAATCAAGTGAATGGAGAAATGGCGTTTGGCAGGGAAATAGTGGGAGCGTGGCCTTGAAGAAAAGGAACCAGAACCTGAGACTCCACTTCCATTACTTCTAAGCACTTCACATATCCTCTGCAGCATAGTCGATGTTGCTTTCCCAGGGGTTGACCTCCTGATTTTTCTACCCAATTAATCATCCCCTGGATATAAACCAGGATAGTTACACAAACTTCTATAATCTGTTTTGGGTTTGTTTTTTTTTTTTAATTTTATCAATGGTTTGTTTTGGAAAAAGAGGCAGAAATGCAGTTTGAAGATTTCCAAACTAAATTGTCTCTCTCCTGCCTGTAAGTTATCAAGAGAAATTCCATCTAGAGGGACCACTTCTGGGCAGTCTTGCCCATTCTTGGATAAAAGCCTGATCTTAAGAAACAGGGCTAAGAACTCTCAACAAATTAAATTATATTAAGTTTTAATGCGTCTAAATACCTAATTCCCCTTAGTCATCATTTACTTCATTTTCTTTTTGAAATTTAATATTTTTTAGTGCATTTTAAGTTAGGAGATGTTAGTAAAAAGCACTTTGAGTTAAACAGTGGGAATTTGAATATGCTTCCCAGTAAAACCTTTAACAGGGTCATCATCCTACATTAGAGGATAAGTGTGCAACTACACACACTTGCCTTACAGTGTTTATAAGATTGCTTGAGTGCTTTTTTTGAAGAAAATTGCAAAGATTAAGCCTATTAAACAGACAGTATTTCCCTCAAGAAGCACTAATTCAATAAAATGTACATAACCAGAAATCTAGAGGGACAAAATGATAAACAGGATTAAGTAGAGCTTGCCATGAACTTGAATTAGGGAGGCAGAGAAGATAAGTTCCTTAGAAAGGCAATAAGCAGCACTTTCACACCAATTCCCCCATCTGAGCACACACATTTCCTTGCACTGAGCAGCAAGAACTATTCTGCAAATAATAGTAGCCTGTCTGAGCAAAAGCATCTCATCCCTCAGTCTCAGACTGGCCATTTTTCATGGTCTGGATGATGCAGTTTTGCAACTAGTCTTTGAGGGAAATGTCAATCCCGCTTTTGCTGCAAAAATCATCCAGTAACAAAACAGAATATCATGCTTTTAAAAAAAGAAGAAAAAAAGAGTTAAGCCTGTTGCTATCTGCTGTTTGCCTTTGGGTTAGTTTTAGGGCAGCTTTCCTTTTAGACAGCTCCAGGTTAGAAAGTCCTACAAGAACTATTAAATGTGGAGAAATGGATACAACCTTTGACTTGGCGAGTCCCTAAGCCACAGATTGCACAGAAAGCAATTGATGGAGTGGGAAAAGCTTCACTTTATGCCTGCCTACTCTCATATTCTTTCCCTAAACCTCAAAAGCTGGAAGCCCTCCAATCCACAAGAAATTTCGCCTGCTAGAGTGAGATATATACACCTTTGATATCTTCTTCCACTCTCATATTTCTTAATTCAAGTATTTTATGCTATCAAGCATGTCAAATCAATGAAATCATGATTTCTCAAGGTAATGTATAAGGAAAGTTAGTGGTAAAGCTCTACAGTAATGAACCATTTCTGCAGCATATTTTCAAAGTAAAGCCTTTTAAATCTCACTGTCTCTGATATTTTATCAGCCATAAACTTAATACTTTTTTCCCTAAATACAATGAAGGGTTTCCTTCACTGTAGTTAGGTTGCTCAGGTGGAAAAAAATACACATGTGGAAATTAGCTGTTACAATAGCTTTTTTTTTTTTAGGAGTTAAAAAAATTAACTTTATACTTTTCTCTGGGGCTCACCACTACAGAGTATTTATTGTCCTTGAGAGTACTGATCATTTACATGAAACCAGTCCACACCCTCAGGTAAGATAGGCAAGTCACTTCAGAAAAGTACTCTTTCAGAGACGCATTTTTTAAAAAAACCAAGAAAATTAGAGTCTTCAAAGAACTCAGTACTTTTAAAAACAAAATTCTCCCTTCCCCTCCCTAGATATACTGCTACCTTTGGACTACAAATCTTCAGATAGGTTTTGTTTTGGGGCTTTTTTGGTGCAAAAAGTATAATTGGAAAATATTGAAGACTTGTCATGGGCAGCTTAAGTTCCTACATGTTTCAACTGTTAGTCATATATTCCTAGCAGAAGCCTAGGAGTTCCAGCAGGGGTAATCCCAGCTGTAGCCAAAAGAATATCTGAGATTTTTTACTTTGTTAATAAGCCAGCTCCCAAGAAATGGCTAACTTTGCTTTATGTAAAGCACAGACTCCGTCTGAAGAGCAACTTCAGACAGGATTTTTGCTTACTCTATAAGATAAATTTGGGGAAAAAAAATCTTACCATTCAAGGAATTAAGTAAATATTTGTCAGCATGCAGGTTAGAAATAGTTCTTTGTAATTCCATCTGTATTAGAATATTTAATGGCACGTATGGCATAAAATTAGCTACCTGTCTTGAGCACAACATCCCGAATCAAATCTGAATTTCCAGAATAAAGGAAACTGAGCCTGTTCTTCAGTTTAACTGCAGTCACTCTCAAGGAGAACTACCTATTATGTGTTTCTATACCCTTTAATACCTGAAATAGATAAAGACTTCAAATACATGTCTATATAGAACATGTGTGGCTTCTTCCTGGAATAAGATGTTTAGCAATGCACTGAAAGGATTAAAACTGGCTGCATTTTTCTACTTTTGGCTTCTACTTTTTGGCTTTAACAAGAAATCCAAAATAAAACCACTAAGTAATATTAGCTAAATTATGAAGCTCAGATTATCTGGGGCAAACAACAAAAATCTGTCTCTTGCCAGAACCTTGGCAGGTTTGAGAGTTACATCTCCAAAAGAAAACTAGCTCTTGGGAAAAGTTACACAGAAGAAATTTTATACCATTGGGAAGGGAACTCATCAGTGAATTGGAGGCAGTGAAAAGAAGGAGCCCTTGTTTCAAGAGAGTCCATTCAGCAGGCTTTGAGCTCCAACACTTCTGCCCCAGCTCAGATAACACAGGCTGTTATGTGTTCCTTATGGGATGCTTTTCCAGGTGACTCAAGTCAGGCTCTTTCTCAGGAACCTGTATCAAGAGGAGGAGGAACAGCCTAAGAGGCACCTTACATCTCTGAGTTTCAGTTTAATCCCTTCTCCAGTGGAGGGGAAGCACCTGCCATCAGTCTAGCAGGAGCAGAGCATGTGACCTTGTTGAAGGGCCATTAAATCCGAGCAACCGTGCACTACAACATTCATTTTGCACAAATCTACAAAGTATGCATGAGGAAAAGATCTGTTATCCTTTAACATCCTGCCCGTTACAATATACTTGCCAATCCCTTCAGTTTATGCCTCAAATCTGCAATAGTTCGGGATATTAAAAGATGAAAATATTTGGCAGATGGTTCCAGAAAGGTCACTGGCAGTCTAGGAGGGACCATGACTCTCTCCTCTCTTCAGCAAGCAGAACAGAGCTACAGCTAAACTCAAGATACAAGGTCTTCAGAAGAGCATCTTCCTGAACAGAAAGCTACAAACTACATTACAGACAGCTTTGCTGTCTTTCTTTAATGAACAAGTAAATCAGTGTCAGTGAAACTCCTCATGACCTCAAATATTAGAAGCTATATAATAAAAATCAAAAACCTCAAAGTCAACTAAAAAACCCTTTTTCAGTGCATGCTATGATCTTGGCTATATCCCTTAATATTGTTCATTAGCAAATTAATAAAAGTAAGAAAAGAAATTGTTAAGCTCATCTAAAGCAAAGCAGCAAGCTTGTAGATGTTTGATGCTGCTTCTGAAGAAGAACAGTTCAGCTTTTCAATTATCTTTTATTCATTATACAAACCAATAACCAATAATGTCAAACTGAGCAAGCCACCACTCTTCACCACTCTCAATGCCATTAAATCCCCTCAAATTTAACTGAAATCTTTGTTTTAAACTGAGTATTACAGGTACAAAACTCACAATTAATCCACTTAACCCTCTTCAAGGAAGACTTAATTAAAATATAATTTTTTTAAATCAGAGGAATTACCAAAATATATTTCAAAATTTTTAGTCAATAAAGCATGCTAATTCCCATAGTTACTTCAAGCAAAGATTATTACATAATACAAAACAAAATATTTTGTTTAACATATTATGAAAACACAATTTAAAAGAAAAGCTTCCAGTGTTCTCCAAATTAAACAAGGAATGCAAGTGTTACTGGATTTTTCTCCTGAACATTTTTCAAGAATGCATTGTTTCTCCTGCCAGAAAATCCCCTGAGATTTTCCAGCAAGGACTTGATGATATCAACTCTATTCTTCCCCATCCTCCCAGTGATGTCTAGTGAAACACCTGTGGAAACAAACCTTTGCATCGGATTTATTCCGGTCACATTTGACACCTCTTTAGAATTCAACAGGTAGAAGTATCGTACTTTACATTTACCTATAGGCTTCAAACTAAATTAATAAACAGTTGTGCACCAGACTGTAAACTTCATGTTTTGGCCATTTCAGCAAAGAGTGAGGATGCCAGTCTCTGGGTAACATGATTCCTTACAAAGTTTAAGTATTTCCAGTTCCAAGTAGATAGTCTTAAACCTAGATTACTGGAAAATTACTGAAAAAAAAATCCTCAAAATATGGCAAACTACGCCCAAAGTCTTGCATCAGCATGTAGGACACGAAAAAGAAACAATAAAAAACCACAAGTCCTACATTTATAGTTACATTTCACAAGTGCACTTCCTTTCCTCAGCTGTATGAGGAAGATACATACATACATTCCAGAGTATGCCTAAGGACACAGTGCACACTTGGTGAGACTGCTGGTGATACTGAACTGGGAGGTGCAGCTGAGTCCCTGGAGGGATGACATGCCTTGCAGAGGGATAGAGAGAGATTTGGACAACCATTAACAGTATGGAATTGAACAAGTGCAAATGCTGGATTCTGCACATGGGACAGTAGCACAGGGCACAAGTATAAACTGGGAGAGGAGTGGCTGGAGAGCAGCCCTGCAGGAAAGGGTCTGGGGGTGCTGGTGGGCAGTGAACCCTGTCAGCCCAGCAGGCAAACCCCATCCTGGGGTGCATCAGCCACAGCATCACCAGCCAGTCAGAGGTGACCATCCCACTGCATTCAGCGTTGGTGTGGCCTCACCAGGGACACTGAATGCAGTTCTGGGCCCCACAATTAAAGAAAGCTGTGAAGGTCCTTGAATACACCCAGAGGGGGGCAACAAAGCTGGTGACATAGCTGGAAGGATTGTCCTGTGAGGAGCAGCTGAGGACTTTGGGATTGTCTAGTTTGGAAAGCCAGAGCCTGAGGGGCAACCTCATTGCTCTCTGCAGCTTCCCAAGGAGGGGAAGAGGGGGGAGAGTAGCTGATAGGACACATGGAACAGCTCAAATCTGCACCAGGAGAAGTCCAGACTGGACATGAGGAAGCAGTCATTTACTGAGAGGGTGGTCAAACACTGGAATAGGTTTTCTAGAGAGGTGGTTTATGCCCCATGCCTGTCAGTGCATCATTTAACAGGCCTTGGGAAAATGATTTTAATACTGTGCTTTAACTTCTACTCAGCCCTGAAATGGTCAGGCGGTTGAAGTAGGTGACCATTGTAAGTCTAGTCCAATTGAATCTACTCTATTAGATCAAATAAAATATCATTTAATAACTAAAAATTAAAAGTCAGTCAGTGACTTACCAGAAAACACCCAAGTTTTTCCAATGCAGACCTAACTTTGACCCTTAGGTCTGTGCACTATACAACATGATTATGAACACATACTGTATAAGATGAAAGGGATCATGGTCCTATTCTTGAATGGAGGAAGTAAGGCAGAGCATTTTTTTTTTTAAGGTTGTGACATCTTCATTCAGGATTAAATCATTCTGTCTAATCAGTGATTTAGAAAGGAACATGTAACTAAGGAGAGATCCTCATATTTACAAGACTCACTCAGCTACCCAGGAAGAGACTGTATCTAAATATAGTCAGGCCTTTGACATATTCAGGAGGAGAAAGGAGATCATGAAGCACAGTGGAATGTTAGTCATTCACACACACCTCTCTTTTTCTGAACTTATCTAATCATTTTTTCCTATTTTGCCTGCATGCATTGACCCTCCACACATTTACCCATTTTTCTTGCTGCCTTGCTACTCTGTTTTTTGCTATTTAAGTGTCTCTTCAAAAAATCATGTTATGCATTAAAATCTGACAGCAAAACAGCAGCCAAGAAAGTCTGAGGGACCAGTGCTGTAGTCAGTGGTGACAGAGGCAAAAGGAAAGTGGTCCTTGCTGTTTCCCAACTACTGCAGAGATGCAACAGATGTACCTGAAAGCTCCACCAGAGCAACTGAAGTGGCAGAGAGAAGTTGCTGAGTAACTCTCAGTGGGAGAGGGTGTTCTACTGCCTGGCAGTGGCACAAGACCAACAGAGAGGAAGCTCAGCAGTGGTGGTGGCTTGAAGAAGAGAACTTACAGCAGAGTTCAGCCGAAGGGTACTCCCTGCCACAAAGCAAAAGCAACTCAGAAAGAATGATCTCAAAAGCAGCAAAGTCAGAGGTTTACAAATAAGATTATTGAGCATCTTTCAATTACTGAAATCAAAACTTTGAGATTAGATACCTTAGACAAGAAGCAATGCATGAAAATGAACAAATTTTACACACAGTTTAGAACAAAATGTGCTCAATAAAACAGATTACTTTCACTTCGATTTAAGGTCTTTTTTGCTCAAATCAGGCATTTCTGGCCTTTCACTGACAGAACACTAGAGTACTGAAAACTGAACCCTCTTTTATTGAGTGGAATAACATGGACTATTCTGGAAGAATTAAGATAACAAAAACCTCATATATACTCCAATGACACTATGCTAAAAACTCAAGCACTTGGCAAATGGGCTAACTGATAACAGAAGCCAAAATATTTCTCTTGAAGAGCGTGCAGAAGAAAAGGGTTGGACAATATTAATCAAAGTTTTTATTCACAGGCAGCTGGGGGCACTGAGCCAGATCCTCTGTCCACATAAGTTTCAGTAGTGTTGTGGCCAACTACTGTTCTGTGCCATAAAAGTTTCAGGTCTCTGATGAATGGCAGTAAATTAATTATAAGCAGGCCACTATTTTTCATGACCTAATATCCATATTTGCAATAAAGCACAAAGGACTTAAGCACTTATTCACTGCAAAAGAATAGTCATGCAAAGGAGGAGTCCCAAGCGCCTCAGTGTCTCAAAGGTGGATCAAATAGAGATATATTATAGCCCACATGGTCAAGGAAATAAATCCTTAGTTATGCACTGCATTTCTGTTGGTGTTTCCCATTCTGCTGTTCTGAAAACAAACATATCTCTTTAAGAGCACACCTCCAGCCTTTCACACCTCGCTCTCGCACCCCGCACTGCACAGGGCTTGCTTGTTAAAGAACCTACCCAACACCCAATGGAGACAACACTGGTTTGATTCCTAGAGCTGATTCAGCAGCCAAACATCAAGCCTGACCAGCCTTTAAGATTTCCTCTCCTTATAACACTGTGTACTACAGGCATGATCCAAAAATATGAGCATTCCCATTCCTTCTGATCTACACCAGCCTTCACATCAGCCTTTTCATACTGGCCTACCAGGTACAATGGGAGTACCACATCAAGGGCTATACCTGGATCTTGGGTAAAGCTCAGGCTGTCATCCTCATTCTAGCTTTGGAACAAAGGTGTTTTCCTGGCTCAGTTGAAAACAACACCCTTGCATTTCTAGGTTAGGGAATTCACAGAAATAAGTCTCAGGTCTAAAACTAGACCAACCTCTAGATTTCTCCATGGCCATTTTAAATTTAGTTCTGTAAAAGAAGTCCATAAGCTTGCAAGGATCCCTGAAGCGACCATCAATATTATTTACCTACACAAAGTATATCTACCAGTAAGTATTTATAGGTTCAAAGGATATTTTATTGACAAAATTAATTTATCTTAGTTTATGCCATCACTGACTAAAATTCCTGTGCATAGAACTTAGAAAATATTTAGTTGCAAAATTCCCTGCTTGAAGTATACAGTCCTGTAACCTTCAGGAATCCATTAAAAATGTAAGACCCTGGAATTCACAAGTGTCAGGAAAACACTGCCAAACACCATTAAGCCAGTAAAGATTCTTCAGAGTTAAAAAACTTAGGCGAGATTTCTTGAAATGATCCTGTTGATCTGATGAGATAGGACACCTTTTACAGTCATAAAAAAAAAGTACTACTTTGTCTACCTATTATGCAATGCCTTCCTCAAGCACTTTCAAACAAAAGGCATTCACCTGCAGACTTTTAGTCCAAAGCTCATGACAAACCTGTTTTGCACAAATCAAGATATTTGATGCCAATCAAACTAAGTGAATGCTTATGTTCTGTAAGGCAGGTAATCACAGTTACAGCACCTTATACTGTTAAATACCAGTTGAGATAATGTCTACTAAAAACAAATACAGGTTTCAGGGGAAGGTAAGAGGTACATTTTAGCTCTAAGAGAATTACTTTTATTTTTTTCCTCACAATAGATGGAACACACTTGATTTTAAGATCTCATTTTTACACTTACAGCACAAAATCCTAGCAGAGCATTTCACATGATATGACAGATTTAGATCCTGCAATCACACTAAATACAGCTTTCCTTATTGGCATCAAGGAAAACACTTTTTCTTCCCCACACCTTGGGATCCCCATTTGTAAAACAGAATTATGACATTTGCCTCCATTATAAATTACTGAGAGCTGTTGACAGAAAAGTAGCGTCTAATAATACAGCAACATTTTTAGGAAGAAATTTATGTAGGTTCTTTTAAAGTGCAAGCTGTGTGTATCAGATTTGTTTTAAATACTGATTTTAAAATAACTACCCTTCTTCATTTCTTGGATTTCAATCTTGTCAAACCACAGTGAAATGAGACTTGGTCACCACTCAGCAGTGATATTTAAGCACATACAAGAAACAAAACCGAAAAGGAGAATTGGCTTTCATTTTAAAAAATAACTTGCCAAAGTTTCCCTGAAAAATTTAACACCACTCACATTAAAAGTTCATTTCCTCTTTTGCCTTCCAGACCCCTGTATCTGTGATCCCTCTAATATAAGATGAAGAAGATGTCTATCTCCAGAGACAGATTTATTTCCTACTGAACACATCATCATTTTCAAACATGAATAACTGTAGCTTGAACACAAAGCCATATAGGACCAAAGAAGGAGCTAATTTCTGAAAACCTGTGTTGAAGAAGATCCCTTCACAGCAGTAAACCTTACACTAGGTAATAACAAGCTTCATAAACAAACCTCTAAAGCAATGACCTCATACTGAAAGGCTGTGCTTCTCATTACCAGATCTGGGCTTCACCATACATATTCATGAATTGTACCAACAAAAAACAAACATAAAAAAATCCTGCAGAATACAGCTTTTTAAAGGCTGCTGTAGGCGCTCAGTTTTTCTGACAATACTAACAGCATTTACATAGAGTTGTGTATCATGTTTCTCCTATCCATGGCATGAAACACCTGCAGACTCCAGTAGCACATCTGGCAGGCTCTCACAAGACCCTGTCTTCAGTGTCAAAGCAGCAACACACCAGTAAGTGTTTCCACACACCCACATGCACAAATGGCCATTTAATAGATGCCATGAACTAATAGACCTTAATAGAAACCCTTTCATGTACGCAGAAATAAATCCAAAAATATAGGACCACAGGTTGCTGCATCACTCCATCCTCCTTAGATCCTGAAGGAAAGCAACCATTATCCTGACTCATCAAAACAGCATTACTCTTGAGAAGAACAGAGTAGGGTACAGCTGAGAGTCACTGCTCTCAGAGCCCTGACCTAGACATGAAAAGACACAGTCCTCCTCTCCAAGGAAAATTAACATTTAAAACAAGCTGACAGCAGCCACAGAAAAATCAAAGCAAAAAATTTGAATTTGAAAACTTTTCAAATAGCCTGTGAACAGGACTCATATAAGTTGCAGCCAGCCAGCCCTGAGCTTCAGACACACACATGCAGTATTTTGTACCACAGCCCTGAAGGAAGGCTGCTGAGCCAAAGTTAATGCCTCCAACGATAACGCTGGAACTTTGTAATTTAATCTCCAGGTCCACACTCTCTGGGAGAATTCAAGCTGCATACTAACAAAATCATGTGCAAAATAGTTCAGAAATATCTTACTGTTTGACCCATAATGAAGTCTACTACTAATGCGACCTCTAATAAATCAGGCTGCACAAGTTCCAGCTGGCCCTCAGAGACAGTCATATCTGGTTGCTGCACCAGCACAAATCAAATTACTCCAGACATACTTAAAACAGAGTGCAGAAATTGTTCCAGAAAGTTTAGGAATCTGTATCAAGACTGTGACATTTCCAAGATGATTGTTTTCCAGTTACCACCAGGAGACTAGCAATGAGCACTCAGAAGTTAGCAAACAGAGTGCTATGGGTAAACTCAGAAATTGTTTCACAACCACAACTTGTTCTTAAAATATGAATCTTGTTAAGGATATTAACATAAAGAACTTCTGAAGTTTTTTCCAGATGTTTGCATTAATAAACAGAAAATCCTTTGTGATCTATTAAGGAAAAAAAATTGTATGATATGCATAATTTCCTTTGTTTAAAATGAAAGAGGAGAAAACATCCAAGAACTGTCTAAGTTTAAAATAGGTACAAAGGCCAATTTTACCACTTTAAGAAGCCAGAGACTGATGATCTGTATGCACATGAATTTAAATATTCATAAATGCTCACCAAAAAAGTACATTTAGGGGGAAAAAAAATCCAAAGAATCAGCAGAATGGACAGATATAGTCACCAAATACTTTCAGCATTTTGAAGTACTTTCAGAGAAAAACGAAAGGGAGACCTGTGAAAAACTGAGACTAGTATTAAGATGTCCCACATAAAATTTCATCTTCACATTTTGAAGATTTTTTCCCCAAGTAGATCTGTTTGTTGCCTTCTTTTTTTTAAGGTTAAAATGGCTGAGTAATCTCAAAACAGAGGAAAATATTACATTGTCCTGATCAGAAACTTGCTTGAGATAAAATATGAATAACTGACACTCACTGACAGAGGGTGCTGCCTAGGGCCAAACAGTATATGGCAACTGCATGAACAACTGCAGCAGCACCCAGGGACTGCCAAATCCCCAAGCCCTGTGTGAGTTGTTTCTCCTCTTCCTCCTCTAATGAGCCAACCTTTTGCAAAATGAGGAGAACACGAGTTATGCCTACATTTCCCTATCCTGTGCCTGAAAATGATGGATCTTACCAGAGGGCTGCCTCCTTTCTTCACCTAGCTAGCACTTTACTCTGCAAGGATTCCCATTAAAACCTCAGGAGGCTTTTCAGCAATTAACACAGTGGGAATGGTAGTAATCAGCCTGCAATGGGGTCGTGCAACAGCCTATTTGCCCACAGGAACACAATGCAATTGCAATCATTAGTGGAAAGCTTTGGAAAAGCTTGAAAGCTTTCCAAGTCACTCATAACGCTGTGATTGTGTGCAGCTCCTGGCTAGGAATCCCTACAAAGCTGCATAGCACCTGAGCTGGCCTGTTAAAGCATCATGAGGAGGAAACATGAAACACATTAACCTCCAATGCACTAGCTGCAAACAATTACCAAGAGGCTCTCATTGCCTTTAAGGGACCTCACACCAACCCAAGTTTCCCCGTGTCTGTTTTCATCTATATCAGCATTAAAGAAGTTAGCCTCTGACATATGTTTTATCCTCAGTCTTTCTTTACAAACACCAGATTTTGAACAGGACCTCATCACGTGTTGGGATTTATTTTTCTTTTTTCCTTAGCACCTTCTTAAACTAAGCCCTCAGGAAATATTTGGAAGTGGAGGAGGGGGGTTAGCAGAGATGTACCTATACTGAAAATATTTTTCTGAACATTTTCAATAGTGGAATAACAAGAAAATAGTTGCCTTGTACCTACCAATTCCAAGTTCTGGAAAATAGTAAAGGTATTTTTCAACTGATTTGAAAGGGAATATAAATCATAATTGTTGCAAAGGGAGGAGAAAACGATTGTATTTCTCAAACTCAGGCTTATTGATTAGACTTCTAAGTACATTATAGAGCTAAAAGCTGTATCCAACAGCTTCCACACATTTGCTGACTCTGCAGGTCATTTCAGACAGCACTGCTTATATCTTTACCACAGAAAGGCCCAATTTCAAGGTCACTGAAACTACTTCTGCTGAACTTTAATACTGCATCTGCACGTGCTAAATCCTGGATATTACACTATTGACTTAAAGAAAAATTACTTTTTCAGCTTGACTACATCACACTCACTGAAATTTATGTGCTCTGCTTCAGTGCCCTTATTGGAGCTATTCAGCAAGTTCTGGATGAGTTTTGAAAGCACCTACTTGTACAATCAAGCACAAGTTCCCTCATGTGTATTCCAGCTCCTTTTCTGTGCCAGGTAAAGAATTATCAGAGCAAAGCTGTTTCATAAGGTCACTCCCAAGCTTGACTCCCCACCATCCCCAAGGACACATAGAAGGACAGGTTTTTGCCAGGCAGTGCTACACTGAAAACACAAACAAAGTTGTTAGGATTACCTGAGGAACTCAAGTGGCTGGCTCCACCACATTCCGCTTTTGAAGAGAACTGGAGCAAATCCACAGGGAACTATAGCTGCTCCCTGCATTTCCCCATGCCTGCAGCATTCACAGGAATAAAGATCAGTCTAATCAGAATCCTTCCACAATATAAACCTCCCTGCCACTAAATACAATTTAAATCCAAGCACCTGAGGATGTCTGTAGGCTGTGATTTCCCTGAGAGGCTTCAGCTGAGGCCACCACCTGCACATGCCTTGCCCACTACCCAGGGCTCCATTTAGACTCAAACACAGCAGCCAGGTGTGGCCTGGGTGATGTTATAGGTACGTTTGTCTCCTGCCTGGAAAATGATCTTCCCATCCAGAGTTGTTGACAACTCCAGTCACGGCAACCAGTTCCTCCCTGCATTAGTGTAGCCCCCTGACTAATTTGGGGGAGGGAGGCTTGTGTTCTAACCATTAAAACTCAATCTCTTTAATCATCTAAAGTGAAGTGTCACTATCAATGTCACTGCTTTATGTGAATGCTTGAAGACTGATCGAGTAATTTTTTTTCTTTTTGGTAGCCACCCAGAGTGACTTTTTGAGACCTTTTACTTTAATAGTTCTGCTTAGACCTTCATAACAGGGGCTCTTATCAGAAATAGAAACATATGTTCCTCCCTGGAGGAGGTGAGGAAAGATTAAAAAGTTGGCCATGAGGAGAACTTTCAATAAAATTACACACAGGCTTTTCCTCCATTATCTGCTCCATTCCCATGAGCTGGTACAATCTCCTGTGGGCAGGTACAATCAGGATTTTTCTTTTCAGCTCCACAGTGTAAATGATGGGGCAGAAATGGGCTGTACATTGACTTGGATACACTAAGTTTGGTCCAGGCATGTGATCTGCACAACACTAAATGGCCCTCAACTCTTTCCCTGTTCCCTAGCTCAAGATTGCATTTGCACCTATTCTGTACAGACATTTCCCAGGGCCTAAGATATTTTATATCACTGGCTGATATATAATACACTGTCAAATGGCAGCAATTTGGCTATTTTGCCTGAAGTCAAGTTGGTTACAAAGATTGCTCTGCTTCAGAAAATTCTTGACACACCAATTTACTATCTCATTATGTTCCTACTCTTCAGAGATAATACAGTCACATTAAATGCTCATTAACATTGAGATTAAGAAAAAAAATTAACCCATCATGCTACATTTTTCTCTGTTTCTTAAATAGCTCATGTGCTAAACACTCTGATTTTTATCTCATGTACATGCCAGCTAATCATCTTTGCTTGAGTAGTAAGGAGCACTGAACAATGTATCTGATAAAGCTTATTAAACAGATGGGCTTTCCCTTGGGAGATAATACACAGAAATACTTACTTTATAAAATGTACCTTTTTAATCAGAAAAAAGGGATGGAAGAGGAGAAGGGAAAAAATATAACAGCAATAAGATAAGAATTAGTGGTCAGCCATGTGCCTAATTTTCCAACAGAACTGAGACTAATAGAGCCACAGGGGCCACAAACTTCATTGCATTGTGGCTTTTGTGTGGAGACCAGTCACAGGTACATGTGCATTTTCTTTTACTAAGATATACACATAGCCCTGGGAAGAAACTACAGCAGGTTGATTTGAGTTTGGGAGGGAGATTTATTTGAGAAAAGCTCTGCATACATACACTTATATAGCTTCTCTTCTTCATGCCAAGTAACTTTGTCAACTTCTTCACCTCATTTCCAATGTACCAATCAATCTTTCCTGGTAAATACTAAGTACTCTTTCAAAAGTTTATATACTGGAGGTGCTGCTTCATGTATACCAGGCTGTGAGCCTTAAAATCCTTAATTCAGCAAAGCAAAAACACATGTTTAACTTTATGTACAGGAAGTGAAAATTAGCATTATCTTTAGGATATTTTGGAAACACTGTGTGAGGGAGGTGTGTGGTAAAGAAAAGCCATTTGCACAGTTCCTAGTTGCTTTGAACGGCATTGGGTTAACAACTCAAAAAAATATTATATAGAGAAGCATAACCATCAGGTTTTAAATAGAACAACATTAGGAACTCTAGTATGAATTCTAATAGATTTGAAATAGTACATTGCCTTCCCAGAATTTATTTTTTGTCTACCAAATGACTGCCTACATAATGAATTACACACACAATGAGGAATAAAACAGTGTGAACATAACCATCTATCCAAAGAGCACTCAAACACATGAAAAACTTCAGGATGAAGTATTGAGCAGTTTAATTTTCCAAAGTCTTCATTTTGGAGGGAAAAAAATCCCCCATCACCTAATCAGACAGCAAGCTCACTGCTGTTGAAGGATGAAGTGCTGGAGTTAAGCTCTCACAGTATTTGCTTATAAAAACCTGGGGATGAGGAAAAGAGGAGAGGAAATGACAGGAAAAAGTCTCCTCTGGGCTACATAGCAGAAGCATCTGCCAAAGTAATGGAAGTTCATATTTGTAACAACAATTGCTGCCCAAGACTGGCACAGAGGAGCAAGTAGTTAATCAAGCAGCCCTTACCAGTTTGGTATTTCACAGCAGCAGAAGTTACAAGCAGAGTAAATAGGCACTAAAGGGCCAAATTCCTCCAGAACCACATGTCAGGGTCCTTCCAGAATAACTCAAGATGATCTTCAGCCAGGTGCAATGTAGCAGGAAGGGAAATGTGGCCCCTGTCACCAAGAACAGATATATAAATACTTTTATCTGAGCTGCAGTCTGGCTCATGTTATGGAGGAAGAGTTCATGGACAGGTCTCAGTGCATCCAGTCTGAGTCTCTTCAGGCATAGTATACTTTACTGTAGGCCACAGATACAAATAAGCCAAACAGAGAGATTTGAAAGCAAGTTATCTGTTTGGCACAGATTTTCATTGGTGTGAGGCCCTGAGGACCAGCAAGGATTTGCCACAATAGGCTGCTGACAGCTTTTCTTCTGCAGTTTATTGTCCTGGCTCAATAGCACAAGGTCAGACTGAATGCTGTTTTGCCGCCTTTCTGCTTCTCCTGGGGAGCAATTGCTTAGAAAAATATCCCTTTACTTGACAGGTTTGTAACACAAACAAAAAAATCCATCCTCGTTGTGGTTATTGAGCTGACTTCTTAGGAATCAAACAGTGTAAGACTAATAGTGTCATAGAGCCACCAACCACACCAATGTAAATTTAAATGCACGAGTGATTGCTGAGTGAGGATATCCTGGTACAATAAACAAATGAAACTTACTTCTTTTTTTTTCATCTTATACAGACACTTCATTTTACAATTAGCAATTAATTCCTTCTCCATGCAGAAAGTAAGCCAAGATAACTAACTGTAAGAATTTCATTCACGCACCCCTGTATGCAAAACCTCATGTCATCCTGCAGAACACCATCTACAGTGAATGTGATGGAAAGGGAGGCAGTTGCTTGGAGATTTTAAAACTGTTGGAAAATTTCAGCTATCTTTGTACATTCTCAAGATGAGTGCTTGAAGGCTGACACTTTTGTGTACACAATAAAAGAGGATAATGTGGGGGAGGTACTGACGCACCAAGGCTAAGAAGGAACATCACTACATTAAAATAGTCCCTATAGACATAGCAATCCCCTTTTAGGATACATCTGGAAACAAAAGAGATAGATATAGAAATCTCACAGAGGTCTTCCCTAATGCTCTAGTGTCTTGTGCTCAACAGGAAGATCCAACCCACATGGCTGTCTGGTCCATACAAGATATCTCCTGAGCAAGCAGCCGTGCCCTCATCATGACTGTCAGTATATCTAGGCATCACGGCTTCACAAAATATCACCAATACACTGTGTTCAAATACAGTGAATTTTCTGAGATCTCCAGAGCAAACCCTGAGCTATAATCCCACAAGTGTACCTAAATTAACCTTTTAAATTATATGTGCTTTACTTACACACCACCAAGTAAAACATCAATTTGGCCATTATTATAAGTATCCTATATACATTTAAGCATTATTATTATTAGCAGACTGACAGAGAAGGCTAGATAGTGTATCTGAAGCAGCAGCCTACTTCTCCTGAAGGTCTAGCTCACCAAGCACTGGCTTGCCTCCCCAAAAAAAGCCTTTACAGTACATCATGATTTCTGTGGTGCTGATGAGGAAGGCTGTTCTCACTGAAGCTGCAGAGCTTAAACAGTGCAGCTGATCTCCTGAAAGACACTTACCTGAGGCAACCTTGCAGGACACACTGCCCCACCAGTGCTGACAGTCTCACGTGCAAGCTGGGTAGGGTCAGCTCTGTTGTCCTCCCAGCCTGCTCCTGAAACCACGGGGAGGTCTGAGAGGATAAGGGATGCTTGCCCACATCTTAGCCACAATTGGCCCTGGACCCTTTCAGTCTCAGTCTAGCAGGTGGAGCAAAGCCTGCAGGGGAGGTGCAATGGCAGCAGCACTCCTTGAGAGACAAGGAAGCAGCAGAGGCAAGAGGCAGGGTGCAGGAGGAGGCGCTTGGGGCACACCACACTGCCATACCACACGGTGGGGCCTGCCCACAGAGAGCCATTTGGGAGCCCATGATGGCTGTCACCTACATCATCTACAGTCCCAGAGGTGTTTTTCCTGAGGAGACTTGTCTTCAGTTTTAAATACCATTAGATCTGTAATAAAATAGATATTGTTAAAGGGACTTCTGCCACGTCTTCTGTCTCCTTAAGCAGGGTCCACATAGTCTATTATATCCTACTGTATTTTCCAGGATGAAGTTTATTAAAGAAAGATGAATGTTAGCTTCTTTACATACAATTAAAATTGTCTCTGTGACAGAGCTTCTGCTATTGATACCCAATGTCAATAACAGAATTAGGACATGAATATAAAAACATCATCTTTGTAAATGCATGTCAGCTTTGCCTCTCTTCTTGTTTTCTTATATTAATGACAAACATGTTGCAGATGCTGTTTCAGAGATAAACACTCAAACACAATTGTTATTTCCCCATGAAAGCAAGGGTACAGGCAATTTATGACTATTCATGAATTTTTATTAGATAAAGAGGGCTGTCTTTATGAAATTGGCTGATCTACATTTTTGTTTTTTAATGTCACCATAATGCTACTCTTCCTAAATGTTTGACAAGCTGTTTACAGAAAGCAAAGTTCAAGCCCATAATATAATCTAGCACTTAGCTTGGTCAAATTTAGAGGAAACTAAACCATGCAATCTAATTATAGTGAACTGAAAACAAAAACTGAGTGCAAAGTGGTCAATATAAAGCTACATGAAAGACTTTAATAGATGTACTCATATTTACTTGCTTCAAATTATTCAACCAAATATTATCAGTTTACTTAAATATATTTAGAGGTTTACACTGGGTGTATATTGATCTCTGGTCTTCACAAAAACCAGAAAATACAGGAAAATAAGGGCACTATGCAGTGAGAGTATATGGCTGTATTTCATCTCTTCCTGGTATGAGAAGAAAAAAGGAATCTAGGAAGCTGGCCAAAATACACGTCCATCAAAATACTCTGCTAACATGCTTTCAATTATGCATTCTCAAAGGGATCAGAAGGTCCTAATTACAAGAATGAAAAATAAACCTGAGCAAAACACCAATGAGGGTCTCAGCCTCTGTTTCTGAGAGATGCTGACCCTTGTGATCAGGGGAACAGCAAATGCTCAGCACAGCTTGCTGCTGGGACTTCAGTGAAGGGGATTTCTTTTCCTGGTATTTTTCTGGGCTCCAGAAAATTTAACAGGTTTTGGATTCATATTACTGGTTTACACAAGAATACCGACAGAAATTCACTGTCTCAAACTTCTGGTAGTGCTGTATTTGGAAATAATGTAAGAGCATCTCCTACCCATTCCATTTTTGGTTGGCATTATGGCCAAGCAAGGCTTCATGGAGAATCATTGCTCCAAATAATAGTCTTTAGAGGTCCCAGGCAATAAAAATAAGGAAAATGGCCCTTAAAATAAGGACACTTTTTTTCACCACCTGGTGCAAACCAAGCACAGATAAGATGCCTCAAACTGTGGCCCATTTTTTACAACACCATCATTCCCAGGCTGCACTGGCACAGGCAGCATGAACACCAGGGTCAGAGAATTCACCACCAAAACCACCCAGGGTGAACTCGCAGCCTCTCTAAGAGCCAAGTTGCTCCTACAATACTCAGTCACAAAATTAATCGGTTTGAAACCTATTCCCCACCCCACCACAGCTATCTGTGATTAAAAAAATGGGCTTTAGCAGGGTCACAAGGTCTGAAAGAAGAGCACACTGACATCTTATATTTTCACTGCCAATTAACAGCTGTATTGGCATCCCCAAATGAATCTATCCTAAGTCAATGATCATCAGCTGCAGTTATCCAGTTCCCCAGTTCTGCTTTATACTTATTTGTAAGCAACCCATGTCCCTGTTAGAATTTCCAGTTCATTCCACTCTCTTCCCCCCTCCTCCCATTTTTTATTTTAGACTTGCAGATGTTTTCACAGACAGGGGAAATTTTATTCTATTCTTCCTCTAGATGACCTTCCACAATTCCAGCTTATCAGATGGTGTGCACACTTACATACCAAAAGAAAGCATGCAAATGTAGATCTTGTTTTAAATACTAATTAAATGCATTACAATAACTCTGTAAGTTTTATGGTCTACCTTGCATAATTTCAAAACAACTTTAAGCTGTACCTGACTACTTCCACAAAACTACCAGAAAAATGCATTCAGGTTATCATCTTCACTTACTAACCACTGACTCACAATGGGATTGCAAGAGTTAGGGAAGGAAAATGGGAACATTAACTCCTCATTGCACAAAGCTTTCCATAAATCAAAATCTATTCTTGTTCATATAATAGAAACAAGTTTAATTAAAGGAAACGGAATGGAGGAAAGAGTCTGTAAGTTAATAAGAGACTCCAGCCTAATGAAGGAGAATTCAGCCTGAAAGGTTAAATTGAAATTTCTTAAGTCAAGATGGAACTCCACAAAGTTAGACCATGACTTTATTGTGTCAGCTGATGTTGGTCATTGACAAATACAATAACAGCAAGAAACACAGTATCAGAATAAAAACTAAAATTAAAGATAAGATTTACTATTACCATTTAAAACTTGTCATGGTTTTGATTAGGGCACTGATCTTTGGGTAGAGATGTTGAGCAACAAGTCTCAGCAGAAAAAGTTCTAAGGATAGTGGTGGTAGCAATAGAGTGGCATAAGGTGCAGGCCCTTGCAAGCACTAAGTTACCTCTGAAGCAGGATTGTTTTATTCCTATCCAAAGAAAGCCTTCCAGTATGCCTCAGCTAAACAAAAAAAAAAGCTCTCTAGACACCAAGCTTTGATTGCAGTTACCTATGACAATCAGTAATTCTTGGATTTTGTCAGCCTATCGCAAAAGGGAAGCTCAATCTCACTCACGGTAGCAGCAGCAGGGCAGAAAATCACGTTTCCTCATGTTCCTGGCTCCTGAAGAAGGAACAGAGGTGCAGGAGGAAAGGAACAGGTCTCCAGGCAAGAAGAGAGCAAAAATCACTGCAGAAAACAGGGAAAATGATGAAATCCAGCTCTGACGTGCCCAAACCACAGCTGGTAAGATGTTGTGGTGAGCAGTAAGTAACAATAAATATATTTTCCTCACTGTCTTCTTGTATCAGAGTATGCTGTCTGGGGATAATAGCAAAACCTCATGCTTACTTGCTCCCTTTCTCTCTCCACTTTTCCATTGTCCAAGACCAGAAGTAGTCTGATTTCACAACCATCAAGCCAGTTTCATCCCCACTGCATGAAAGAATAGGATTTGGTTTTAATTAATTAATCATTATAATAAACTACAAAATAGTTTGAATTATTGATTATCCAGATACAAATATTCCAGATGCAAAAAATATCTGACAGCAGTGAAGGCTTGCTTACACAGAAAGGAGTTGTAAGTGAATCCAGAATAATTACTTCCAGACCACAGACTTTCATTTTGGAATAAAACTGAGAAGCCCATGCCTGAAGTTACCTAGAAGTCCAGTGAGAACTCTGAACCCAGCCACTCTCTTCCTCTGAATTAGTTTTATAGTGAAGACAAGGTTGTATAGTCAAGCTGTAACCCAAGGAAGGCAGGAAAAAGTGGCAAAATTGCTCCTTAAGGAATTACCATGGGCTTTTTTTCTGGTTGTGTTCTTGTACTTAGGATAGCATTAATCTAACTATCCATAACTCTCATAATAAGCATTTCATCAATTAATCCCATCACCCAACACTTTTTTCTGTCCCCTTTCCGGAAGGCTGGGTTCCTCTTTTCTCTTATCTGACAAGCAGCTTTGTACACTCCATTAGATTTGGTGTCAATGGAGCCTGGTTCAAATTCCACACGCTTGATTCAGTCACCTTCTAACAGTTACATGATGGTTCATCACACCTAAAAGTCAGTACAAAGTCTGCAGCAGAAAATTTTCATGCCTCTTCAGTTTACAGATTTCCAGAAGTCCATTCCTCAGTAGTGCTGGAGTTTGCTCCAGGACCATTTAATTGACTCCCCAGCAGAATGCTGCTTCTGAGAACCAACACTGAACATCTGAGCTCCAAAGGTGACAGCAGAGAGAAGGTCACTCTGACCCCTGACAGGAACCATGACAGGGATTTTTCTGTGTGCTCTCTCTCCTCAGAAAGGGCACACAGTCAGAAGTAGAAGTAGCTGTCTTTCTTTTTCTGAGACAATACCTGGCAAAACAGACTGAGGACGTGCACTGCTATCCCGAAGTATAGCAGTAGAGAAACCCCTATTGGGCAGAAATTGTGTGTCCAAATTCAAGTTTAAAGTGGAGCAAGAACAAGTAAGCAGGAAACTAGCTACAAATAAATTTGGCATGAAAGTTAAAAGGTGGGTCTTTAGCCAGTATAGTGTCTATCCTCCTAGAGAGCACAGGGGACACAAAAGACTCAATCTCTTTCTGATTATGTGGCAGAACTGTTAATGGAAGATGAATTTCTTTCAAAAATTGAAAAACTTTTCTAATCTTCCATTGATTTGATGAAAATTAGGAAGTTTTTTATCCTCTGGACATTTCTAAGTCCCTCATCCTAAGCTATATGGTTGTACTTTGAAACAAGAGATTGTTATATAAAACACACCACTCATGATTTTAGAGGTGGGAAAAGAACAGCAAGGAGAAAAGAGCACTCCACCTTTCCAAGGATCTATGTAAGTTTTGGCAACTGTAATCTGTAAAAAGTTCCAGTGAAATAAACTTCCTGCCTTATGTAAGCAGGTTCTTGCCAACTAACCCCCAAAATACTGTCCTGGAGCTCTGGGTACCCACCTGATCTTTTGCAAATGACAGTATGGCTCTTCATAGTAATCTAATGACATTTGGTTTAAAAAAACATCCATGTCAGGAACCCCTGAGGCATAAGCAAGAGAAATTTGGGTATGGTGGATTAGAATAGACTCAAACCAATCACAACATTGACCACAAATGCAGAGAACTGTTCCTGGCATTCATTAGAATCAAATAGCCTTTAATTTTAACAAAATTCCTTGGTCATATTGAATATTAATGCCCATGGCTAGAAGTGGCAAGCCAGAGAAAGTCACCATTTTTCTTCAGGCTGCTTATATTGGATTCATTAGCAATTTATCATCAATGTAAAGACAAAATTCAATTCCATCTGTGAGCTTCAACGCACGTAAGACTTGTACCTGATGAATTGCAGATAAGCAAGAACTAGAGCTGCCATAATAGTGGTTAAAGGCCTCTGAAAGCTGTAACAATTTTATGACATTATGCAATTTGGATAATAATTATAATCATCAAAGTCAGAGCTTAAGTAACTCCTCAGAGAAAACAGTCACATAAACCTGGAACCATGCTAAATTTTTAAATCTCAAATATCACATTATAGGAGCCTTTTAGGGACTTCTAACCACTTCAGACATGATTCATTTAGAATTTTTGGGCTTCAATTTGGTATTATCCAATTCATATTTCTTCTTAAATGTGAACTGCTTAATTGGAAAGCACTGGGCTGTGCTGATACACCTGAACAACGTTAAACATTGCTTAGGGCAGGGAAACCAGGAAGGCAATCACACAAGAAGGGCAACCCATGATGCAAGTAGCAGGGGAGCAGCCTGGCCCATTATAGGCAGAACTGTAGGTTAAGTCTTAGGGATTTCCCTGCCTTGCTTACACACGGAGGGGTTCAGTAGCACAAAGGCAATCCATTCACCCTCCTCCTTTGCACAATAAACATTATGCAAAAGACTTGTAACAAATAGCTTTCCTAGCAGGCTGTCCCTGTAAGATTGCAGAAGATGGTGTGGCACCACACAGTCTAGAATAAGGTGGAGATAGTCCCTCTTACTAAATAATAGCAGACTCTGACTTATTATCTGATCCCATTCATTATTACATGTTTTGATGCCTAAAGTAGGCATCTGGAAATCATTTGAGGAGAGTAACAGTAGGGGATAGGAATAAATTAATCAGATATCACTGTGAAGCCACTTTCTTAGAAAATGCTCCCGTAAGTACTTATTTTTCACCATTACATTATAATTTAAAACAACTAAATACAATGGATGGGCTTTGCGCACAAACATGGAGAGACAACACCACATGCAATGTAACAGGGAAAGGGAAACAAAATATTAGCTCAAGCTCATTATCCACAGTTAAATTTGTGTGCAATAAAATGGAAATGTCATCTGTGATCATGGTTTCTCTATGTGTGTACATACACTGATTTCTGAACTTTGCAAAGCATTAGTTTTTCCTTTAAACTAAACTGAGAACTAAAGCTGGAGTTGTATAAAGGTCACCAAAGTGTAAAGGTACTTACCACTCTAGAGCTTGACCCTATGTAAAAATAAGGAGTGAAAAGCCAAATTCAACTGAATGATTTGCAAAAAGTGTTTAATGTACAATTTTTTGTCTTTGGAAATTACTATTACATTATCAGCCACTGAATAAATACTTTATGCAGAGTTTTGTGAAATTAATGTAAAAGCAACAACACAATGTACTTTACACATACGGGAAACAGGAAACATAAAAATGTGTCACATTTGTCACTTTGTGACCACAAAGTTACCAGAGTGGTAGAACCAGAAAGCAGGTGCTGTCCCCTCCACAACTCCCATCTCTCTTCCTCCTTCTTCCACTACCCCCACTGAACTTTTATTCTTACACTAGTCTTCCAAATATCCTCACGTGGAAGTCAGATATTAAGCAAGATGTAAGTAAGGGGTTTGTGTTTAAACACCAATTCCAAGAGAAAATCTCAGGGCAATCCTTCACATCCTACTACCAGGGGGTTTCAAGTGGAAAGGAAATATTGCTTTAAAAAGGGAGGAAGGTCTGCCATGCAAGTTGGGAAGAAATTTGAGTTCACTATCACGGGTACAACTTATAGAAAAGTTCAAGGCTGTGAGAGACCTTAGAAGTAAGGAGAGAGGGAAAAAAAAGAAAGAAAAGAAAACCTTAAATACAACGCAGTTATCTTCTAACCTCTGAATGACAGAGGACAAAAATAATTTCAGCAGCTGCAATTTTGAGTGCAATAGAAGTGAGCAGAAAGGAGTAGAATACTGTTGTTGAGAGGGTAGATGAGAGTTTATTTGTGTCAGACTGAATCAAAACCTGAAGTCTTTTTTCTTCCATTCCCAGAGAACCATGTTGAGTCAAAAGTTCTTCCAGCACTAAGTTTTCTGAATTATATCTCAGTTACATTACAGTTATTGGCCACTCATTAAACCTTTTGTGTGAGATGTAAGCAAAAAGATTCAAGGATAGTAATAATTTTAAATATAAATGAGGTACAAAAGCTAATGTAAGACTTGCAAATTACTAAAAGCTGAAAAGAAAAAATAAAAATATTTTTTAAAAAATGAACAGAAAAACTCAAGCCCATCTGGGAATTATTTAAAATTGGAACCAGTGATTATACAAGCATTCAGAGAGTGAGTACATGCCACCACTTTGAAAAACAAAAACAAAGCAGGAATGAAGCTATAGAAGGTGTGACAGACAGAGAAAACCTGTCAAGTAATAATGGATTTTTAGACTGTGTTATGTAAACAAAAAAAATGTTCTACTTTGATTTTTCTTCTTAATAGAGAAATGTGGCACTTTTTAAAAGTAGAATCACCATACTTCCTTGATTCATAGTGTTCTAGTGTCCTCCAATGGATACTTTTGAAAGTACTTGCTCTGTAAAAGTGTATTAGAATTACAGCTGTGCCTCACTTAATGGTTTTGGAATGGCATTTATTACAAGATATAAGAAGAGGAGACAATGTAAGATCTTACAGACTCCTCATCTTTCTTTCTATATTTAAAGAGACATCGGCACTGCCGGATTATCTCATCTTCAAAAAAGGAAGGAAGTGTGATCTTCTGCCAAGTTTTAGCAGTGCCACCTGACAAACCACTGAGTCCAATTCTGACCTTAGCCATTCATTCATCTCATGAACACACAAAAGGATCAAGGCAGTAGAATAATGAGAGTGTAGGCAGCCCTCAGAAGCTATGTATAGAACAAAGATCCCAAAGCAAGATACAGCAGTCTCTGGAGATGCATGGCACAGCTGACAGTAAATCTCTGGAGCCACAGTTTTTCCCTCTTCTTTCCAGCTGGTTTTGCATAAATTTTGAATAAAACATCACTGAAGAAACATTCTTTTCATGGCTAAGTGAGAAAAAAACTGGAGTCAGCACTCATTTACATTGAGTTAGTTGATGACATACTGCTGTCATTTGGAGAAGTAGCAAAAATGGGGGTGATTTCATTTCTTTTAGTTTTTCAAAAATCTAGATTATAAAACTAGCTCTTCCAATTTATAATCTGGAAGCATGATGCTCTAAACAGTTTCTCTGGGTACATGGTTTTCCTTCAGTCACTTAAGGCTTCTTTAGATGGCAAAGTTAATGCATAGTAAGTTGGTATAGCAAATTTCTCTCCCTGGGTCAGCTGACAGCCCCCACAAGTCATGGCTTTCCTCTGCTCCTGGTCACTGATCCTTATCATGGTCAGCGTCTTCCACCAGTGGCAGCTGTGTTAGCCCTACCTGCCCCATTCCCTAATCCTGTCCTTGCATCAGCCAACTTCTTCTGGCTACACTCACTTTTTTCCAAATACTTTCAAGCATCATCTTTCTTAGGATCAGCTTAAAAGCCATGGATACAGGGAATGAAATAAGCGTGCATTAGTTGCTACTTACACGGAAACAAAGGATTCTTTTGTGCAACATGGGTTATCCTACTTCTAATGGAAACACAGAGACTGGGCACACCTAATATGTACTAGGAACACAGAGTCATAGAATACTTTGGGTTGAAAGGGACCTTTAGAGATTGCCTTGCCCAAATCCCCTGCCATGGGCAGAGATACCTTCCACTAGACCACATTATTCAAAGCCCCATCCAACCGAAGCACTTCCAGGGATTCACAGCTTCTCTGGGCAACATTTTTCAGTGTCTCTCTCGACCTCTCTTATAAGCCCCCTTTAAGTATTGAAAGGCCACAACAAAATCTCCCTGGAGCCTTCTCCAGGCTGAAGAGCCCTAGCTCTCTCAGTCTGTCTGCATAGGAGAGGTGCTTTGATCATTTTTGTGGCCCTCAGTCCAAGAGGTCCACATCCTTCTTATGTTGGGGGCCCCAGAGTTGATGCAGTGCTCCAGGTGGGGCCTCATGAGAGCAGAGCAGAGGGGAGAATCATCTCACCTCCCTCACCCTGCTGATCACTCTGCTTTTGAGGCAGCCTGTGACACAGCTGGCTGTCTGGGCTGGTAACACACACTGCCACCTCATATCCAATGTGTGTTTGTGAATGCACGAATATTCCCAAGTCCTTCTCCTCACAGCTGCTCCCAGTCCATTCACCCCTCTCTACTGATATTGGGGATTGCCCCAGCCCATGTGCAGGACCTGGCTTTGTTGAACTTCATGATGTTCACATTGGCCCACTTCTCAAGCCTGTCAAGGTCCCTCTGAAAGGCGTCACTTCCCTCAAGTATACCAAAATGCATAAAAAAGCAACTAGCATGGAGTAGATAGTACACTATAAACTCTCAGCCTAGTTTATTTTGTGCCAGTCTACCTGACACAGCTTTTGGAATTCAAATTCAGCCGAAGCAAGTCAAAGGTCATCATCCCACCTGCTCCTGTCTGGGATTTGTGGTCCTCCAGATTGAAGATAACCCTTAGCTCCCTTCAAACAGCATCATTATATGCATCCTTATACAGGTCCTAAAGAGAGAAAAAAATGAGAAAAAGCTAAAAAACTTCAACTGTTGCATGCTACTGGAAGCAAGCATGTGAGTGATGATCTGTGCTAAACTTAGAGGAGTTAAGGATTTTAACTTATACCCTAAGGTCCTGTGTTCTTTTACACGTCTCCGCTTCTTCCTACAACACATAATCTCTTGGATTTTTCTCTTTCACCCCATCTTTTGAGAAATTTTCTTGAAATATAACAAGAATATCCTTAACACTAAAAACCTTAGTGTAGGCTGCAGCTCAGTAGTATGATCAGTGCCCAACTGTGTAGCAGACTTCTAATAGCTTAACATGAAAACACAGCTGTCATTGCGGAAAATTAAGGCTCAGCTAAATACATAGAAATTTTTTAAAAAGCAGAAACCATTTAATGTGGAAGACCACAGCAACACACTTAACTCAGCACCTTGAGCAGTCATGGCTGTTTCATCACCATTCGATGGATTTCAAACACTAAGTGGTACAAAATTCTGTATATCCCATTGACTGATCCATTCAGTCACCATCTTTTGTGCCTTCTCCATAAATATCATGTTGCTATTACACATAAAAAGGAAGACTTACTATGGTTCTTTACTGTAAATTTAGTAACTGCAGATCTTTCACTACTTCTTAGTGTGCTTTGAAGTTCTCTTTCACACAAAGCTATGCAGCATCCTTTAATTCTTTCAAGTACAAAGCTTAGTAGTATACTTCAAAGACCCCTTATACTCAGAGATGTCTGACACATTCTCAAATTCCCTGAAACAAAGATCCATATCCTGTGTCTAGCTCCTTCAAATGAGAGTGTCCAACACTTTCACATTCCATTAAAAAATGGAGGAGGGGTTGTATGCTATAATATCTGCTACTCTGACAGAAAACTTTATAGTTTCAGGATTATTTAAACAGTTCTTCATTGCAATTTGAATTCCCTCCTATCTTTCACATATTTTTTTTTCTAAGCAAAATCAGTCTCTGGATTTGTGGGGTTTGGGTTTTTTTGTTTGTTATGGGGTGGGGGTTTTGTTTGTTTGATGAGTTTTTTATGATCTGCTAGTAAACACAAAGATACAAACACTGTTACAAATTTAGATGGTGTTGGAGATATTGCCTAAGGAACTTAACTCCCCAAACTGTTGAATTTTCAACATCTCTGGTATTAGGATTTTCATAGGCTCACAGTCATATAAAAACCTTTACAGAAGAGAGTAAAATCCTATTTTGTGGGCACCAGAGCCCTATTAAGGTGAGCTTAGGTTCCTACTGGAAAAGTGTCTGCCTCAGTTCACTCACTTGCTTTTACAGGTCTCTTCTTAGAGGTGGCAATCAGCAGTCCCCCAAACTTCCAACATTGTATCTTTGAAATNAGGCTGAAGAGCCCTAGCTCTCTCAGTCTGTCTGCATAGGAGAGGTGCTTTGATCATTTTTGTGGCCCTCAGTCCAAGAGGTCCACATCCTTCTTATGTTGGGGGCCCCAGAGTTGATGCAGTGCTCCAGGTGGGGCCTCATGAGAGCAGAGCAGAGGGGAGAATCATCTCACCTCCCTCACCCTGCTGATCACTCTGCTTTTGAGGCAGCCTGTGACACAGCTGGCTGTCTGGGCTGGTAACACACACTGCCACCTCATATCCAATGTGTGTTTGTGAATGCACGAATATTCCCAAGTCCTTCTCCTCACAGCTGCTCCCAGTCCATTCACCCCTCTCTACTGATATTGGGGATTGCCCCAGCCCATGTGCAGGACCTGGCTTTGTTGAACTTCATGATGTTCACATTGGCCCACTTCTCAAGCCTGTCAAGGTCCCTCTGAAAGGCGTCACTTCCCTCAAGTATACCAAAATGCATAAAAAAGCAACTAGCATGGAGTAGATAGTACACTATAAACTCTCAGCCTAGTTTATTTTGTGCCAGTCTACCTGACACAGCTTTTGGAATTCAAATTCAGCCGAAGCAAGTCAAAGGTCATCATCCCACCTGCTCCTGTCTGGGATTTGCGGTCCTCCAGATTGAAGATAACCCTTAGCTCCCTTCAAACAGCATCATTATATGCATCCTTATACAGGTCCTAAAGAGAGAAAAAAATGAGAAAAAGCTAAAAAACTTCAACTGTTGCATGCTACTGGAAGCAAGCATGTGAGTGATGATCTGTGCTAAACTTAGAGGAGTTAAGGATTTTAACTTATACCCTAAGGTCCTGTGTTCTTTTACACGTCTCCGCTTCTTCCTACAACACATAATCTCTTGGATTTTTCTCTTTCACCCCATCTTTTGAGAAATTTTCTTGAAATATAACAAGAATATCCTTAACACTAAAAACCTTAGTGTAGGCTGCAGCTCAGTAGTATGATCAGTGCCCAACTGTGTAGCAGACTTCTAATAGCTTAACATGAAAACAGAGCTGTCATTGCGGAAAATTAAGGCTCAGCTAAATACATAGAAATTTTTTAAAAAGCAGAAACCATTTAATGTGGAAGACCACAGCAACACACTTAACTCAGCACCTTGAGCAGTCATGGCTGTTTCATCACCATTCGATGGATTTCAAACACTAAGTGGTACAAAATTCTGTATATCCCATTGACTGATCCATTCAGTCACCATCTTTTGTGCCTTCTCCATAAATATCATGTTGCTATTACACATAAAAAGGAAGACTTACTATGGTTCTTTACTGTAAATTTAGTAACTGCAGATCTTTCACTACTTCTTAGTGTGCTTTGAAGTTCTCTTTCACACAAAGCTATGCAGCATCCTTTAATTCTTTCAAGTACAAAGCTTAGTAGTATACTTCAAAGACCCCTTATACTCAGAGATGTCTGACACATTCTCAAATTCCCTGAAACAAAGATCCATATCCTGTGTCTAGCTCCTTCAAATGAGAGTGTCCAACACTTTCACATTCCATTAAAAAATGGAGGAGGGGTTGTATGCTATAATATCTGCTACTCTGACAGAAAACTTTATAGTTTCAGGATTATTTAAACAGTTCTTCATTGCAATTTGAATTCCCTCCTATCTTTCACATATTTTTTTTTCTAAGCAAAATCAGTCTCTGGATTTGTGGGGTTTGGGTTTTTTTGTTTGTTATGGGGTGGGGGTTTTGTTTGTTTGATGAGTTTTTTATGATCTGCTAGTAAACACAAAGATACAAACACTGTTACAAATTTAGATGGTGTTGGAGATATTGCCTAAGGAACTTAACTCCCCAAACTGTTGAATTTTCAACATCTCTGGTATTAGGATTTTCATAGGCTCACAGTCATATAAAAACCTTTACAGAAGAGAGTAAAATCCTATTTTGTGGGCACCAGAGCCCTATTAAGGTGAGCTTAGGTTCCTACTGGAAAAGTGTCTGCCTCAGTTCACTCACTTGCTTTTACAGGTCTCTTCTTAGAGGTGGCAATCAGCAGTCCCCCAAACTTCCAACATTGTATCTTTGAAATCCTATTTCGAAAACCTTCTGTCACAGAGGATGGAAGGAAACCCCCACTACATCCCCCAGCTCTATTTTCAGGTGGTGTAGAGAAGGGGATTATGCTCAGAGAATCTTTTCTGCTTTCCCTTTCTGCAAAGCTGCAGGAGCATAAGGGTTGGTCGGCGCAGCCCAAACAAGAGCATCACTCAAGGCTCAGGGCTCGCTGCTTCCCTTACTGCTAAACCCTGAAATCATAGTGGCTTGAAACCTCTGGGAAAGGGTCATACCTGACCTTAGCAACTCATCCCATCCAAGTCACACAACAGAGAACCATTCAAGTTTCATTAGTTTCTCATAGAATTTGCCAAATATCTTTAGGAATAGCCTTGGCAAGCAGCCCTGGGCCCTGTGCAATGTTAACAGGAGGCACCAGAAGTGGCTGTCAGACCTGGTGGAGGACAGAGTACCAGACCACAGGACTTCCAGACTGACGGAAATGTTAATCTAGACCCTCCTGAATAGCCTGTGGATCTCAACTGAGGGGCAGAGAGGAAGGAGAGAAATGGCAGCAGCAGAGAAAGAGACAACAAAAACCAATATACTGTGACCTGTGGCAGCGCACTAAGTACTCCAGTGTCAAAAGATAATCTTCCTTCTAAATTGTAAGTCGGGATGTAGGCAGCTTTACTAAAAAAAATATTTTTAAAAGTCTGCCTAGTGACGCTGTCTTTAAATGAATGGGTTTAGTTTTCTATATTTAGAGGAAGCAACAGCTCTAGATCAATGGTCCCCAACCAGGACTAAATGTCTATGTACAATTTCATCAGAGAAAAAAACAATGAAAAAATACTCCAAAATTTTCAACACACCATAACATCAGCTAAGTTCTACCTCCGTATATATTTATCTGAAGAGCACACACACATGCATACATACAAAAATATTTTTTTTTTTGCTACAGCTGGAGAAAAGAAATGCATGTACAGTCTTTACTCCAAATTTTCTGACATTTTCTATGGCTGCATTAAACACCCAAGACTTAGTCTGAAGTGTATGATTTCTGTGCGCCAAGCAGGTAGACTTCTTTGCAATTCCAGAAAATTGCCACCTTGAAAATATCTGTCAAAGATGTTCAGCACTGTTCTAATCTTACTCCCACTCAGTGGCAAAATGGTGTCACTGAAGTTGAAAAGAGCAAAATTAAGATAAATGCCATACTTTTTTGAATCAACTCTCTGATGTAAAGCCTTGTCAGTGACAAAAAAGTTGTGCCTTTCAAGATTTAAAAAAACACAGCAAACCTCTAGAGACCTCTCCTGCTCACAGTACATTTTTCTGTATAGCTGCAGATTATTCGACATAATGGAATCATTCCCAGATGAGCTATCACTATCTTTTTCTTTCCTGTTGCCACTAGACCTGCAAGTACATTAAGAAAGACTTGGCATAAACTGATTACTTTAAAATTCATCCCATGACTCTGCACCAGCAATAGCTGATTTCTCCAGGCCTTGAAAGAATGCCAGATTTACAGGCTGTCTGTAGTAGCTGCCTATTTTACCTACATCAGTTTAGACAGATATATAGAATAAGTAGTTTAAATATACCCAATGCAATAAATATGACTCATCTTTGTAGAAGACTTAGTATCACAGAGCAGAGCTCTTTGTGCTGTTTAAAAGATTATGTATCAAGAGTCTGGGATGTACAAGGAGTGCATTAAGACTACAAAAGAGATGTCCCTTGAGAAGCTTTGCAATTGACTAGTGTAGAGATACAAAATGCTTTGGAAAGAAAGTTATTTTCTCTTTCTGTTATCAGAAAGGATACAAATCTGTACTTAAAGATTGGCACTTTGTACTAATGTCATGTAATGTGATGCAAACAAGGAGGTGCATTATGCTTGGGTGGTGTGAAGAGAGACAGCCAAGGGACTCCACATCCACTGGACTAGTCGTAAATGTTCATTCCTTAACACATATTCTGTACCTTAGCTAACCAGCATTATAACAAGGTCATAGAAAAAATTAAGTATTTCTTATCCTTGAAACTGTGTAATGATCAGCTTGCTTTCTTCAGAAAGCATTTTCTCTTATATCAGCTCACAGTGTAATTGTAAAATAAAAAAAAAAAATTAAAAAAAAAAAAAAGACAAAAATAACCCCAAATAAAACCAACAACAACACCAAAAAGTACTTGGGCTTGCAGGGTAAATACATACAAATTCTGGATAGGCAAGCCTCAGTGTTTTAATCAAAATTAGTTCTGTCAATAAGCAGAAACATTGGTTAAAAATAGGTCTTATAAGGAGAAAAATCATAAAAGCACAACATAATATTTCTCTATATATTTCAGTGGAAAAATTTTACCTCAGTAAAGGTAAATACAAAAATTCCACTGCACAGCTTACTCTAAAGCATATTCAGGAGGGGAGTAGAAGTGCAGCAGTGAGCTGGATCAGAACAAACTGCTGAAGATTTAGAACAAGCACACAGTTTACAGCCTGAACCCCCATGTGAAACAAGTTGTAAAATTATGCCTGTGATAAACCACCAGTAATACAGAGCTACACAGTATCAGAGAGGGGATTTACGGACCACTTGTTATAAAAGTTGTAGACACAGAAACACTAAAAATTCTTTTCTATTGGAAATCTGAAGGAGCAGCATATAACAAAAGTATTCCATATATTAAAGAAGAGCATTACAGTCGTTTTGAGCCAGTGAGGTGAAGCTCACGTGCAATTATCTGGTTCCCTGGAACAGCTCTGCCAAACAGTGAGCAATCAAACATCACAACATTGTTGCTCTGTAAAAGTCTGTTCATCTGTCATATTTACCAAGCGTTGGGTTTGTCACACCTGTTTCTTCCACAGAAAAAGTAGCTGCTTATACAATCAGCTAAAGCCTCCTGTCCTAAGAGTCAGGCTATCCCCAGAACTCTGCTTTTCAGTGTAGGGGGTAATTCGTCGAGGGCAGGAACTGGGAGATGCAGCACAGCTCACAGCCACAGGCCTGTCTGCAGTCCCTTGCTCCACTGTGAACATGCTTGGCTTGCTTTCTGTTTTGTATAATATACAGAGTGTTTTCTGGGTAGGCACAGCCAACTTCAAACCACATATATTCTGCAAGTCTGTGACTCTGTAAAATGATGAGCATTTCAATCCCCGTGCTGTAAAATCTGTGTGTAATTTCAGGAATGAAAAGAGTACCACTGACTGTTAAGTGTGTGGAGACACACCTGGAATGGCATCTCTACCCAATGTGCCTGTGAAGTGCTTGGCATATGGTAAGCAGTTGGTGTGAGCAACAACCAATGCACACAAGAGTTTTTCGTGACTCTCATTATTTCCAGTACATTCAACATCTTGCAGGACTAAACCCTCAGAGGCAGCAAGTGGAAAAGACAGGAGAGGGGCAGATTTTGACAGTATCTAAGGAATTCAAAGCCAGATTTCTGGAAACTGGAATCACTCAAAGACTAAAGCTGACTGAACAAGGGCTGGCAGGCAGTATTTGAAGAGCAGAGTAATAATAGCTATAATACAGAATTGTTAACTCCTGATTTTGGCATGTCCCTCAGCCTACACAACGTTTTTCCTGACAACTCTTATTCCAGAAAAGACACAAGAGACTAGGTTATGAAAAAAAAATTTAGCTGAAGAAAAAACTCACAAAGCAGGTTCTTGATAATGGCTGGAAGGAGATAGGGAGACTGAAAACTTTCCCATTTTGTGAGCCCTCGATTGGATCTGTGGGGCTTTTCCCATTGCTCTGCTGGACTGAACCAAAGTGCTACAGTGGCTTCCACCTTGCAAATCGTCCTGGTGCAGCTCCAGCTGAGCTTTGTGTCAGAGCACTCAGAGGATTATGGCCTCAAGCAGCACTTCAAAGGGGCAGCTGGCACTCAACCACGTGCTAGAGAAGTGAAATACCTTCCCTCAGCTCAAAGAAAGGCTGCACGTATTTGAAGAGAAAAAGTACAAGTTTAACACAAAGCCACTTAGCAATTAGTAAAGAAAGTGAGTCTTATTAATGTTTAAAAATCCCTCTGCATTACTTTTCAGAATGTCTTCTAAGTATGTATAAACACTAGAAGGAGACAGAGAATACTACCTTGAAAGGTAGCTTTCCTAAGGCATTTCATTAAAACAGGATTTACTTCTGGGAGCAAAGCAAGATCTTGTTCCTAGACAAAGAGAAAAACTGCAGAATGAGAGGTTATTTTAAAACCTTTTCTCCCCTCAATGATCCACACGTATTTTATTAGCACTCCACATGCTACATCAACTTTAATACACATTTCAGCCTGAAAGGAAGTTGAATATTGCAGCTAGTGAATATTACCATTCCTACTTGTCACCAGTGATCATAAATATTCTAATTATATATTATGTATTTTCTCATCTAGCCTAGGAGATATCAAGATAGGTTCTCAAATACATTTCTGGTGCTTTACAGATACAGAAGCTGTATCCTTCTCAGTCTTCTACTGTACACTTCATGCAAGTCTGTTAGGGAATGGACATTTAAAACACTTCTAAATTTCTGGATTTTCCCCCTCTGTGCTCAGGTACATGAATTTGTGGATTAGGGCATCAGAAAAAAAAAAAAATAAAAAGTGTATTTGAAAAAGTCTTACATGTTCCTGCCCACAGCATCTAGAGACCACTAGTCACTTCTGAAGAGAGTCAGATAAGTTATTTAGGATCCACATTTAGACGCTTAAATTTTAAAATTTTTTGGTCATTCCCTCTCCCACCTTATAAATGGACTACTCCTGCTATTTCATGGAGTTACATGAATAAACATAATTCTCTTCAAAATCCCCCAGTATTATCTTTCCCCCACACCAAATGTAGATGTGGATTATAGGGAAAAGATGAGAATTTAACTACAGAGACAAAAATGGTTTTCACCAAAAGAAGCCATCAAGTCCACAGCCATTTCAGCATTGCAACTATTTCTACCCTGGCATGGAGAACTGCCATGCCATAAAAGCAGAAAGTACTGCCTTCAGAGCCTCCAGTCCCCAGTATTTCTTTCCTTTGGGCAGGGTGGGGGCATTTTGAATTATCTTTGCATTGAAATAGCTGAAATAGCAATATTTCGTAGATGTTTTGCTTTTCTGGGGGATGTCCTAGACTGGGGATGGAGAACAGGGGCTGAAAAGATGTTGCTAGGTGAAAATAAAAAGGAGGCAAGTCCTAATAGCACTTACTTATATTTCTTCAGTTTCTACAGCCAACATTCTGAAGAACAACAGGAAGGCTGAGTAGGAAATTGAGGGGGGGAAAAATCGATTTTACCCTTGAAGAGTGATTGTATAAATTTATAAACATGCAAAAAATGTAACACCTAATTTTTAGAATGTGAAGAAGTAGGGTAAAACAGAAAATGAAAAAAAGAAAAGCCAACTTCAAGAGAAAAAAGCCATATATGATCCTCTTTTTTCTGCTGTATTTACAAGATCAGCGGGAAACTAGAAAATAGTACCATGGACACACAGCACCTGCTGGAAGGAGTTTTCACTGAAATCCTCTCAAAGTCACTGAAACTGCTGGAGTTCAAGATTTGCAGCAGGCACAGTGCAGTGGCAGGTATGCCAGGTTCTCTGGCCACACTACAGCCCTTCTTCAGCACTACTTGACTCCCAGAGAATGGAGGCCTGAGGGAAAACTCCAGATTTTGCACAGTAAGAACTGAAAGCCTTGAATTCACACTCCCCTCTGAGGAGCACAAAAAGCCTTTATAAACATTAATTAAAAAAAAAAAAAAAGAAAAGAAAAAAGAAAGAAAGAAGGAAAAAGATAAAGAAAAAGCCTTTGCAAATCCTTCCAGAAGCAGTAGGATGGCTTTTAACAGCCATGAGCTCAGTGGCTGTTGCACACAGCTGCAGTTCTATCCAGCACTCAGAAAGGAGGCATAAGTTAAGTGTAAAGAAGTTATTGACCTTATAGTGGGGATTTCAGTAGAGATTTAACTTCTTGAGATGGATTGTGTCTGGCTACTGAAGTATTAACACCTTTATTCTTCCTAAAAATGCAATACCAGCTATACTGACCCCAAGAGACCAGTGCCTTTCTCTATAAACCCCCTCTGCAGGTCATTAGCACACTACTATTTATCACAAAGCTGTTTCATTAATGACTTGTTCAGGAGGGTCAGCATAACTCTGCTCGCTGAAAGATCCCTCAAGAATTATCACAGCTGAAGACTTTCAGCATGGAACTGAAGACCTTTCTTAACCTCAGCATCATTATGCGCTGCTTAAAAGATTGAACTAAGGAGAGAAGGAGTTTATGAAGTTATTACATTTTTTATGGGAGACCTAAATTGGGAAAGCTTTCTTTCTTTTATTTCAATTAAACTTCCAAGAAACAGAAGCAAAAGGCACTTTCCTAGCCAAAATCTCCTCTCTCCTATTCACCATGCAATTCCACCAATGCAAATTCCTACCAAGTGAAGTGGAGCCCTCTGTTTACTCAGCTGCATACTTTGATCTCTTCCAGTTTCTGTAAGGGAAACCTCAAACCTGAGATAAGCTTCCTAACACCCCGAATCTATGGAATTAGGACTACCTTGCATGTCTTGGACAGTATGTATTACTTGGTGTATTGCTGCAACTTAATACAAAGAGCATGTATTTTAATTGAAAGAAGGTGTACCTTTTCCATAATTTTTATTATTTCACTGGAATCCAGCAACAAAGTCGGCATACCATTTATTTTTAAAATGCACAGCAGTGTACAATTGCTGGTACTGCACACTCATGTTCTACCCTTATCAAATCAGAAACAGATAATTTATCACCCACAACTGCTAATTTAGAACCAGTTCTGTGCTCTGTTACTGCATTTATCTCTCCTTTAACCCAATTAACTTACTCAATGTATTTGCTAATATTGCAGAAGGTAAGAAAAAAGAAGGCAAGAATACAAACGTAGATTTTGCAGGATTCACATTCTAAAGCCTAGTTCTAATCCAAGCACTTGAATAATATTTAATTTATTACAAGTGGATTTTGCTTACTCACGCACATGGCCTGAAAGGTGTATTAGCTCACAAAAGAATCTTGGATTTCTAGAAGTGTTTCCTACTGCCACTCTTCCAGCTGAACCTGCAGCAGCAGCAGCTACCCTTGCAGCCATCAAGTGTGTCATATTTCTGAATTGCTTCAGACAGTAATGTCATGAGCTCTTTTTTTCTGTGCCTTAAATCTCAGGAAATAAGGTGAGACAACCCTGTCAAACAAGTTCAGAAATTTTACATGCTTCAGAGGCAAATGTAATAAAAAAAATGTTTGTATAATTAAGGTTGGTTGCAACTAATGTCATTTATCTTAACCTTTCCAATAAAGATTTACAATGACACAAAGTCTTTCAGGGCTATTAAAAAGTTAAAACTTAAAAATTTTTTCATTGATCTGACCCAGGAGGAAAATAAAGCCATTAGGGAATACACATTAATCATCAACTTCAGAAGACTGACATTTGTAGTTTTAGTATATCATGCAGCAAAAACCTGCACAGTAACTTAAAATAAACTGATAAGCAGCACAATGGCTACTTTAAACTACCTTTTCCTCCTGCAAGACACACCAGGCTGCTGTTTCCCACAGGAGCTAGCTGCAGGAAGCAATAGTGGCCAGAGAACCCCAAAGCTCTTCAGCCTTCTGCTCTTCCAGCACGCAGTGCCACAACTGAGACCACCAATGGGAGCAATAGAAAGGAACATGCAGAAGTTCAGCAGCACCACAGACTCTGAGGTGGTTCCTCCTTTCCCCAGAAGCTTATGTGTGCCTACAACACAGGACAGGTGCTACAGCTGTGCCAGTTTCACACCTAACCCCATCAACAGCACAGGTAGCACTGTGAGAAAAAATTATTATAATTCCTGGGAAGGAGAGGAGGAGTAATACTCTGACAATAATTAATCAGTAAAGAGAAGTCTGATAACAAAAGGAATTCATCTGAAAAAAAAAAAAGCCATAAGTTGTGATTTTATTACTGTGAAAGGAATGAAATCCTGGTTTTAACCAGAAATAATCAGCACAAGACTGCAGTTTTGGAAGATGAGGTCCTTGGGCTGCTTCTCCATTCCCATCCCTGCCTCTAACTCAGCACCTCGCTGTGGCCAGCTGTAACCCCCAAGAGCTGCCAGGTGAGCATCTCCCACAGGCACTTCCTCCCACACCTCAGGCAGAGTCTCAGAGATCACCTAAAAGTGGTGCTTCAAACTGAGGGTCAACATGTTTAATGAGCCAGCAGGTTGTGAAAACCTGACTTTAAGAAATGAGTGGCATGGGAGGCCTCTAGCCTCTCTTTCACTCCCTCCTGCTGGTGTACATCTCATTTTCCTTATTTTTCTACTTCATCAGAGCTGATGTTTTTAGTTTACATTCACTATCCAGCCTACATAAAAGAGCATGACCACGGGGAGCAAAACCAGGGACACCCTACCCAGCCAGTACATGGACCATGGTCAAGATGGTCCAACTGGCCAGACTGAACATGCACAGCCCAAAGCCCCACTCCTGGGTCCATCCACTACGACAAAGAACTGCCAGCCCAGGGGCTCCACCTGCCATAGGACTGATGCTGGTTACACTACCTAGCACACACAGATCTTGCTGAACCTATCTGGGAATTTTCACATGCACTTCTCCACTGGCAGTGTACTAGAGATAAAAAAAAGTTTCTTTGTAGGTCAGAAAGAGACTGAAAAATAGCGAGAGGTCAATGGCCCTTTATGTTGGTACAGCCAGATTTTGGAGCTGAATCTACATTCTTTAAATCTACAGTGTGGTATGGCTCAGTAAGGTAGGAAAGACTCTTACCTCATTTTTTTCTCTTTCCTCTTAATTAGTCCTACATGTTGGAGCAGGAGGAGGAGCTGTGGAAACATATCTAGAAAACCACAGGAAAGCCACAGTCAGGGTTTGCACCAGCTTAAGTACGTTTGAGATCTTCGTGATACCAGTGGGAAAGAGTATTAGGGCTAGTACAGAACAAATTATGCTCTTATGCATTGCTGCTACAGGGTTGCAGCAACCTTATCCACACACCCAGGGGCAGACCTGAGGCCAAGGTAATGCCAGGAGTTACTTTTCCAGACCAGCTTTGCCGGGCTCTCCAGGCTCATGGTGATTCCTAACATGATACTTGAGCTCCTCCATGTGGCAAGCGGTAGCATTAATCTTTCCCGTGTGTAACAAAGAAAGTCTTTATTCTCCGCAGCGTTTTTCCTCTCATTGTTCTTCTTACATACAATTAAATGCTACCAAAGATACAATATTACACTACGGGACAAGAGGATAATGAAAGGAGAACAAAGGCAGCATTACCCCGGTAATTTCTATTAGTCACGAGCGGGTGCTTTCGTAACACGATGTAGGTAATTTGCATGTTCACCAAAAAACCTGTTCGAAGTTCAGATACAGGTCAGCTGTTTTAAACACTCAGCTTTGGACAAAATCATACATGAATGCAAATAGCCTCTTGATTAAAGTAGTGCCCTTCCTGTGGTGAAATATCTAGCAAAATGGATCTTACTATATTGAAAATATATAACTTCTGCTTTGTCAGGCTAGAAATAACAATACATAGTGCAGGCTTATTCCTTGAAAAATTGATAAAGAGGTTTTTATATTTAACTGCAGCCAAGGGAGAATCTATCTGCCTTTTTTAAGGAGTATCTGGAAATTAAATGCGGCATTTGTTTTAAAGAAAAAGGCTTATGATTCCAAGTACATCAGTACAAGAAAGTTACAAAGGATGTTTATTTTTCCCAGCCATTTAACATTTCAAGTTGTTTTGCATGCTGCAGGATATTGTTCAGTCAGGTTTAATTTTGTGCTGAAGGCCAGTGTTCTCTCCTATTCCTGTGCCTACACAGCAATGCCATTTACTAACACATGACTTAATTAGCTCACACACTTGTTTTTCCATTGACACTCTAACAAGCGCTGGTGAAACTGCTCACTTTCCAGTTCACTTGGGTTTTGTATACACAGTCACTACTCATGTCATAAATTAAGTTCCTTAATGCGTATACTCAATAAATATTTTGGTTAATTATGGGAAGAGCTGAGACCTTGTTTTGAAGAAGCTGTTTTTTCTTAATGGAAAGCTTAGTTTCTGCATGGTTTTATTTGCTTGTTAGTGCATTGTTGGGGGTGTTTCCCTGCACTATCATGAGAAAATCAGCAAGCAGAGGATGCACATCTGAGCTGTTTCAGTGGCAACTAGGCCACAGGAAAGGAAGGAGAGGTGAGGTGGCAGAAAAAAAGTGACCTTCCCTGAAATACCTGCATGGAACGTAGAAGCAAAAGAACTGTATTTCAGGGGGCAGGTACATCGAGTTATCTGCCTCTAGCCACTTTCCCAGTGTTGCCTGGATAGCCCATTTCCAAAGTTCCTCATTTGGCACACAGACTTTTATAAAAGTCTAACACAGTGGGTGGCAGGCATCAGGGAAGAGAAATAAACTCACCTCCTCCCCCTAAAAAGCAAGAAGTTAGAAAATCTTGTAAAAAAAAAAAAAATAAAATAAAATAAATCCTTCACTCTTTGTTTGTTCAAAAAGAATGCCATTTCCCCAAAAGCTTTAAGCTCATTGAACTTCATGCCTTTTTCAGACAATTGTCCAATTATCCACAAATTGTCTCAAGTCTGAAACTGCACAAACTAGAAACAAGTTGATCAGTCAGTGCTTTGTCTCTCAGGAAGATGAAGAAAAGCTCACAGAGATTTCTGTTCTTAGTAACTTTAATCTTATCTGCTAAATGACGAGCGGTCACACATTCCCCTAAAACCACATCTAAGGATAAATAATGGTTTCAAATTGGCTCTTCTGCTGCCCTTGCTTTATCAGCTCTCACAGACAGAGGGAGCAAACTGCTAATCAAAAAGGACTCCTTGGGAGAAGAAACTCCTCGAAGAGGAATAGTCTGGGTGGGGAAAGGATGGCAGCAGACCTGCTCATGTCATGACTGATCTGTACAGGCTTTTTTCTTTTGCCTAAGACCCACATGGAAATCCAGAGGCAGAGTGTGTTTCTATGTTCAAGCACCATCAGTGAATTGCTTTTGTTTGATGCATGGGCATGGTTTTGCTCCATTATGGATAAAAATATGAGGCAGGAAATGGGAGAAGCAGGGAGAGTTAAAATAACAACAAAAACAAAACACAAAAAAGGAACATTCATGTATCATTTAAGCATCATTTAAGCTAATTTCCACAGCCATGTGGCTAATTAATAAAAATTCTATAGCATTTGCTGTTTAAAAAGTATCCAATAATTAACTTTTACGTACATTTAACACAAATTTTGAGTACACTTATTTGTATTATGCATTAGAAATCCTATGTTTATTTGCTGAAGTTCTCATTTTAGCCAGAAGCAGAGCAATGAGAACTTCCACATGCTATCCCATTCCCAAATCAGGCCCTGGAGGGATTCTTAAGCTCACCAAATCCTCCTCCTGCAGGAACAACAATGCCTGTGGTGGGCACCAGCTCACAAAGCGTTAAGCTGAATCCTCAAGCCTCTTAATCCAGACCACAAACCACCTAATAAAAAGTAAAAAGCATTTCTCCTCACTATAAACCCCACCAGAATTTGAGCTGATGTTGTTTTGTTTTCAGTGTGGTCATGGCATATTTCCCATATGAATCATTCTGTGCAGCCTCCCCTCCTATCATGCAGGCACAGAGGAGCACACTGCATTCTTCACACTGGAATGTGTGGAGAGCTGGGCCAACCTTGTTCTACCAGAGCCCTCAGCATCTCCTCCCTTACACTCCATGCTATCCTCTGTAGTCCCCAGGCTCCCTTGTAAAGCTCAATTTTTAAAAGTTAGCATACTGCAGAAGTAGTCACTTACAGCTTGTGAAACTAGGTGACAGGCAGATCAAGAAGGCAACTGGGACCAAGCTTTCTGAAGGGGAGAGGGTGGGCTCACACGAGACCAAATTTGTAAAAGAAAAAAGGTGGGGGAAAAGGCTTCACTGTGGGGAAATCTGAAAAAACTCAACCAAGACATAGGAGCAAGACAACAGGAAACACTGTTTCAGGAAGGGAAAGTTAAGGAGGCTAGAGAACAGTACTTACAATGATCATAGAGATCACAGACATTACATCCCACAGAATTCCCATGAACAAATTCTACCCATCATCTGCAAAGGTTTCTCAATACATTATCCCTCCTCTGTAGCTATGACATCCCAGCTCAAGTCCTCTCCTCTCTATACTGCTTCCCAATGTTTTAGGTTCATTAACACTACCGAGTACCCATCTCCTTGTTGTTCTGAGTGTAAAGCATCCACTGTAGGCTGACCACCTATCCCCAGGAGCAGTCAGCCACAGCCTAACAGCTCACATCACCCTTTAAACAAGAATGTAGAAGTTCACAGTTATTTTTTTCTGTTGGCAGAGGAGGGAGGAGGAGAGAAAGTAATTAAGTGCATGAATGCCTAAGAGATAATTTCTTTTCCAATTTATCTGAAGAACGCAGGAGGTTTTAATCTTGATTTGAGGAATTCAGATTCATCCATGCTTCCAGATTAGCCCAACTACCATGTGTTTCTCACCACAATTACACGATAGTACACCAATATTTGGGTACTCCAGCTCCCCTTCCCCCCAGCCTCAACTCTTTCATTTATTTAATCCTTCAACACCATTGCCTTTCCCCAGGTCCATCTATGAAAGTCAAGGGATTTACACCCCTTGAAATACAGCAATAGATCATGCACTGAATTTAGCTTGTAAAACTATTCACTGTAACAATAGAGTGGAAATTAATGGCCACATCCTCAGCTGCAACCATCAGCTTAGCTCCATTAAAATCCACCCTGCGGCCTGACCCCTGAGCACTGACCTAACTCTCTGCTGGCTGACACAGTTTCCACGGGCTTTGTAGAAAGCAGGAAATAGCTGGGGTGTGGGAAAGCCCCAGACCTGCCTCCTCCTACCCGGTCCGGGCTCCTGCGGAGCCCTTGCAAGAGCTGCAGTCTGGCTGCTGCCCGAGGCCCCTGGACCCGGGTGCTCCTCCCAGGCAGACATCACCGCGGTGCAGCCAGCCCCGAACACCGCTTGGGAAACTCTCTCCTGCCCACAGTTGTGCAAGCAGTCACAATTTGGGAGAGTAGCTCAAAAACATAAGTTTGGAAAGAGGAGCTTCATTCTAATTCCACACACACACACANAAAAAAAAAAAAAAAAAAATTGATTTTTTTTTTAGTAAGTTTTCAACCAGATCTTAGGGTGAGGAGAGTAAGCATGAGGTAAGGCTCACAGAAAAATCCACCATAATTATAAGGAAGAGGAACACCAATGTCTCAGCCCTGTAGCAGACAAATTGGAAAGTTTCCCTCTTGAAGAAGTCAGTTCTTGCTGCCATGAGTGTTTTTGTGGAAATACCAAAGTCCAAGGACCGGCCTCTATGTACACTATACAGTCCTGTAAAAATCTGTTTAAAGGTAAAGTCTTTAAACTCCAGTACTTTTTAAGTATTTTAAATGAGGAAATTATGCTATTTAAAGTAAAAATGGGATGATTAGTGTATTACTGATCTCTTGGAACAAAACTCACTTGTTCCATGATCTCACTATACAAGCTTCAAATTTTACCTTTCCACCAGAAAGAACAGTACCCACTGTGCAATAATTTCCCTATATCTATTACTTTTCTTGATGTTCTACCTCTGGCTTAACTTGGACCTTAATGCTGAGATACTAGGAAGAAAAAAAAAATTGTGAACATTCCAATCTTCCTAATAAAAAAAGCACCAAAATCCTTGAATCAAAGTGTTACTTTATATGCCACCAATTTCCCAGTAGCCCTATTTCTCAATCAGAATTTGAATAATCTTTACAATTTGTATTCCCCAAAACTCAAATTTAATGAGTTAGTAGGTATAGAAAGAGAAATAACAGCTGCAGCTTATCCCACTGTGCTATTCAGTAATGACAATGTTATACCACATTAGCAATTGTGACATTAATAAAAAGAAGCCCATAGGATTAGCCAGAGACAGCTGACTTTAGTCAAATGTAGGTCATGCTTTGTTTGCTCAGAGCTGGGTAATAAATTTCCAGGTAAGTGCTCTCATGTGTCATACATATATGCCAGGAGCATAATTTCAGCTATACTAAATGATCCACATTCTTAAATTTCTGTAAGCCGTTCTTGAATTATTGTTAAGCATTTAATTCCACAGCAGCATCTTACAGGCTACTTAGAGTTATTAACTCATATGACATTATGGCGTGTTTTCTTTCTAGTGGCAGTTAATAGCATCTTGATCTGGTTTCCCTTTCACCTTAAGGTAACTGCAACTCTGAATTGCCAGTATTTAACAAAAGATACTTAGCAAGGAATCAAACTGACTACATTCTGCAGCTCTAGCTAAAGGGGAAAACAGTATTTGGAATCAATCCAAGCAGCAGCAAGATATCTTCCACCACAGAAGGGAGGCTTTAAAAAAATATTTAAAGGAAATAAAAGCATAGCCTTCAATTAATAGTACAAAAGATCCTATCTCAATCTCTGCTACTTTGGCAAGCCCTCAAAATTTGGATTGAAAGCAGACTTTTAAACATATTCATATTTAATCTCAGCACAAGATGTGCATATTGTACACCAAAACCTTAAAGGCCAAATCCTGCGTTCAGTAATACCCTGGCAGACTTCAGTGTGAAAGGGTGAGAGCACTACAGCAGAGGCTGACCTTGAGGTTGTAATCTCACTTTCACTTTTTTTTTTTTTTTTAATTATGGTAATAATGAGAGGCACCAAACAAGATCAGGAGCTTTTTATACAAGGGATCACCCTGAGATGCAGAACAGAGAAGGGAACTCTAGTTAAGAAGAGCTCAAATCATACCTTTTTACAGATGGGAGACTGATCCACAGGAAGGCTAAATGACAGATTCACATTCCACCCAAGTCTCTCGTCTAGAGGTTGCTATGGCTTCACTCAGCCACTTGTCCCTAATTTTAGGGGCACCAAGCTCTCTCCTCACAGCCTGGGTGTCACAGGGACTGGCTCAGTCATGTCTCAGGTGTTCTGGTACAAGTTCCATTTAGGGGGGTCCATGGCTGTACCTTAGTTCACATATCAAGGTAGTGCCTTGTCACCTTATTTACAATCAATTAGTCCAATCGTTTCTGAGCAACAGTAGTTAGTGCCTTGACTCTCTTCTATTTTTACCCATGTCTTTGCTAAAAATGTATTTACACATCAGCCAGTCTTCAGGGGCTTCTGAAGCATGTCAAGGGGAAGAGCTAACATAGCTATAATTCAGTTGATTTTTGTTTGGTTGTTTTAATGGCATATAGTCTTGAAATATAAAATAAAGACCAGGTAAATAGTTTCTTCTTTTGTAATTTAGAAATCTTGAAATCAAAAAGATTTTTTGTGTCTGAGTAAAATGAGAAGGCTTTGTAGTCTTTCAGTACAATCCATCAAGTACCAGTTTCTTCAAAGCAATGATATTTTACTGATCTCTTTCTTGAAGGCTGCAGTTGCATCTTTATTACCCCTCACTGTTACCAGTGAAGTAAAATGCCATAGCTACATTTGAGGCAAAAGAAATTCCTTTTGTGAGAGGCAACAATTTCCAGCAGATCATGAACACTTTTGTGCTTGACTTCAAGGAAGTAAAGGTGGTCAGCATCCTGTGACAAGTCATGACAAGTCTGTGTATTACAATGTATTAGGAATATAGGATATATATAGGAATATAGGAATATATATAGGAATATAGGCAGGAAGGAAGGAAGGAAGGAAGGAAGGAAGGAAGGAAGGAAGGAAGGAAGGAAGGAAGGAAGGAAGGAAGGAAGGAAGGAAGGAAGGAAGGAAGGAAGGAAGGAAGGAAGGAAGGAAGGAAGGAAGGAAGGAAGGAAGGAAGGAAGGAAGGAAGGAAGGAAAGATCCACAACACACACAAAAAACCCAGGAGGACAAAAGACACTCTGAAAAACTAATGATAGGAGCAAATTTGTCTAAGGGTCAGAACCATGCAATTCCAATAAGTATACATATGTCATCCCAGAGCAGCACTGCTCAGCCTGCCTTTTATTGATGATTTCCTCCTGCTTTGCAGAAGGACAGAGAAGCCAGCTGAACAGCCCTCAGACCTTCAAATTTATCAGGCAGATGAAGCTCCCTCACATGCATAAAAATGCACACACTACAGAAACATCCTCTCTTACAGAAAATGGTTTTAGTAAAATGAAAGCATGTAAAGAAAATATTTTGTCTGAAATTGTCTATATTTTTCCTCAAAATACAAATGAAACATTTTCAGTGGGATAAGAAAAAAAATAAACAGATCACATTTAAATAAGTGGGGGAGGTTGGGTTTTGTTTTTCTTTTTTCTTTTTTTGCAAAGAGAAAAACAAAGAAGACCTTCTGGTGGGAAAAATCAATCCCTTCACTGATGGGCTGGCTGTCTCCCTGTCTGCACAGGCTGATGCTCCTTTGTTCCCAGCTCTGTTCCCCAGCCTTCCAGCTGAGCTGGTGCCTCAGAGGATGCCTCTTGGCTCCCTCCCACAGAGCACAGCCCAGAAAGGCAGCTCACTGCCCACCCTTCTCACCCCTGTTGTGATTAACATCTCAAATCCCTCTTCCCACAGGATGCAATGCTAGCAGAAGCAGGACTTTCCAAAAACTCATGTTACCTTTTCTTCCTTGCCTTAAAAATATCAAAGGGAGTATTCTGCTATTAATTTAGGGCTTTTCTTTCTCCATCTTAGAGCCAATCAACAACACAGCACGAGAGCATGGCCAGGATGACAGGCAAGAAATGAGTCTTCCTCACCAAATGATTTGCACTGGCAATCTTTGTTTTGGATAAAAGCTTCAGGCTTGTAAGTGCAGCAAGGCCAAAAGAAGGAAGCTATTTCACACAAGGAGAGCAAGTAGCTCATTAGAGCTGTGGAGTAATAGGGATGTTCAACATAGGTGATAGGATGTTCAGCAAGGAGCAAGCTGGATGTAGGTTCCTGTCCCTGCCACAGCCATGGCAGCTCCAAGTTGTCTTTCTCCCTCGTACAGCCTCAGTAGCACTGGACTCAATCCAGTCTCCTCAGGGCTGTGCACTCATTTTTGTCCCTAATCTCTTATCCATCCTTCCCAGTCTGTCCCACACACACTGGCATGGGAGGCTGTGGGGCTGGGGCACACTGCTGCAGCTGGGGCCACCTCACAGGGCACCCAGGGCCACCCCACACAGTGCCCAGCATTACCATCAGTCACGGGCATTCATCCCCCGCAAACCTCCTCCCACGTAATTACACCATTCCTTTTCAAGCCCAAAATTATGTTTGTGCTAGCACAGTTTTATAGCTGAAAGCCCTCTCAGGCACCTCGATGGAAATGATGGTCAGCAGAGCCAAATTCTCTGTAAGAACCCCCGAAGCTACATTAAACAGCCCAGGAAAGGCACAGAGAGGCACTAAAAAAAATTTAAAATAATCCAGCCTCCCTGTGCTGCTGTGTTGACAGGTACAAACAGGTTACAGAGAGGAGGTGCAGTGCTGCAGCTTGTCCTCTGTAGCTGTGGTCAGAGTGTAACCCTTGCTTTGCGTCTCAAACCAAAAGCTGTCACAGAAGTTTGTACAAATACCATCAGGATTTTTCTAAGGCATGCATTCGTAGCTGCACAGATGACCAGCAGGATTTTGCTTTTAAAAGAAAAGACAAAAGCAGTGAGGAATTCCTGCTAATGTTTCAACCTGGGCATTCAGGTGGTTTGGGAATCCCTCCTCAATTTGTGATACACTTTGGCACTTATGTTCTAAGTCCTACAAATACCAAGGATAAAAAGAGCAGACAGAGGACTACACCAGGCAAAACCATTTCCAACCTCTAAACCAAATACCATCTGTAAAATATCTTTCTATGTGAGTGAGAAGAAATAAAATAACGATTTGTTCAACAGTTATGAGGATGACATCTGTATCAACTGCATATTTGATCAATGCCTAGTCATCAAAAGCCATAAGCTCTCCTCTTCTTTCCTCAAAATAATGAGAAATGGCTGAAGATACTACAAGTAAACTATTTGCAATCACAATTCCAGATCATTAGATCACATTGTTACTTTTAAAACCACTTCTGTATCAATGGAAGGACAGATATCTGAGGAGAAAATGGAAAACATTTTCAAAACTGTAGTTCAGGCTTCATTACCAGGACTTACTCATTTACAAGCTGCAGGGCCATCCCTAAAAAAAAAAAAAAAAAAAAAATCTGTCATTGGAAAAACAAGCATTGTTATATGCAACCTGTAGTACATGGCAGACTCCCTGACATCAAATTTCAGTTACCTAAGGTAATGCTGGTGCAATACCCTTAATCATCAGTGAAATTACCCCTACATGAAAAAACGTAAGGGTAAGGGAGACAAGGAACTTGTCAGGGACATTCAGGCTGCTGGTGGCCTAAGAGCTCTGACACCCAGAGAGTCCTGGCTGAGAGCAGCTGAAAGCAGCAGATAAACTCTTCTTGCAGAGCTGGTAGTTAGTTGCTCATGGTGTTGGTAGATTAAATCTATCTATTGAAAAGTAAAATGATTCGGCAAAAAAAGGTAACGTTAATCTCCAGTAACGACAGGTGATGTCACTTCACCAAAGAAGACCAAAGATGTTATTCAAGCAACAAATTTAAAGAGATTAATCTTCACAAGAGAGTTAAGAAACATAGCTAATAGAGACTGGTGGTTGAATTCTCCAAATAAAAAAGTTTCAGCTGATTTGGGGAAAATACCAGGGATATACCTGAGAGTCAAACTCAGTCCTAAGAGCACAAGACTCAAAGAAAAGCCCACAAATTGCATGTATTTGTTGAAAGTACCAGATTAAAGGCTGCAAATAAACCAAAACTGAGGCTAATTGGAAATCAGATGTTGCACCCATTAACATCAAGTGGTATTGAATATGACTAATATGCTTATGTTACTATTAAAAGCCTGTGGTAGGCATTAAAAAACCATGCAAAAAAAATGCACTAAGAAATTCTTAGACAAGAACCATGGAACCAGTTTTGAGAGGATAAAAGGTAACACTAAATGTCAGAAAAAAAAACCATCAAACAAATGCTCTCAGTTAGATGCTCTCAAAAACTAGAAAGTCAGAAGAAAAAGTAAATATTATCTCTACTGTCTGACCAAATCCTGCTTGTGAAATAACACAATAACAATTATATTAACAGCGACACACACACGAGTCTTGGGAGGTTGATGAAGGAAAGGAGAAACACAGCTACTGTCCTGCAAAGCAGAGAAAAGGAAGGATGTCCTGTTCCAAGAATATACAATATATATATATTATGAGGCAGAAAATATAATGAAAGAAAATATCCTTCTTCACCTTTACAAGATACACAGTCTCCGCCTTGACTGCTGCTCTCCTGAGTCTGCTACATCGCACCTACAGGCACACTTTCCATTCATGTGCTTTATGGGATTCAGTTATGGGAACAAGGGAGGAACAAAACTTCTGCTTTGAGGAATGCATACCAGTGGCTTGCCAGTGACAGATGAGGCCCAGTACTGGATTTGATTGGCATCATTCCCAGTCACCGATGTCTGACGGTACTCAAACCAATTTTCACTGTGGAATCCTGCTGAGGACAAGCAGAGTGCCAAGGCTCAGCAGAACCAGTCTTAGGGATAAAGCCAGTAGGAATTTTAAAAGGATGGGAGAACTGACCTGTACAAGCCAGGCAAATCTACGACACACTGATTTATAGGGATTTGTCAGCACGCCAAACAAAGGCTGGTAATTTGTTGGCTGGTTGGAAAAGTGGAGTAGGAAGCTTTAAGCCATGTAAGCGTAAATGGTCACTGCAAACATACACACACACACAAAAAAAGACTGTCCCTTTTCCCTGGTTTTGTAGTAATTTGTGTAACCTTTCTAAAACTCCTAGGGACCTAAATATAGTTATATGCCTTGGGGATGAATTTGGACACCAGTTATCAGATAATACCAGGTATGGTTTCCAGTTTAGCACACACCTTAAATGTCAGATGTAGGAGAGAAAAGTCATATTTCTGGGAGTATTGCAGCAATAATTTATAATTTCCAACAAAAATTAGAAAGTATAATTCAGCGAGACTCCTTGATCATTAAAATCTTATGTACAGTGATTGTAGTTGGTTAAGCTGGGTACAAAATCATTGGGAAACGATGGGAGGAAGACTCATCTTGCTCATCTCAGACACACACAGATATTTTCCATACCTTCAGTATAAACCAGCAGAACTGCTGCTGTAAGATGGCTCTAAATGTGTGCTGCTGTGCTGTTATCCTGCAACACCAGCTCCTCCAGCACAATGCCTGGAATCGTTTCTGCACAAAGTGTCACCACAGCTGCTGCTGTATATTTGGCTTGAAGTTCCACCTCCAGAGAAGCCCATGCCAAACTATTCATAATAATGGGCTGCAATTTATGTGAAATGACTTTGTACCCTTCCTACCTGAGAAAGATTCAGCATACCAGTCTATTCATTAATGCCTCATTAGTTTAAAGGTTCCTTTATAAAGCAATAATACGGGTACTTTGCTTCTCTATGGTGTCGTTCTGCAAAGAATGTCAAAATGTTTTCCAAACGCAACCAAATATTTAACAGCCTCCAAAATCAGTGTGGAAGATGGGAAAAGATTATTATGTCTGTACCTAGCATACTTCCATGTTACTGATAAAAGGAGGCATTTAATAGTCAAAAGCCTCTGAGTTTCTACCAGGGCTCTCCATCCTGGCTTTCACCTTGCACTGCTCCTGAAAAGAAGAGGGAGAAATGCATGTCATAGCTGTACACAAATTCAGGAAGAAATTAATTCTCTCACTCTGTCAAGGGAATCAAGCTCACCAGTGTAAAAACTATGTAGAATTCTCTACCTTGTGTGTGGGTTGTGCATCCAGGGTTTCTTACTTGTGTACTCGATGGATGGCTGAAAAAATATTACAAGAAAGTTACAATGAAATCTCAAAAAAATTCACAAGTTCAAGTCTACAAAGCACTTAAGCAAGGGATTAGCTTCCAGCATAGGAGTAATCGAAAACAATGCAGCATAACCTGTTTTGCCAAGTCAGAGCATAAAGCAAGAATTTGCTCTCTTATTTAATGTCTGATGGGGAACAGTAAAGGCTGCCACACAGATGCACAGTTCTTCACTGTTCACTGTATTATCTACCTGAAAGTGGCCAAATTTAGACTCTCTCTCAGCTATGAACTCTGTTCTTAGATAGAGGTCATCCCCAGCTCCACAGTTTTGAATGCTGATGCAGTTTGAGTGTTGCCAATTTTCCTGAAAGCTTAGAACAAATTGCTCTCTGTGCTGCCCATCTCTTTCAGTTTTTCCTCCAAGGAATACTGGAGGCTGGTAATAGGAACTTCTGGATGGAAACAAGCAGGGAGTAAAGCAAATCTCCACTCTTCTGCCCAAAGGTAGCCCCATTACTTACATTGCTTATTTTTATTCATGCTAAAATGAAGTGGACCACTAAGTAACCTAGTTTCTGTGAGCCAGACAGCCCTGCTGAGCAAATTCACAGCTATCTAATTCAAATCACGTATTTTCTCAAAGCCTGCCAGTGACCTCCTACTGAAGCTACAGAGAATCTTGGTTCATCTTTGTCTCAAACTGACAATGATAACTCCAGCTGAGCAGATGGTCATTTTTCTGGTCAGGAGATTCCTATGACATTCCTTCAGCCACATATCTGAGATACTTCTTGCTCTTTCATTCACAATATCTTGATTTCTCTCTTTCTGAAGGTGATATTTACATCCTTAATGTCTTTGGCACCCTCTGGAATGAGATAAGAAATCTTCTGTGTTTATTTGCTGTAGTGTACCTGATTGGCTGGCAGACAAACCCCAAAGTAACCAAAACCAAAAAAGCAACCCTACCTCTACCACAGCTGGGTCTTTCCTGTATAATTTATCTCTGTCTCACACACACCCAAAACTCACCCCACTTAAGGTGAATGATTGAAATGATTCATCCAGTGCTTAAGCTGAAGGTATGAGGAGACATGGGCCATCTGTAAAGATCACCAGGAATCTGCTGCAAGCCTACATTTTGACAGTATGCATGTTCCTGACAGCTCAGATAATTGAACACTCTGCGTACAGGCATCTTCCCTAGGGGGTGTGCTGCAGAAAGGAAAAATACAGCCCCAGACTGTAAACCCTGCCAAGTACAAAGCACTCCACTCATCCATTACTCCACCTTATCCAATTCTCTACTGCATCCTCACAGGCAGAGGAGAGAGAAAAATCCTTGGAGGAATATTAAAATCCACAGCTTAACACTGAATCATCATTCCAGGACTTCTTTCCCTAAATGGGTAGCTATGGATGGGTTTTGCTAACTATGTTGTTCCCAGCCAACAAATATGTGACACGTTCCCCATGACCACTACTGACCACGGGACACTCCATCACTCAGCAGCTTCACAAAGGCAATGAGGAATTTGGTATTCTGTGTAATGAAGTCTCCAGATAATCTCAGCCCTCCAACAGCAGAACATAGTTGAAAGGACTGTGCTCACAATGCAAAAATACAGTTAGTTTTTCCACTTAGCAAACTGCACTGTAAGTAGTATATCACATTTTTGCAAAATTGTCCATAAGTCATTCTCAGCTCCCAACTCACTAAAGTTTATAAAACACATGTTAAGTCCCATTTATTTTGCTGGAAGCAATCCCATGTTTTCAGCTAGCAATATTGCCAAATGCAGGTATTCAGAAGTCTTGAGTAAAGCACTACGTTCCAAAGTAATAGGTCAGTATTTTCTTAAAGATATTATTTTTCCTTGGACTCATTTTCAAGCTGTAGTCCAGAACCACAAGGACTACAAAACTGGGTTTAAATTTAAAGTTGAAGATTTGAATCTCAGTTAACACAACTAAAGACCTAAGATCAACACAAAACAGATGAGAGATGGCAATGCTGATTTAGATAGGCACATGCTTAAGTGATTTGTTTTGTTTCCTTCTTGAAGGGAAGGGCTTTGGAGGAGAGGAGGTCAGAACTTTAACCTCCAACCCTTTCACCTTTGAATCCTTACTCAAAAGCTTCCAAGAAGGAAAAAGGACTTTGCAGCATGTCTGGGCGTTTAACAAATCCAGGCTCTGGTTAATCAAATAGAGAAGCCCTAGGGCTGTACTAATTCCTAGACCCAATGAGGCCCCTCAGAACAGAAGGAAACTGTGAGCATAATAGGTAGTAGAGCTGCTTGAGTTCATTTACATGACATATCCCTGGCTCCTAAGCTATTCTAATGCTTCTGACTGAATACTCAAAAGGAGGTTTTCCCCACCCAAAACACTGATCTGGTCCACTCAGGGCACAGCTGACTACAGTGACCCCTACATTTGTTGCACTGCAAAGCACACTAGATATTATGGAGTGAGCAAGGCTTCAGGAAATTACATATAAATAGGGATTGTATTTATTAAGTGTGCTGATAGATGTACCAGATCTGACACTGCCTGTACAAAATCAGAGATTCAGTACAACAACATACAAAGAAGAAAAAAGCTAAACTGCTAATTACAGAAGAATAGACACTTCACAAATGTTTTCTTGCAGTCAGATTTTCTTCCTGCTCTCTCAACTGAATGATTTGCTATTATTTCATAGCAAACTCAGTTGTAATTAGCTAGCCATGATGCCTTACGTCAAGATCTCTTTGGAAGCTGGGTAGTTCCATGCAAGACAACCAGAATTTAGAAAGCAATTTAAGGATCAAATGATTCAGTGTAATGTTTCTGCAACCTGCAATTTAAAGGGCTAAAAGTCTTTCTGCAGCCATCAATGCTTTCAGAGTCATGAGTTTATTTTTACTCTGGTATTTCACTTGGTAAGGGGACTGAAGATACTTAAGGGGATGGTTGATTCTAATACAGGAGCTCAGTCTTTAAAAACTGTTTAGCATAAATAGTATTCCAGTTTGCAGAATAAAAAATGAGGGGGAAAGATTTACTTGGTTTTGACTATTGACAATTTCACGTATATAAAAAAGAAATTTCTCCAATTACTCCTCGGCAATCTGCACTGGAGGATGTAGCAATATTTCAAAAAAATTACTCTACTAAAGTTTACAGACTTTGCAAGAGAGATGAAGTTTCAAGTCTGAAATCTTCTGTAATTTTATTTATTTAAAAATGATCCTTTCTTGCCTCATAACAAAGAAAAAAAATCACTGACTTATTTACTTCTCTCCAGAAATGCAAGCAACCAGGAACTCAGAAACTGAACTGAGAAAAATGAGGCACTGATTGGACTCATTCTTGTAGGATGGTTCAGTTAAATGTTACACTATATACATAGATTATCTTCTTATCTTTTAGCAAATAGTTTGTTAGGCAGTCTTGACTCTCACTAATCCCTCTCAATCTCAGATTTGCTGTATATATTTCCAGTTTACAATTTTCAGCCCATTGTTTATTACCAATATCTAGGATTTGATAACCATTGCATATAAATACCTGGAAAAAGAACTGTAACACTACAATAATTAGAAGTACCTTGCATTTAATTTTTAGGCAACATTTTGGTCACACTTGATGAAGATTTTTTCATGTTCTGCAATATAATGAACCCCTGAACAAAAGCAAAACAGAGCCATACTTTAGTTTTCCTTGAAGATAATTAGATTTATTGGGGGAAAACTTGTAAAAACTTGTAAAAGCAGCTTAATCAGACATTCAGTCATTTAGCTAACAGAAGGAAAGGCTGAGTAGCTGAGAGTTAGTAACAATAAGTGATGACATCATTCAATTGTTCAACTCCCACCTTACAGCTACTGAAATTTATTGCAGGCTGTGGCTGCTTGATCAATACAAGTATGCAAAGCAGCCTTTGGGTTTTAAACCTGTTCTGAGGTGTTTGAAACTTGCATGAAAATCAATGTGATAGCTATGATTAATTGCTATTTTGCAACTCAGGTGAAGGAAATTATGTTGTCTGCAAGATGTCCCCTCTAAGTGAAGGGAGAGACCCTAATAGCACTAAACCTATGTGGTGTTGTATCATCACTTATTAAAGAAAACCAACAATAACAACAACAAAAAAAACCCTCTAAACTACAATTACATAATATGGGAGAGGAAGAAAAAGTTTACAAAATCAAGTATTTTACATCTCAATCTCAGTTCTCTCAGATTTAAGACATTCAATACCTTCCTGAGATCATATTTCCATGTTGACTTAGAAGATATGTAAGAGCCAAGGCACCCAAGTAATTAATTTCTCCATCACCATTTGACTGTTCCTAATTTCCCACCTCTAACGTGAAGCTTTCTGAATGTTCTGATTTTTAGAGCAAAAGTTGCTTAACTAAATTTATTGCAATAAACACAGATAAATAATCATTTAGATGACAGATTAATTCTCAAAACGGACAAGGATGTAGCACACTGTGGGACACATAGCCACACAGGGAACTGCCATATTTATCCCTCTACCTAGACCCCATCCAAAAGCATTCATGAAGACCTCATAGATAGATAGATAGATAGATAGATAGATAGATAGATAGATAGATAGATAGATAAAACCACAAAAAACATTCACAAAAAAACTCCAAAAAACAAAAACAAACAACCAACTGGATTCTGGAAAGTGATCAAGATCCCTTAAAAATTTGTGATTGTACTTATTAATTGGATGATCTTCTAGTACATTAAATATTGGCGGGGGGGTGGTTTGATAGTTTCTACATTGTCAACATGAGAATAAACATATCTTGACTTTAAAAAATGTGACAAGTGTTTGGGAACCCAAAGAATTGATAAAGCACAGACTCTCTGTAAAGGGGAAAATGAATGAGTGCTTATTGCTGGCTTTAGCTCCACCCAGCAATTCTAGCAAGAAAAATCAGAAATAAGAATTTGATTTCTTGAACTATTATCTGTTTTCCTTCTTTCAAAATGAATAAAAGAATGAACCAGCTCAGAAAGGTTTCTGTCTAATCCCGAAGTAAATAGCAATTGTTTTATTCTCTTTCTTCAGACAGTAACAGAGTATCCGCTGCTCCCAGGGTTGAGGTTTCCCTGCAGGCAGCAGCTGAACTGGTTCTGAGCCATTTCCCAGCAGCACAGGTTACTGTGTCACACCCATCAATTATCACATTTCCCGGCTTGGGCTGCCCAGTGTTTCAGAAATACCATGATGGCACACACACATGCTTCTGTATGCAAATTGCAAACTTGTACTTGCATCCTGAATAGCTTATTTTGGAGAAAGGAGGAAAAGATTATTGGGGGAAAAGTAAATCATTCTCGGCTGCTTTCATAACATGCAGCATCAAAGCTACTTTCACAAAATGGCATCTATCCCTACATACTCTAAGTACCCTGAAATTCAAAGATCTGACATGCAGAAGACAAAATTCTAACACTTAAACACTATTTATCTCACCTTTATTCTGTGATACAAAACAATATTTGACAGGGTTGTTTCTTCTTTTAAACACGTCAAGACCCAACACTCCTGTTGTGCTGCACTTGGTGTTGTGCCAAGCCACAAGGGGCACCTGAGCCACTCTAAACACAGAGTTTGTGGGTGGCTACAGGCCCTCACTGTGTGATGAGAGATGAAAACTCTACCCTAGTGGCTAGTAACACACATCTAGGGCAAGGGATGGAGTGAGGCTGTACACAAATAAATAAAACTCACAAGTGGCTTGAGGTTTTCTCTTGGCTTAAAACACACGTGCATACACACACACGAAGACTAACACTGTCTCAATTGTGTCCCCTCACAACGCCTTGGGAACCTCAGCCCCTTGCTGGTGTGGCAGTGCCAAGCAGAAAAGGCCTTGGCTCTGTAAGCCCTGCTCAGCAATATCAAAAACATCCCTGTATTTTCAACAGTGTTTTCAGCAAAAATCCAAGGCATAGCCCCGTACTCTCCACTGTGAAGAAAACTGAAGTCTAACCCAGCCACTTGCCTTGCTGTTGTTCTCAGAGAAGAGTTACTTTAATTTTATCCAGATCAGTTTGTGATACTCTCACTGCTAAGAGGTCCTGCTTTTGTGGCCCAGGGAAGAGACCAGGCTGCCAGCCTTCATCCCACCTTCAATCAGAAAAGGGAAGGGTGAAACTAAACTCAGTTACCCACCAAAAGGGGAACAAGAACTGTGTGAATGCCCTTAGAGCTTTTGGTTTTGTTTTCCTTTTCCTTTCAAGGGAAAGCTGATACAGCTCTGCTTTTTTTTTGCCCTCATATATGAAGCTTGTGCAAAATGAAGAGCTGCTTTAGAGTCAATCTTCTTACCTCATGTGGGAAATGACAGGGGACAGGATGGGGGAAGGACTGAGCTGCTCTATTGAGTTTGCAGGGCAAAGTTTTAGTAGTGGGGCATTACTGGCTACAGGGATGGCTTCTGTGAGAAGCTGCTCACCACGTCCAGCAGGGCCAATGCCAGATGGCTCCAGGATGGACCTGCTTCTGGCCAAGGCTGAGCCAATCAGAGATGGCAGTAGCACCACTGTGATAACAGATTTAAGAAGGAATAAAGTTATTTCACAAAGGTAACTGTGTCCAGAGAAGAGCAGAGAGAGAATATGTGAGTGGAACAGCTACACAGACACCAAGGTCAGTGGAGAAGGAGGGTAGGAGGTGTTCCAGGCACCAGAGCTGAGATTCCCCTGCAGCCCATGGTGCAGCCCACGGTGAGGCAGCTGTGCCCCGGCAGCCCACAGAGATCAGTGGGAATGCAGAGATCCCCCTGCAGCCCGTGGGGGTCAGTGGGTGTGCAGAGATCCCCCTGCAGCCCACGGGGGTCAGTGGGAATGCAGAGATCCCCCTGCAGCCCACGGGGGTCAGTGGGTGTGCAGAGATCCCCCTGCAGCCCATGGGGGAGACCCACACCAGAGCAGGTGGATGCCTGAGAGGAGGCTGTGACCCTGTGGGAAGCCTGTGCCAGAGCAGGCTCCTGGCAGGGACCTGCAGACCCGTGGACAGAGGAGCCCATGCTGCAGCAGATTTCCTGGTAGGACTTTTGACCCTGTCAGAGGCCCACGCTGGAGCAGCCTGTCCTTGAAGGACTGCACCTGGTGGAAGAGTGACTCATGTTTGCAGCCCTTTTGTGGAGAACTGCTGCCTGTGGGATGAACTACAGTGAAGTTCATGGAGAACTGTCTCCTGTGGGAGAGACCCCATGGTGCAGCAGGGGAAAGACTCCTCTCCCTGAGCAATGGCAGGAACAACATGTGATGAACTGACCATAACCCTCATTCCACATCTCCCTGAGCTGCTGGGGGGAAGAAATAGGGCATGCTTAGATAGAGGGTGGGGGGAAGTTGTTTTTAAGGTTTGTTTTACTTCTCTCATTATCCTGCTCTGGTTTTGATGGTAATAAATTCAATTAATATCCCCAAATTCAGTCTGATTTGCCCATGATGGTAATCAGTGAATGATCTCTCCCTGTCCTTATCTCAGCTCATTAATCTTTCATTATATTTTCTCTACCCTGGTCCACTTGTGGAGAGGAATGATAGAGAGGCTTTGTGGGCATCTGGCATCCAGACAAGGTCAATCCCCCTGAGCTGTGGTAGATATTTGGAAGCCAAAGAGGTATATTTTTTTAAGAAGGGGAATTTAGGGTCTCCTTCCCATTTTCCACATCTCACTGAGGCATTAAAAAAAAGGTAGAAGCCACACAAATGAAAAAATTTTGAGTATGTACTTTTCCCAATGGGAAGTAAGAGAAGTAAGCAAAACACAAGTAATAGAAGCCTGAGCTCTGATGCTTTGGTAAAATCACTTCTGTTTTGGATGGGACTGTGTTTCCTAAGTATACTGCTGTTGGCCTTTTCCATAGCTTTGCTGATTTTGTAAACTTCTACTGGAGGCTTCAGCCAGCTATCCTGAGTAATATAATTTAAAAGAGACAATATCTATTCTGGTAAAACATTACTAGAATGAAATTACATGTTATTGAGCTCCTTTATCAGAAAACATATTGTACAGGTTTTTTTAGATTATGTTAGGAAAAAATTAGTTATTTTTAATATGCTGATCAATTTGTATGGAGTCTATGAGTGTCTTCTCATGCTTCTGAGAAGGCCTCCCCTGAATACAAGAACGGGGTGTAAAAATGAGTGAAACCTTTCAGATGCTATACAGAATAACAATCTAGAGAAATACTTCCACATTATAATTATGTACTATTTAGAGTCCTTATCTAGGTAGAAAGACACAGTGAGGAGTTATAGATAGGAATGTTATTTTCAGTGTAAGATCTTTATTTCATTTCATTCGTCTTCTCACATCAGTGATCACCTCTCAGAATCCTGATTTGTTGGAGGTTTTTATATCATATATCCTTACCAAAGTTGGATTTATTTTTTTTAACTAAGATGATATTTATTATTCAAGCAGTCTGTAAACTTCCCAGATCAAATTAATCAACTGAGAAGCTTCTGGAATTTAAAATATGGTCCCTATGGCAATAAATAGGTTTCACTGTTGATTTTAATTTACAAGAAATAAAACAGATATTTATTTCATTCTACAAATTGATCATGACAGCCAAACTCTACAACAGGGCATTTTGGTGCTGTCCTATGACTCTTCTGAATGAAAAACTTCTCACGTATGATATACTTTCTAAGATGTTAATGTCTTTACTATATAATATTGCATTGAAATATAATGTTGTTTAGACCAGGGCACAAAACAGCTGGATTAAATATTTGGGAAATTAAATCCCTTTGGATGACTGTCAGGACTAGCTTGCCTCCATTATCCCAAGACACAAGCTGGCACATTATCATTTTTATACATAGTTAAATACCCAGACTCTGATTTCATTAATCATTCAGTTAGGGCTGCAAATTTACCAGGGAGAGGACATTCCCTGTCTTCACATGAAATGCTATTTCCTAAAACACTACAGATGTATTACATAATATAAATGTCTGACATTTTAGCAATAGCAATAGCACTTGAATCAAAGGTATTTTCCCCTCAGTTCCCCTTTAGCCTGCATACATTTTCATTTCTGCAACTCCTACTCCTCTAACAGAATTATAGAAGCTTTCTTAGACCAAAATAGACTTGGGGAAAAAAAAAAAAAGCACCTTTTTTTTGAGTACTTCACCCCACTTCAATCACAGGTAGCTCCAGAAGTGCAGATCTTTATCCCCATCACATGCCAAAGAAAAAGCTGTATTTCCTTATAAGCCAATGAGGAAATAAAAAAAAAAAAAAAAAAAAAAAAAAAAANAAAAAAAAAAAAAAAAAAAAAAAGGCAGTATCTGCAGAATAATAAACTGGATCAGCTTCCAAAAGATGATGTCAGGGGATTAGAACCTCCTGCCTAGCAAAATGGATCCATTTTCATAACACCAGAGACCCCGCCTGTCTCAAGCCAAGACCATGATCACACCACAACCCCTCTGTAAAGTGACTAAGCACAAGTGGTCTACTCAGCAATACTTGCTCTTCCTTCAGCATAAAACTGAGCTCCAAAATTTTCCAGTTGAGTCATTTTCAGGCTCATATTTATAACACAAACTGTGATTCATTCCCAATTTGTCTCGTCTTGGATTGTATGCCAGGACCAACTGGAAGAGATATGCCCTTCCAGTCTTCCAGGACATATTGCAAGGAGCTGGAAAGAATTTTGGTGTTCTGTGTAAGCACCATGATAATACACAGTGCTGATACTGTGCTGCTGTGGTGGCATTGTAATATTTTCCATTACTGGCAGATGAAATAACTTGTACACTCTTTCAGGCAAAATTTTAAAACACAGGCTTATTCTCATTTTCATCCTTTATGGAAAAAAAAGTTGAAGCAAGGTGTCTCTACAAAATTAGGTCATCGCAGGTGTAGGTCCTTTTTAAGTAGAATCAATGTTTAAATTTAAAGGGGAAAATAGTTACAGATAACTGGTGTCATCTGTCAGGGTATTTTCTGAGATCTCATTCCTTATAGGCAAACTAACATTCAGACTTGGGAATAATCAGTGAACTGTTAACTATATACCATTTTGGTGCAAATGTATTATTTTAAAACCATTTCCTGTAAAGGAAAATAGTGTAAAACCCAACTCTGTACTGTGTCTAAGGTAATTTCTTGTGATTTTTAGGAAACCAGATCCTGAAATTATGCTAAGATGCCAATCATAACAGAAATAATTTCCTTTTATGGACGGATTTAGATGATTCACACTGTTATCCCAGTCTGTATCTGCCCTTATTAAGCTGAACATGACACTTTTGTCCAAATTGGATGAAGAAACAGATATCATTGATAATCCCAATATGCAGGCATGGAATTATGGTTTAAGACGGGTCTGGATATTGAGTCTTACAATATTATTTTCTAATTCCCACTGAGATTCTCCTACTTCTCTTTCCTTGGCATTTAGTCTCCTTGTTCAAAAGGAATTACTGATACATAAAATTAACTAACATATTGCAAATAAATTCCACTTAAACAATGTCACTATTTAGGAAAGTAAGGCAAACAGGATGTGGTCCTAGATGTGAGTACAATATTGACCCTGGATTGTGCCTGTCTTAACAGGGTAAGGCTTTTGTATGCAGTCACTAAAAAGTGCTCAGAGCAGTGAGGTATGAAAATGTGCCATTTTGCTATCACTGGATGTACACACTAATAGCATTCTCCCTTGACCCTCTCTTTTTCCAGTTTACTGGATGTCCTCTCCCACTAAGTTTAGATTTTTTCACCCAGTTATCTCCACTGCCTTTTGAACATTTCCTTCTGTATCACCTAGCTCAGCTAATTGTTTCATGACTTCCCTTCTAATCCAATTCTCTCATCTGCTATTCTTTTCTAAATCCTGGCACAATATAATCTTTTTTTTCAGATTAATTTCCATGCTGTTAAGTGAGGTTGTCCCCATCCTCCAGCATCACAGAACAGGCTCTGTTCATGCAGCTTGGCAGTAGAACACTAGAACTCCAGGAATTCATTCATGTTAACAGTTAAATTAAATAAGGGTGTTTAAAAAATAATTAATAAATTAATTTTGAAAAAGATTAGAATAAAAGGCAGTTTGCAGATAAAACTTTCCCCACCAAATGCCATTTAGAGCATTGCATTCTAGCACCAGATATTTTTCTCACACAAATGTGACTGTCAGTCCCTCAGTTGATATGTAAAGTAATTATATCAAACCTGCCAGGGTAAATCTTTTTTATTCATAGAGAGTAATACCCAAGCAAATTTTCTGCTTAAAGATGATGCAGAAACATTTTGTAAAACATCTTGTAGTAGCCTACATCAAGCAAATCAGTGATGGATCCCTGATTTTGAGCTAAGAATCATGCAGTCCCACTGAAGTCTCTCTTGGCCTGGACTGAGAGATGCTGGGTTTGCTGCAGATAAAGACATACCTCTTTGAAATAAACAGGCACTTGAAGCAGTTGAATCTTACTAGTTTTAAAATGTCTGAGCTTTGTATATCCCCAAGGTCTCTCTGTTTTTATCTCCTTAAACAATACAAGCCATTATTAAGAACATGAATAATGTGGCATGCTATCATATTAGGATATAATTAAAAACAAGACAGCAAAGCCTCAAAGCTGTGCTGAGCGTACCACACATATTGCAGTCTTCTACATTTGTTCTGAATTAAAATCCTACTTCTTACTTGAAACCTCTCATCTGTGTTCTTCACACAGCAGCTAGTGCCTATCTGAAAAAAACACTCACTTTTGGCAGAACAGCTGTACCATCAGCTCGGGATTGGGGTAGTGGGGGGAACCAACCAATGTGCTTCCCCAAGCACTGTTTCTCTCTGGCTGTTAGGGAGGGCTTAGGGAGCCATGGGAGCACGAAAACTTTGCTCCTCACAGAGCATCCTGTCATGTGGCCAGGCTGACAGCTCACCAAACACCCAGCCCAGCCAGCCTCTCCTCTGCAGGCAGCATATCTACCCCCTCTTTTCCCAAGGTATCAGCTTCCACCCCACAGCAGTCCCCTGGGGGCCTCTCCCACAGCAAAAGGACTGAATCTGCAGCTGTGATCATAGCCAGGACTTCCCCAGGACCATTAGGACTTGTATAAAACCAAAATAAGGCACCCACACATTCTTCCATCGAACACTCCATTATCAGAGCCAGCTTTCTCTCACTAATCTATTTACCTAACCTCAAATATTATGTTAAAAGCCAAGAACATGTTGGCAGGTGACCTAATTTTACTCAGCTATCAGCTGACTCAGAGCCAGGAGTGATGCCAGGCAAGCACAGCCTGATGCAGGAGCCAGTACTTTGTGATAGCTCCTCTTTCCCCCTTCCCCTGCTGCTGCAGCTGGTTGGCACCACAGAGAAAAGCAATTAGAGTTCTCAACCTGCTTAAAGCCTCTGCAAGTGGCCAGTGTGTTCTGCCCGCTGATTTTAACTCACAGTTCCTCTCTCTTCCACACCTTGAAGAGTAACCAGGCTATCTGCCTTAAGCACTGCCCATAATGCCAACTCCACAACCTCATAATGCCAACTCCAACTCTTCAACTCCACAACCTCTTCTGAATTGTCAGACTGTGAAGAAATCATCAGGCCTTTGTGGTCTGGAAGAATGGATGCCCTCAAGGACAAGAATGATCTCCAAGAAATATTCAGATAAGAACCTGGTGGCTGCATTTCTTCAGTCTGGGGTCAGAAGAGTTCAAAGGCTTTGGGGATGACCAGTAAAACTATTAGTTGCAGTCATTCCAGAAATATGTCTGGAAAAGGTCTTCCCAGGCCTGCTCAGGACCATTTCTAAAGACAGCTATGGACTCATACCAGACCTGAAACACTGGAAACCTGCTGAGCAAGGATGGCAGCTATAAACAGTGTAGGTGCTTTGGTGTCTAGCTTTGCTTTTGTGGTTTTGTCTGAAGAGGTGAGTGAGCTGGTGTCATTCCAGCTAAAGTGGCTCAGCACACAAGCCTTTAACCAGGCTGAAGGCCAATCTAGAAAGATACGATGACATTGCTCCCTTGGGCAGGACTAAGAGCTGTTTAAAATGAAATATTTTTGGGGGAGAGATATGAATAATACTGGGAACCCCCAACAGAGGGGTTTCTAATGCCTTTGCTTGTGTTCATGGACTTTTCTATTTTGTTGCCCAGGCAGTGAAGCTCTAGCTCTTGACTGCCCCAAATACAGCTAGAAGATCAGACTTCAGTCAGAAGCTTTGTGCGACTCCATGAGGAATATCAACAGTGACAAAGCCTTCCCCCCCACACACCATGACCTCTACCAGTGAGAAGAGGTTTGGTAGAGGGAAGTGGTTGCTTTTATTTGGGGGGTGGGTTTTGTTCTTTTTCAGCTATCAAAGCATTAGACTTCTCAGAAATAAAATACATGGTAAACTGATGAATTTGTTTTGTCTCTTGAAACAATGTTCTTAGCATGACCTGCAGCTCGGAAGACTTCAGATCTGTCAACCTGTCAACCTGTGCCATGGCCCTACCTTAGAAGCAGAGATGCCATGGCCACAGCAGTATATTCTCACCCAAGAGTCCAGTAGAGACATGCCAAGTTGCCCATTCAAGCAGAGAGAAAGGCCTGGTTTCAGATATGACTTTTCAGATGCGGGTAGAGCCAGGTTGTGACAGAGTAGTAAAGGCTGACAAGATAAGCTCTTGACAAAGCTTTCTCCCAAGTCTAGAGTGCTGCTATGGAGACCATCCTTTGAAAGCAGGTTCAGTGCCTCTTCTGCAGAGCTTTCAAGTTTTACCACAGGGAAGAAAAGTGATCTTTAAATTTTGTCGTGTTGCCTGATCTATTGTTCTATATCTTGTTCCTGCCTGACCAGGGCAACAACTTCTTATCTGCATTGGTTCAGCTAATTATTCCATTAATGATGCAGCTAATATAGTTTAATACAGGACGTGTAGATGTCACATCATTAAACAATTATTTATGTATTCTAGACCTTTACCATAATCCATCTTGAGATGTGTTAATTTATTTCTCCCCTGGTGTTTATAAGGTATGACATCCTGCAAGCAACTAATTCTGGATCTCCGTTCTCTTTGAGATTTAATCAGCATTTAAGACTTACATCTGGTATTATGCCAGGATAACTAGAAAGCAAGAACAAGCAAGCTTTCCAGCATTTGGCAATTCCTTTGAAACAAGCAGAATTTTAAAAGTTGATGCGAAACCTATAAAAACCTTTCAAAACCTAGCAGTTCTTTCTCACCTTAAGAAAAAAAAAAAATTGAAAAACAAACCTCTTGCTTATACAAACTTGATTGAAATAGTGCTTAAAAGTTCATAAAAAACCCTGCACAATTATATTCTAGTTTCTCTCAAATAAAACGAAAGCTAAGTAAATCTAATTGCTCTCAGTAGCACAATGTAACCGTGGGTCAGTGTGACCTGGATCCAGGGATACAGATCCAGGGAAAACACAACCAGAAATTCCCTTGGCTGAGAAAAAGAGCTTTTCATCTTAAGGTAAACAAGGCCATGTAAGTGTTGTGGGTGATGTGGCTGAGAGACTGACTTCATTATTCATGTTTTCTTATCTCTTTCATTAGTCACTTTAACTAACACCAAGTTGAATAGCACCTTATACTGAAATCTTTGTATGACTCCATTCAATTATTTACGAGACAATTGCTAATTAAATAATGTCGTTCATTTAGCAATAGACAGTTGTAAGGAGAGGTTGCTACCAACCCCAATGAAGGGTTCTTTTAAATTTGAGGGACAAACCAAATTAAAGTGAATAACAAGAAGAAACATCAAGGAAGAGACATGACTTAGAGAAACACCAATGTTCCAAGTGAAGCCAAGCAACAGTGAGTGCAGATTTTGTGTTATTCTCTGGTTGAGCTTCTACTAACAGGACTGGTCTTCTTACTCCAGCCTTAAATCATTAGATCCTTTACCTGGCAGTAGAGAAGTATTCATTTGAGTATAAAAGCTCACAGAACCATTCTGCTCCTTTGAACCTCCACACAAAAATTGTTAATTAACAGGCCTCCTAGCTAGATCTTCCCATATTTGTACCTGCAGCTCCAGGTTTGATCTAGCTATATGACCTACTCCCTTATATGTCTTGGCTCACTTTATCCCCCTTGGGAATAAAGCTAATTAGGGCAAAGGTGGCGAGGAACCCTCAAGGGGCCAACCTCCATGTTGTCATGCCAAAAGAGACCAAAGTTCTCCAGTGGAAGGGTACAAACATTTTTGAAACTTTAGGCATTTGAGAGGCCATGAGAGGAAGAGGGAGAACGGATGGTGAGCACTGGGTTAGGAATAATGGCAGCGGCAGGGACACAGCTCTGCGGAGGGGAGGAGGAGGAAAAAATCATGGTGGTGGATCATGTGCAGGATCCAAAGTTGTCCTAGTGGAGATAGTGGAGGGAGAGGGAAGATACTGAACCATCAAAGAGGAAAGCAAAACAGATCCAGAAACAGGCACAGGAGGAGACAAGACAGATAAAAGCTGTGAATGAGGTGGGGGCTGTGGTATGAGTAAGTGGTTGGCTGAACAGAAAAAAAAATTTGAGAAATGGTAAAGGTGGAGCCCTAGGAGAGCCCTCTGCAACTGGGGGAGCATCACCCCACTCGCAAGGGAGCAGAGACATGAGTCAAAGCTTCCCAGTGAGCTCTTCTGTTCTGTAGCGTACGCTTTCCTATGAAATAGAAGGCATTTGATCTCCACATAAAAGCTTCACCTAAGTCTGATAGTTGCCATTCTGGATAATTATGTCTCAGACAGCTGGCCAAGAAAAAATAAGTGGATTTGGCATAAGCGGGAAAACAAAAGAGGGCCTGTAAGTGTGCTCTACTTGCTTATCCATTCCAGGTAATATACTAAGGAACAGGACTTCAGTGGATTTTTCAAGATCCACTTTAAGGGAGTAAGCATTAAAATATCAGAGGTACAATCAGGGTATTACACAACTGCAACATAAAAATTGTAGACACGGATAAAAATCACACAAAGTGCTATTTTACTGTACAATTGTAACTGGTCAGATGCACTAGGGCATGACAGTAGATGACAGTAATCAAGGCTCACTGAAAGCAATTACAGTTACAGGATAAGAAAATATGCAAAATCACATTTAAACCTCAGCCAAATTCAGCATGAAACAGAAAGCCTTTTCCAGTTATCCTATGCAGACAACAGAATAAATAAGTCAGCACTCGGGAGCACAGAAACTTTTCATTTTTCTTCCAAAAAAACCTCAGCAGAACCCAACCGTTTTCCAAAACAGGAATTTAATGCTAATTACCAGTGTGAAAGTGAGACTACAAAGTAGGTACTTTATTCCTATAAGCAATCTAATATGCCACCAGACTCTTTTTTAAACTGGATTTACCTGGCTCAGTGTGAAATAACACATACATTTCATTACTTGCTGTGCTTTATTTGCTTATCAACACAGCCATGAACCAGACTACAGTGCTGGCCCACTTCATTCTAGCACCTGCCCAAACCTCTGCAGCCAACCCTTCTGCATTCTATCACATGCTAAAACACCAAATGCACAAGCACACCAGTCAGAGGGGAGCTGACAGAGCTACTACAGGTATTTGGGTTCTTTGTTTGCCAGCACAATGCAAACACCCAACACACATGACTCAGCTGTGTTTGCAAATTCTCTCTTTCCACCCACCTCTGGGTCAGATGTGTCTGTCCCAAATAGTCTTCCCTAGATAATATATCAAATATAACCCTTTTTTCTTTAAGGTGTAGAAAACTGCTTTTCTGACTCCAAGGCATTTCTTTGAACTAGGAACTGGAGCTGATCTATTCCTTCATAGTCACAAAAGTCTTTCCTGACCTTAAAATTCACAAAGGATTTATTTGGATGGGTATTTTAAGGCATAATATTTGGTCACAATAGCTATCTTGATCTAACAAACACCTTCTAAAAGCTCGGACAAAAACAAAAACCAAATTTTACTTCTTACTGAAAGGGCTTGTTTGAAGTTTTGATTCCCCTCTATGGTTTCAGAAGGTTATTATCCTCCCTTTGTTTTAATTAGAGCTTTAAACCAGCACTATTTATGCTGAGCAAGCCAGGTCTGGTCCAGCTGGGCCACATTTAGCACACAGGTTGTTCCCATTGCACTGGGATAGGCAGTATTGCCGTGCCTGCTGGGCTGGACGCAGGGATCAGGGATCTGCTGCAGCCTGGGAAAGAGAAGGCAATGGCAGCTCCTTGCCTGCTCATGCTCTTCACTGCTCAGCCTCATCTGCAGCAGCAGCAGCTGAAGCTTTGGGCTGGAGCCTTACTGTCTGTGCTCCTCAGGGGATGGCTGCTGCAGCTCTAAACCCCAGGGGTGCAGAGCAGGGAGCATTAGCAGCAGTGGAATAGCAACCCCACAGCATATCAGATGATAGTATGGGTCTGTGTGCTCTTCTGCCAAGGATGAGACAAAAATCAGATATCCTGCAAGGGAGGTATTGCAAATCCCTCTGAAGGCCCTGCAGCACTTCTCCTTTCTTTCCTGGCTTGCAGACTTATAGGGACTGGAACACTTCATGCCTTCACATCCTGTATTCCTGCATCAGCCCACGAGCATTCCCTGAAATCACCGTCCTGCCTGCAGCAACAAAGTGCTGAGACCATCTGAGACTACTCACAACCCCTGTTACTCTAAACTTTAGGCTAAACACAGTTTAAAACTGCTTCTCTATCCTCCAAAAATACTGAATACACCAAAGAGCTCCAGAAACCATCCCCAGAAGTAGCAGCCTGTCTACTCTCCAGCAGTGTAAATCTTCTTCACCTTAATCCTGCCCTGCAAGTGTTCATGCCTATGGAAATTGTGTGTTGTGTAGATTACACAAATTTGCCTGAGGGCTGGCCTGTCTGAAGTACAGCAAGACTGTCTAAGTGTTAGTGGTAAATCTTCTGTAGCACACTTTGTTCTACCCAATTTTTTTTTTTAAAGTGACTTGAATCCTTTGACAATTTAACAAGGACATGAAAAGCATAACCTTATAAGCATCTTCACTCAGACTGCTGCAATTTAATAACGTTTTAAATAATAATAATGTGGTGAAGCAGTCTCAGTTTTCCTAGGTTTGTTTTTACCATGTTCTGCAGTCTTCCCACTGCAGGTTGTGAACTCTTTGGCTCTTACAGGGTAATCATGAACAGGTTGAGTTGGCATTTGGATAGGAAATCCACAGGGAGGCCAGAGTAGTCATTTAGATTATTCAATTACGGAAAGAACACTTTTCTCTTTGTATTTGTAGGAATTCTTCCACATGCCTTGAGAGACAGCCCTGCTTCTCAGATAAAGATTATCAGGAAGATGTAGGCCTTCATGTTTTCAGTTCTGTGGCTCCACTTTTTTTTTCCCACGGAAGCGTACAGCTCTCTGTAATGAATGGAAACCTAAAGACAAAAGGCTTGCTAGGTCAGTTTCATAGTTATGTTAGCATTCCATAAAAATGAAAGTATTTCTGGACTGAAAGTTCCCCCCAAAAAATCACCATTTCAAGCCACTTGTGTTTGTCAGCCTTCTTTTCAATCTTGGCACCTGATTCAAATCCAGCTGCTGAACACTATACCTTACAAACATAAGCTTCAGGAGCTGTTAATAAAATCCTGAGTTCTTTTCCCTCATCACGTGTGTTATGGGATAGGATAACATTGTTAAGTCAAATTAAACCATTGCCATTTATTTCCCAAAGTAGATCCCCAGCTGCCTTTCAACCATCAGGACTGCCTACCATTTCTGAGAGTTCAGAATCAAAAGCACTAGAAGGAGGAAAAACACAGATGCCAAATGGGTCCCCTGTTCAAGGTTTCTTTTCACCTGATGGAAACCTGCAGAGACAGAAGGTAGGGAAAAAGTATTGGGCTGCTTCTACTCTCTTCCCCAGGGTTACCTGGCTACCAGGATGGGCCTCTGAACAAGTCATAACTTTGCCAATTGGCTTCCTCATTGCTTGGGAATGGAGCTCTAGTTTATACCAGCTTCTTATAGCAGGCCAGAAGGTAGAAATAAACTCTAATGCAAATGTGTATTGGTCATAGTCTTTCTTCCAAAGCCAAAACTCCCACACCAGTAACCAAGATAAAGGAATAAAGTAGGTGCCACAATGGAAGTCAAGAATCTACTAGGTAGATTGCTTCTTTTAAGGTTGCTTTATTCTAAAAGAGCAGAGCAAAATCAGACCCAGCAGAATAAAAAATGAGAACCCATTAATTTCAAATATTGTTAATAGGGAATATTCAGGAAAAAAGTAATGCAAAATGCAAAGGACTTATTTGGCTGGGTTTGGTACAGTGCTGAACAAAAATAAAATTCTTACACTCATGCATCATTGAAATGAACAATCACTGTCAATTAGTACTTGCATTCGATATTTAGTGAAATTATTTTACAGTACTCTCAATCTTCAACATTACTACTAGTGTTACTCTGTTTAATGTATACAGTATCTCATTCAGATTCTGCCACTTCTGTTAAGTGCTTTTTATGAGTTATTGATGCTCCATTGTTTTGCATGTACTTCATTCTTCACCATCAGTGACAAGATTTTTAATCTTTACACAGAAGAAACCAGGCTCAAGCAAGAATGACCTGTCAAGAATGCTTATGGCTTTGTGGTTAGCTCTCTCCTGAGTGTGATTTAATCAATGTGGTGCTGCCTGACAACATAAAAGATCCAGTAACATAACAAAGTTTAGATGTTAACTATTTGAGACCATCAAAGAGAGAGGTATAGACAATTGCGGATTTGAAAGAGCACAAAAACCAAGTCACCTGGGACATCCAAGTTTCTCCTTTAACAAGTGGTTTGAAGTGGGTTTTATTTAGATGGGGCAACTGCATGCTTGCATTTTAGTGCTGCTTGAGATTTCATATTAGAGTATACAGACTATGGACAGCAACAACAAAGATGTCCAAGTGCAGTTCTGTAACTGGGCCTTATCTTTATGTGAAGATCAGTTTAAGCCACCTTTTTGGGCAGTCTTTGACCTCACTGTTGAGCAAACATGGCACTTGCTGCAACATACATTTACTAGTACAAAGTGCACTAGTGCCACTAAACCACATATAACCTAGAAGACAGCACTTGGACACCATTCCAATACATATTTCAGGATAGACACCGTAGTAAGGAGGCTCAGGAGGGCTATTTATGTGCAGCCATGATAAGAAGAGAGGTGGGCTGCTCTAGTGATGAGGGATAGGTGACTGGGGTCTAGGTAAAAAACCTTCTGCAGTGCTTAGGGACTAATCTTCCAGACTTTTATTCTGCTCCAGTGGATAAGCACTAGTGTCAGGGTCTACCCCTGAAAGCTACATGCCTCCTCTCCTGTCATTCTGCTCCACCTGGCGACAGGTCCACGCTTTTCCTAACACACTGGTGCCGACCTTGCTAAGTCAGCTGGAACACTTTAGACGTTTAAATCCATTCTAAATCAGTCCACTAGCTCTCCTTTATCCACCACATTAGATTTAAACTGTCTGCTCTCACCTTTAGTGCCCCACATAACTGCATGCTTTCTGTGTGTAGAGGTTTGCTTTCTCCACTTAACAATGACATCAGTCTTGATGTCCCACTTACCTGCCTCTCCAGTAGGCTTTTCCGTCTCATGCTGCCTGGTTTGTGAGATGCAGTGCTGATTCTGGTTCACTGAATTTGAACTTTCCATTCAAATCCCTCCTTTTGAGTTCATTTTGGTGGTGCCTACAATTATTGGCTCACTGATCATAATTATTTTAAATAAACCATTAGTTAAGCAATAGAGGTGTTTACAAGCCCCAACAGCTTAACAGCTTGATCTTACTGCTGTAATGCGTGAGGTACTTTCTCACTACATCTCCTCCTGCTGTTTATTACTCCTTTTTTAATCTAAACTCAGATAATAAATTCTTCAGGGAAGTGATTATATCATTCTTTTGTTCAGTGCAATGCCTGTCATGTTTTAGAGCACAATAAAATGTAGCACAAAATGTGCACAAACTGACACCTGTAATCCAACATTGACTCAAACCCATTAATACAATTAAGAAAAAGTAAGTTTTAAACCCCAAATGTCACAGTGTGTTTTCAGTGACCAATAAAAACAGCAGAAATCCTTAATAGGATAACCATCTTAGGTGAAAGGCTTCATTTACAAGTCTCCTTAAAGAAGCAATGCCACACTTCAGGAAAATGGTGAAAACATTCAAGCAAATAGTTCTACAGAGGTGCTTAAAACTCAGCAGGCTGAATGAATGAGAATGGCCTATTTCAGTCTATGTAAGCAGGCAAGAATGTCTGTCTAGAAACAGTTTTCCAGGACACAGCCGTCACATGCCTCAGATGAATGTTGTGCTTGCTTCTAGTACAGCTGAAGTCTATGACTTAATCTTATCTGTTTAACATCCAAGATTCCAGTTTCAGATTTTTGGCAGCAAGCATATGCTCCCCCTGTGGCAACTGCATAATAACATTATAGAGTTAAAAAAAACAGATCCTTTAAGGCTCAATTACCTCATGAAGCTATTTTAAAATTCAGGGTGAACAAAACTGCAGTATTTCAGTTTACAAGCATCATTTTAGTTTACAGCAGTTTTAAAGGACCCATTCTAATGTTTTATGTCTTTCACCACCTGCAGAACCGAATGAAAATACTTATTCTATTTTGCAGAGGGCTACCAGAACCAAAAGAGCAGAGCTAAGTGAGAAAGAATAAGGTATTTTAAATCAAAGATAAGATCCAGGATAGCTGACTTTATTACCACTCTGCAACACTGAAGATAGGATAAAAATCTTGCAAGGCCAGAATAAAAACAACCTACAGGCAAGCAAGAATCTTTAAAATGGTCTATTCCCTAAATTAGTATTTATATTAATACTTATAATCTTGATACAACCAAATCAGGTTTCAAATAATTTTAATTACTGTTTTTGAACACTGTATGTTTATAAAAGGATGGGTCTCTTTAACCTGTGGAATTAATTCATCTGCATTCTAAATTCTTTGGGTAGGAACTCTCAGTGATTATTAATACCTGCTGGAGGCTCCATTGTAATATAAAATAAAGAAAAAATGGGATATATTATAAAGAATAAGCCAGACCTTGAAAGAGCACTAACTGGGGCCAGGAAAGACATCCTCCTCCCCGAAATAGCAAAGGCTAAAGAGAAAAGCTAGGAATCACAAAAACAAAAAAACAGTAAGTGAAGCAGGTAAAAGAACAAGGTGAGGGCTGCAGGAGGGGAATAGTGGAGAGTGAAGGGAGGAAAGATGATGGAGTTGAAAGGAATCAGTCTCTTTGGTTTGAGGTTAACCGAAGGGTTAACCAAAGGAATTATGTTACCACTGGAGGAAAGGGAGTTGAAGGTTTAAATAAATGTCCTGGTCTGGGACACCAAGCAGAAACCCCAGGCAGTGCCAGCTTTTCTGCAGAAGAGTTGAAGGATTCAGTGAGCAATGCCCAAGTGAGCTCTGCCCAGATGCAGGAGAGAATTAGGAATGGAAAGAGCAGGTCTCCCTCCTCACCTTTCTCTTTGTGGGCAGTTAAGGGATGCTAAAAGGTACAGCATGCTAGCTTTGTTCTGACAGCACAGCAGGTACAGGTGTTGCCCTTCACACCAGAAAGTTCATGCTGCTATACTAATGTTTATTAACTGCAGCTCATACCAGAGGGGCCAATTCTATTACAAAGTGGGCAGGCAAGTGTCCACGTCCTTTTGTCCTCTGCAAAGATGGCCCCAAGGTAGTACGTGTGGTTTCACACCAGTGTACCTATTTACTAGGAACCAAAATGAGGCTATATATACACCTCATTCAGAACAGCTGTCTGGCTGCAAGGCTTTCAGCAGAGCTGGGAAATGATGGGCAGGGGGGAGGGAAATTCTCTATGAATTATGGAGTTGGTCAAACGCCAGAAAAACTGGTCTGTCAAATAAATGATTTGAGGAAAACCAGCCACATTCACTGAACAGTGAAGAGTTTCTTCACGTTAGAGCATATCCATCTACATTTTCAAGCTGATTCTGAACCAGACATAATTTCCATTTTTTCATGTCTCTTCATGGCAGGCACTGATAATCTTTTCATAAATAGTTTTAGACGAAGAATTATTATGTGAAGAAACGTATGAATAACTCTGAATTACAAGTAAGTCAAAGAGTTTCACAGTCTGTCCATGAACTATGTACTGGTGAGGAAAAGCAGCTATCTTCACTGAATAAATAATTTGTTCAAAATTACTTGCTTAGTCCAGACTTACAGACTTACCAATTTGGCCTGGATTCAAGCCAGTCATTAAGTGAAAAAATTGTTTCCTGAAACTCATTCAACAAGAAAGGTCAATTTTCACAAACCTTATATGTATTTAGTCACTCTAGGTAAAACATGACTTTTTGTAACTAGCCCATCAGCACCACAGGTCTGAGCAGCAATGTCTGCCTGCATCTGCAGACAGTCCGGATCATTAACTTTGGGGAACGTGAAGCGCACCGTGAATGTCAATAGTGTGTGAACAAAGTGCTCTCGGGATCCTGTCAACAGCCCCTCAGGACGAGCACGGATGTGACAAGCACAGCAGCAGGTCACAGCCAGTCACTCGAGAGAGTGTAAGGACTGGAAGGCTTATCTACAACCTCCCCTCCTTCCAGGTGCTTTTCTCCAGGGAGAAGCCTGCTGCTACAGCAGAGAGCTGTGAAAGTAGCCTCTTTCTTGCTACTCCTGCTCTGCAAAAGTGAAGAGGGTCCCCCTTGCCCCTGTCATGCCAGCTTGGAGCAAGGCCATGGAATGGCTGTCCATGGTAAGGATGCTATTTTGTTCCTGAAGCTCACTTCTTTTGGCAGCTATGCCAGCTTAGGTAATTCTAGCTTCCTGTTCCATTAGCAAAGTCTCAACTGGGTATGCAAAGGTCTGTCTGGCTCTATGGTGAATCAGATCATGGACTGACCAGGAGCAAATATAACCTTGTAAATAAATGTTATTTTTAACCAAGATGGGAGGGAATGAGGCAAAAGAGCTTTCAGTTACCAATATCTCACTGCCTGGCTTCTGGAGTAAGTGAGGAATCAGTGCCTACAAACTTCCTCAGTGCCCAATGAAACATACTTGGGCACACTAAGGCAAGGCTATCCTCAAAAGCACAAAGACAGGGACAGAGCTCCTTCAGTCCCTCATTATCCACCTCCTCAACTCACTCTGGAACCTTATATCTGTGCTGGAGATATAGTTCATTGGCTGAGATTTGTAAAAGTGTGTTTGACTGGGTTTTCTTTTTATTTATTTATTGATCTCCATTTGTGTTTGCTCAACAATTTAAGAAGGTTACTTAAAGTATGTTTTTATTTACATATGATGTGTAAAATATTTGGCTATGCTGAAATAATTTGAGATAAAGTGATAAGAAAATCAAGTATGTGGTTGACAGCTGGGGAAAAGCAACGTTAGAGGCACATTTTAGCAAAAACAGTATTAATATATTATATCTTTATTGTACCCTGTAAATACTTAAACACTTGATTAAGCTTACTTCTATTTAAACCAAGGAAGCTATTCCCACGCAGAAAGCAAAAGGATACATAGGAACGTGGTGGATTAGGTCTACACTGGTGTGTAGTAACACAAAACACTTTAATAGATATACCCGAACAGAGCTATGAGTGGAAAAATAATATTAACATCAGAATAAACATTGCACTAATTAACTCCAGTTTTAGATTATCCCTAGATATATCTCATAAAGAGACAGTGGGATTTCCCAAGTCTCAGAAATATAAAATGGTGTCTGCAGCATTTATAAAGGAGATTACACTTTTCAGCTTTTTTGTTGTTTGTTTTTTTAAGGTTGTACAGCTAGCAAAGAGACCTGCTAATAATTATGTAAATTATTTGACTCAGTATGAACTTCTTTGTTTAATATGTACCATGCTGTTATGCATATTATAATGTTTAACATTAAGGTGTTGAAGCAATAGGGGAAAATCTTATTCTTAATGCATTTGAATACTGCCATTCATTATACTTTTTAAAAAGAAAAATAATTAAGGACACCTTTACCTAGACCAGGTTGCACAAAGCCCCATCCAGCCTTGAACATTTCCAGGGATGGGGCACCCACAACTTCTCTGGGCAACCTGCTCCAGTGCCTCACCACAGTACAGAATTTCTTCCTAATACCCAATCTAGATCTACCTTATATGCATTTTCCCTAATTGACCATCCAGATGTCATCAAAAGAAGTTTGTGTGAAGTGCTTGTTGCCTTTATCACCTGCAGGAAGCCTACAGCACAACTCCTCATCCCCTGCTCCTCATACCCCAGTCACAAATGTGGCCCTGGAGGCTGAGGCGTAGGACAGCAGAGGAAGGCAATCATGTATAAACCAATTACAGGGTAAAAAAAAAAAAGAAACAGCAGAGAATAGGAAGATTTTCCACTCTCAATTCCACTGAATATAACTTCACTATGCACCAAGTGTTCTTGCTAGTGCCAGAGAGTACAATCAACTAACAGGGTATTTTAAAGACTGCTGCACTGTTTCTACAAACCATCACTTGTAGGATGCAGGTACCTTTTCTCCAAGACTCATGTCCCCTACACATGTGAGTCATTTCTGCACGAGGTAGTTTCATTCCAGGTGTAATAGCAGCATAGGACTATTCTCTGCCAGGTCTCTTTCCATAGTCTATAACTACGTTACCAGCTATTGACTTATGTCAGCTCTGAGCTATGCCATAAATTTATAGGCAGGAAACAAAAACCACTCAACTGAAAGCAATCCTTTGTGTGACTCTACCTTTTTCATGTAAGAAATATGGGCATTTTTTAAATAATCAGAATAAAGATATCCCAGTCCCTCAGCTTGGTATGTGTTTTTCAACAGCATGGAAGAAGCATTATTGCAAAACTTCTACGTCTTTCTGGAAGAACTAGTAGACATCTGAAGGTAGGGAAGGTGAAAACCTCTGAAGGAGCCATTTGAAAACCTACAATAATTCCTGAGAACTCAAAAGATACTCTGAACTCCTGGCTGGAATGAGTTCCAAATTTTCATAGAATTTTTTTGTGAATCATTGTGTTCGAGTAGCAGCTCCTCAAATCAAAGTCATGGACACCAACTGAACTCCAGCAAAGGGAAATTTTTCCAAACCCTGAGATAGGATTATGTCAATGAAACCCTGACCTCTTTCCAGCACTTCTCTCTGTCATGTAAAACAGCCTTTAATGAGGATTCACCCTAAATCACCTCAGCAATTAGGGGTTAACTTGAACAAATGAGAACCAGAGCTAAGTGAAAGACACTGCAAAAGAAGAAACAGATTTTTGTCTACAAACTTCGATTTAATCTCAAACTTTGATTTAACCTTAAACCCAAATCCTCCTAAACAGGCCTAAGGCAGCAACAGTAGTGATGCAACTTGATACCCACAAGCATTCAAAAATAGTGAGGCAAAAATCACTACTTTGGCTTGAAAAGCCTGACACAGAGGGGTGAGTGTTTTTACTAAGAATTTCAAAACCACAGGATTCGCTTTTTCAAAAATTTTGATATGGTCTATATAAACCTGAGATTCTCCCCGTGGTCTCAGAACATCTGAATATGATGAGTTCAGGAGAGCATTCCACATCACTAAAAATATTAATACGCAGACTGCCAGCTTGCCTGTGCAGTATTACAGCAGAAATCTTATTTTGGGGCTGCAGGGAACTCAGTTCAGCATTGCAGGAATTCCTGTAGGCAGGAGAGGAAAAGAAGAAGGGATGAGAGTTGGAGTTGCTCTTAGCACCTCCTAGAAAAGTGCACACATAATTTTATCCTTGTCTGTGGGACAAAGGATGGTTATGCTACTGCATGTCCTCACTCTGTGCATTTTCCATCAATTTGTGGTTCTGGCTTGAAAAGCTTCAGTGTGTCAAATCTGGATAAACTGAGCACCGTGTAAAATTTAGGTGGCAAAAATATTTTCACATTTACAACTCAACATTTGATTTACAACTCAAACAGATATCACTAGACTAAGGTGACTAGAAGGCTGAGACAGCTGAGATAAAGATGGGCTGGGTACAATTTTATAGTGGTAACTGAAATGGATATTAAGAGGATTACACATTCAAACGTAGTGCTGATGTGTTTAATCACATTTGGTTGTATTTTCTGTCCCAGTCATCATGACTGATTCCTACTGTGGGTCAGCATCTGCAACAAGAGTCTCTTGAAAGATGCTTGCCAACAGCCATTGTCTGATTTGTTTTGCTTTTCAAATAAGAATTTCTGACAAAATTATTGCTTTTTCTTCAGTTTCTATTATCATTTTTAAAAGTACTTCCTCAATACAGATTTCTTGGCTACTGCAGCTTAAAAATGACATGGCACTTGGTCAGTGTAAGAAGCTCTCTCAAATCTAGATATTTCAGTCCATAAAACTCCAGTGGAGCTGGTTCAGACACATTCATTCCTACAGGAAATGCCACGTGCCTGAAGAGCAGTTTTCTCTGAAAGGAGAGAGAGATGGGAGGGGACAAAAGCAAGAAGTGGGTGCACACTGGTTTCCCACTGACCTCCTGAGATGTATTTCCATTTTCTGCTTCTTTCCATATGTTTTGCCTTCCCTCCAGCCCTAGAGAGCATGAGAAAGAGCCAAGGAACAGCTTTTGGGTGAAAGGATTCTGGTATAGATTAGGAGACCTAGACAAACTGCTGAGCACAGTGCCTTCCACAGGTCATCTGAATGTACTTACCATCTAAGAGAAGCCCACAGGAGAGCAAATCTTTGTATTATGTCTTAAATAACCCAGAGTGGTGCTTTCCAGGGGGTTTTAGGACAAGGCAATCAATTCTATTATTATTTTACTGACATGAGGGAGCTCTCTTCAAATGCATGGTGATAGAGCAATAATCTACAGTGTTCATCCTTATCATCACTAGTGAGTCACATAAAACTCCTCCATTATCATACACCATAAAAAGATTAAGCCACATGCACATTTTAGAAGGTAATTATTACATTTAAAGAAATGAAACCACATTATGAATTGTATCAGTACATTATTTAGCACAAGAGGCGGCACCAATTTATTTTTTTTCTATTAAAGCAGTTCTTCATAATTCCTACTTTCTTAGAAAATAAAAGCTTAAAGTCAAGCACAGCTGCTGAAAAGCATTAAAGAAATCTGTGTCTGCACTGCAGATCCAAAGCAGTAGGAGAGGTGGCAACTAGCCACAGAAAAGGGCAGATGAGATAGGGAAAGCAGTAACAAGGGAGACATGAAATAGTAGGAGATAGCAAAGATTTACTAATTACTTACTTGTTGCCATTCATTACCATGTATATCTACATCAGGGGAAAATGAAGTTTCGAAGATTCACAGTTTTGAAAATGCCAGAACGTTATGATAATATCAAAGCTGATCACCAAAATCTCCGGCTTGACTTACACACACATTACTTACAGGATCTGGTTACATCTAAATAAACGTACATTTGGAAACAGGCATTCATGTGGCTGGGTGCTTCCTCAAAGGCATATGTATAGTCTGTGATTAATCTTTGGAAATCAACTTTGTTCCTTACAAACACGAATTCATGTACTTTTTATATTTCCAAGTTCTTATATAATAAAATGCATCCTTTCAATCAAGGAAATGCAAGCTGACATGTGCTTTTCCTTTGTGAAGCAGATGTTTTAATTGTTAGATAAGCTCCTAATAGTTTGCTTTCTTTTAAAGGAAAGCGAAAGTATATTAATGACCTCTCCCTCCCGACGGCTTTCAGAGCAGCTACTTTTCTTGAAGATTAGGAGTCTCTTGGACTCCAGCCCCAGCTTCTCTTGTATCTGCAAACTACAGTCTGAATTAGTTTTCTCCTTTAACAAAAACTCCTGCTGTGTTGAGAATCTCTTAATTACTTTTCAAGCTTCTCCTGTTATTGTGAAACTCTGAAAATCTGATTACTGTGCTAATAAAGTGAGTGAATGCCATTTTTTTTTTCTATTTCATCTGAAGACTTCAAAATGCAAAGATACACAGTCACACAGCAAGATTGCATTAATATAAATATATGACTAGTGTCATATGAGAACCTTATGTGAGTAAAATGTAACTGTGGGAACTATTCAGTCCACATCTGATAACAAGAAGTACTAAGGAACAAAATTTGACAATTTAGGTGTTCAGAATTCATTATCAAGGTACTTTATAAGACAGAATTTTTGTTCCCTCTGAGAGCTAAGAAAAAACTGCATTTAGAATCATAGAATCATTAAGGTTGGAAAAGACCTGCAAGATCAAGTCCAACCTTTGACTGAACTCCACCCTGCCAACTAAACCTTAGCCCTTAGAGCCACGTCCAGTCATTCCTTGAACACTTTCAGGGATGGTGAGTCCACCAACTCCCTGGACAGCTCATTCCAATGCTTAACCACCCTTTCAGTGAAAAAATTCTTCCTGATATCCAAACTGAACCTCCCCTGGCACATTAAGGCCATTTCCTCTTGTTCAGTCACTGGCTGCCTGGAAGAAGAGATCGATTTCCATCTCACTACATCCTCCTTTCAGGCAGTTGGAGAGAGTGATAAGGTCCCCCTGAGCCTCCTTTTCTCCAGGCTAAACACCCCAGCTACCTCAGCTGCTCCCTATAGGACTTGTGCTCCAGCCCCTTCACCAGTCTCACTGCCCTTCTCTGGACACGCTCCAGCATCTCAGTGTCTTTCTTGTAGTGAGGGCCCCAAAACTGAACACAGGATTTGAGGTGTGGCCTCACCAGTGCCAAGCACAAGGGGACAATCACTGCCCTGGTCCTGCTGGCCACACCATTGCTGATACAAGCCAGGATGCCACTGGCCCTCTTGGCCACCGGGCACATGCTGGCTCATGGTCAACCAGCAACACCAGGTCCTTTTTCACCAGGCAGATTTCCAGCCACTCTGCCCCAAGCCCATAGCACTGCAGGGTGTTGTTGTGTCCTAAGTGAGGGACTCGGCACTTGGCCTTGTTGAACCTCTCACAAAGGCCTCCGCCCATCCACCCAAACTGTCCAGATCCCTCTGCAGAGCCTTCCTACCCTCCAGCAGATCAACTCCTGCCCAGCTTAGTGTCATCAGTGAACTCACTGAAGGTGCACTCAATCCCTCCATCCAAATCATCGATAAAGATATTAAACAGCGCTGGCCTTAATCAATTTCCCACCACCTTTAGCAAAAAACCCCCAAATGACCCAAGCCAACAACAGGGTGTAAAACCTTAAGTCCAAGAACCCCAAAGCAGTGTGAACTTTTACAGGTGATAGTGGTGCTTCAAAGGCCACCAGACATAAATATTCTGAACACACAGTCAGAGTTGCTTCAGTGGAAACTCCTGTCTTTTTATTAGCAATAAAGTTTTAAAAATCTGCACCGTCAAAATTATATAGTACAAGGCCAAAAAGGAAAACAGAGCTTTACAGCAGGGAATTGCAAATCTGTTATGGTTTAGCAAATGGTCATCTCTTCTGTATTAGATGTCTTTATCCCGGGCTAACTGTATCCCATACAAATGGCAAAGAAATTCACAAATCTCCAAACCACAGCTGAGCTAACCTGATTTGAACACTGGGCCAGGATAGAAGTGTTTCCTCTTTTTTAGGATATTGATGTGTCTGGAGGAGAATTAAAGAAATCTCCAGTGGGAACAGCCCCAGATGATGAGACCCTTCATCACCTCATTGGTTTTGTCTGTGAAGAAGCTTCTTCTCCATTACTCTCTTTTTAAACTCTGTCTCCTCAAGTTGATTTGGGATGTACATTCCCTCAACATTTCTTTCTTCCTTGGTAATTTATCCTTTGAGAGGAGTAGCTGGACATACAAGAAGACTTCTGCTAGCCAATATTGGAAATCATAGGGGAGACAATAGAGAGCCTCACCTTAAAAATACACCTGCTTAATCATCATAAAAAGCATAACAGTGAAAGGGTGGTATGCCAGACTTTGGAACTGATGATGCTGACATAAAACTAGAGAAACATGGCTGAATTCTATGGGGTTTTTACTTTATTTTTAGAGAAAGAAAAGTGAAGGGGTGGTGCTTCAATAAGGATAAGGGGGCTGGACCTCCATGATATCTGTCAAAGCAGTCTGCTCCACACTTCCTGCAGAAATTTAGCAGGAACTTAAGCCATTGCCTTGCTGGGGCAGCTGATCAGCTGCATCCTGCCTCCAGGCTGAGGTCCTGCATGCAGTCTTTTAGAAACCAGACATCTGCCTTGAAAAATGGCACTCTGTGTTACTCAAAATAGAGGAATGGAGGCAAGGCATATCACTCACTACAAGCACCGGACATCTGCATATTTATGGTGCTCGAATTCTCACACCAGTCCCACGAGTTTTATGCCAGCATTCAGCCACTGATCCTCTGTTCCTGAGAGATATCTAGGAACATGGGCTGCTACATGCAAATTATTACTGCTTGGAAAAGCAGTGGCTTCCTGAGCCTCCCTATGGACAGCTGGGCAGATTTTCACTGCCATTATACTGCCTTTGGCTTTGGCTCCTTGCATTTCTGCACTGACCATGGAGCCTTCTTCCCTACCTGTGAGCCCTAGGTACCAGGAACCATTGTCACACGTATCCATCAGTGTTTTGTTAACATTTTATCTGTCTGCTAAAGCTATTGTGCCAGAAGAGGAGGGAGGAGGGGAAAGAGTAGAACAAAGGCTGGTTGCTTTGCTGGCTGTTTGTCCTCAGGAGACTGATGTCCTGACGTCACCCAGCAGCGATTTCCTGACATCACCCACCAGCACGGGCAGAGCCGAGCATTCCTCTCTTGGTTCTTTTGCTGCTGTTCACTGTGACAGTTCACTGCTGATTATGCTGCTGTAACAAATGGGAGGCAGAACACTTCTGTATTTTTTTCTCCTGTAAACTCAGAGTAAATTAGATTTGGTGCTCTGCCAAGAACAAAACACAGTCTACTATTGTAAGAATTGTTTTGGGCCAGATCTTCAAATCTTTACTACTGGCAAAGTGTGTTTGTCCAAATGTTGAGTTAGTAAAGATATCTGATTTGACCCAGTATCTTTTACATCTCTGCCTTTAATTCTCTTCCTCCCAGAAGACAGAAGTGAATAAAGGCTTTAGAATAGAAAAAAATCATCTGCTTAAATAAGCAGCTCAGGATTCCCAGCTGTAACTATACCCGGTCTTGCTGATTGAAGATCTTTGTTTTAAAAGAGTGCAATTAATGTTTATGGTATACAAATATGAGCTCAAATATGATCCCAACACTATTTGCATGGGTGGAATAAAATAAATCCAATGCACCCAGGAGGAGAAGGAAGGTCTAAATAATGTAATATCTAGGAGCCACAATAATAACTGCCTTACGGAAAGTTGGAAATTACTTCTGTTTTCCTTGCTACTTTTTCTAATGCTTGTTATTTTTTTTTCTCCAAAGCCTCTCAGAGTCTCAATAAAAGAATACTTGCGACATTTGCTAAAATTTTTAAGTGGATCTGTCCACAACTCATACATGTTGGCTTTCCCTAAACTGCTAATTTCCAGCCAAAGTCATCTCTTTTTCACTTCACAAGGGGGGCAGAGCAGACAGCTTAATCTAATCCCAAAAGTACAAATGTCAGACTAATTTATTTTTTGAGGATTCCCACAATGATTTTAAATAATTCCAAAATAGCTTATACATGCATGTTATATGTCCAGACATTAAAATCCAACAAGAAGAATCCAGTAAACAAAAGTTTCATTATAATTGATTTGCCTATCTCTGTCTCACAAAATTTTCCCAGCATTGTCTGGTTGCAATGATGCCTGCTGTCATGAATACAAATTACATGGTTTAGTATCTCTTCTTTGCTGTGAAAAAATGATTAAAATAGAATTTTAAATGGAATCATTTTATAAAAGGTTACAAGTTATTAGAGAAAATGTATTTTCACTGTAAAATTATTTTTAAATGACAGGATATGGGATGGAGAGGCATTCTAGAAGGACCAGAGAGAAGTGGAGGAATTCTAGTGTTTTCATGTGAAAAACATGGTGCTTTAGTACTAGTCTTTTTTGATAATGAGATTTGTTTTAATTAATAGTCTGTTTAACATGTGCATTCCATTATCAGGAATTACTGCGCTTCAGAGGCCTCTCAGTAGAAGTAAAGACACAGTGGAGGATGGTGTAAAGATGTTTGATGTAGAGGAAGCCACACTGGGTCCACAGCTGTGAGGAACAGATTCATACTATCATGGTGCTGTGAATGGTGACTTCTGCCAAGGAGTGCTTTAGCTTGGAGATTCAGTCTCTGCACCAATGGGATCACCCATGCCAGGCAAACACTATCCTCTGCAAGAAATGAACAAATGCATTTCTCACTGGCACAGAAAATCACGTGGAATCACATTGCACAGTAATATAGATGACCAAATCTACAATGGCCAGGTTGAACAGGTAGAGTAAAAAGTTATTTAATTTTTGTTTGTATATAAGGGGTAGAAAATAAGAAATATTACCTTCTTCTTTTTCACATCCTTTCTACTCTTACTGCTTTCACAACTCACAAAATAGTCAGACTAGACACTCGTTTGCATCTATTTCTGCTGTCATAATACAGTCTCAAGAGGTTTGAGGTAAGATAGGGATAAAAAAGCTAAGGCTCAACCTGCATGAAGAAATAAATATTGGTAACTGATGCCTACTGGGAGCAAAGCTGAGTGCTTCACTCTGGCAGAGGAGACTACAAAATCACTCTGCTATTTTCTTTACTGAGAGTACCATATCTATGATGACAGGCACCTCACAGATTTACACTGTTGAGTGTAAATTACTATATTTGCTAGCCTTCCAGGTGTTGAGATGCATATTATTTTCCTAGGCCCAGATCCCTCCCGCAGCAATGTTTAGGGATGTGTCCTTGTAGCCACTTTGTACTACTGTTAATTACAGAGGTATGACCTGTCCATGAAGTGATCACGCTAATTTCCTTCAATCAGTGGATGTAGAAGAGTGCTCAGCCTTCTGAAGGTAATGTCAATCCCATCTGAGTTTACTGAGTTTGTGTGTTAAACCACTTTGTGACTGCAGAGTGTAGCATATAAAAAGATTGAGACTCTTCTGGGTGATCGCCATGTGGGATTGCTGATCTGAGACAAGGGTGTGAAAGCATGCAGTCTGTGTGAATTGTCTGCGTCCTCCCAGTTGCTGCTGCTCTGCGTCATTCTTTGAAGTATTCCCTAAGGAATGGCATACTACCCAGCTGAATCAAGCACGGTTAAATCTTGCTATAATATCACTTTTCCAAAGCTGGTCTATTTCAGCTTGAAGTAAGTTATGCTCTTTGTTTGTATATATAATTTTTAGACCTAAAAATATTTCTTTTGCAGAACAGAGAGAATCCCCCCCTTGAAAGTGTATTGAAGGAGTAGTGATAAATCAATTAGCAATAAGATATTTGGGGCTAGCTTTTTCAAACAATTCTCCTCTTGATCTATGCTTACTCTGTGAATCTCACTGAAATTTAATTAAAGAATATTCCAAGACATTGATTCTGGAAATATGGTTGGCATTTTGTGTCTAGTCAGATTGGTTTTGTTCTGCATGTAAACTGACTCCAAGAAATCATTTTTTTATGGCTGAAACTTAAAGCTAAATCTTTCTCAGTATTTCAGTGACTCCCTCCATACTAAGACTGACTTATCAAAGCATTCCTTTTTGTCACTTAAACAGCACCTTGGACCAAAGCATTTGTGCTAAACTGTAAAATGACAGCCTGGGTCAGGGCAGAACACACAGGTATTGTTCGGAGAGCAGTAGAAGAAAGGCCCCAAAGAGACAAGTGTCCTTGCTAATGTCATTGCTCTAATACTGCTGACCTGACCAGTTTGCTGATCAGTAATTTGAAGGAAGTAGAGTCTCCTAGGAGCTGAGGCCCTTCTTTTCTTGGGCAGAAAGTATTGAAAATCTAAGGCAGCTACTTTAGTTTTGGCCCTTCAGATCCACACTGCTCAGATCTAATGTATAGTTTATGTCTGGCTCATTACCCATATAACCCCACAATATTATAGTTAGTTAAAGAAGATTCTCTTCTGACAGTACTATTCCTGTTTTAATCAAAATCTCCCCCTTACAGTACTTCCAATATCTTTGGGAGTTGCTGCTAATCTGGAAATATTTTCCACTTCTGAAATCAGTCATTAATGAGACTGCTACTACCGTGCATTTGAATTCCATCTAGAGTTTTCCAGGTATGCTAAAAGTATGAAACAAGGCCACCATAAGGTGTGCAAACTAAAAAGGAAGATCATCAAGTAATAAATGCTACATTATAAGAGGTTAGGGGCCATTACCAGATTAATATATGTCCCAGTATAGAGAGGCTTGCAATTTCAATGATTGCCTCAGATTTTTAGCAATTCTGACTTTTAGTGTAGATGGCATCTTTGCAGATTTTATGCAGGGAGCATAAATAGCTGCTTTTACTTAAAACTGCATAGACTGTACCCTCATAATGTTATAACAACATCTACAGTTATGCAGGAAATAATACTAGATAGGTATCTGACAGGCTTTGTCTTTGAAGGTGGCTCAGACACTCAATATCTGGAAGAGAACAGATCTCTGATTAACAGCCTCCCAATTTTTCATCAACCAACACTCTGTGGGTTACAGTTTGTGAAGTGAGGGACTAAGGCACAAGTTCACACATCTGAAAGGAAAAAAATTCACAACAGATTGGATTGGGGGAGAAAAGATTATCCAGGGACAAAGTCAAGAAAAAGAATGTATGTAAAGACAACAGGAAAAAATGGAGTTGTTGAAAAAGGAAAGGGAAGAAGGAAGAGAGAAAATAGCAAGCTGTTCAGGTATGAGAGGCTTATAAGAAGAAAAACAGGGAAAAAGTAGAAGGTAAGTGACAAAAAAGGCAAAAATCAAATACAAAGGCAGAGAAAGGACAATGGGAGGCTTACTCAAACAGAACTAAATGTGAGATGCTTACCACAGTTTTTTCTCCCTTGTTCACCTCTTGTCCACTTGCTGTAGAGGCCTTTTTCGTACTTTGGGCTTGTGGATTTTTAGAGCTTAAAATACTCAGCTCCATCTTCATTATCTCAAGGTAGTTAATGAAGTTTGCTACTAAATAAATTAATGAATAAGGCCATAAGCTGACAGACAAGTCAAATTTATAACACATTATCATCTGTTCCCTGAAGGGATGGGAGGGATAAAACAGCTTATTCATGGAAAGACACATTTTGCCTTGGATCACAACCTTTTAGGGCAACATCATGTGGAAAGCAAGTGTTCTACAGAGTTGTCCTAACAGTCACAGTGGCTGCCAAAGGCAAGCTATGAAAGTAGTCCCTGTCTTCAGACAATGAAGTATGAAGCATCACAAGAAAGCATAGGGGAGTGAGAGAGGCTGTGGTTTTTCACTTTCACACAGGGTATCTATGTGAAGAATCTTCTGAAGCAGGCAGAAGGCTACCTGGTACTTTGTGTGCAGGGAAAATCTGCAAAAGATTGTAAGCAAAAAGAGGGTTTTGCTGAGGCACATAGCCTCCAAGGGTGCTTTTGGTTCCATGACTCTTCACAAGAGCATGTGGCTTTAGAACATAACCTGTGACAGAAGTGTGGTTTGGAGAAAAAAAAGGTTTCAAAACCTACAGTATTTATATGAAAAACTGGTAATAAAAAGAAAACAGAAATAGGCTTCATCTGAAAAACTTAGGTACCCACTATGGACAAAAAAATGACAAGTATTCATGCAGAAGGAAAACACCTGGCAAATGAAACATGTTGTTGACTGATTACTGTTTTGAAGAAAATATTGTCAGTAATATTTTTCTTTGCAGCAAAGTCAGTTGGTTGATTTCTTCTATGTCCCTGAGACCCAAGGCTAGATGCGGATCTAAACTGAGATCCCTTGGGATAGCCCACCGAGGCATACAGCCTTAAATCTACAAGTAGTGAGTAACATGGGTCCCAATCTTGATCCCACCTAAAAGAATGACAGGTAGAGGTCTACAGCTTGCAGTAAATAGCAACAAACTAAACAGAAGGTGTTGAAGTGTTGGCTGCTCTTCTCCCAGGAATCCTTACAGAGGTTACCAGACTTCTCCCTGAGGTTGCTCCTAACAGTGAGGAGCTGAACAGCTCATGAATCAGCTCTAAACCACCACAGCCTACAGCTTGGCCTATTAAGGTAAACCAACATTGATTTTGGTTTATGCTGAACTGCAAGGTTCAGAAGCCCATTTGCAAGCCATTCGGTCTCCCCTGCTGCGAGGTAGATGCCAGTGGAAGACAGCAGAGATGGGGGCTGCTTTTTTTTGCTTCAGCCACTGCACTTTCACCTGCCATTAGCTATGCACCAATACCTTTATGGGAAGTTCACTGTGGAGAAGACCACAAAACAAACAACCTAAAGGAATCTTCCAGCTTAGTCTGAAGCTCTGATAATAATGACTTGTAGTTTTGTCAGGATCTCTGTCTTCCCTTATCATTGTTAAAACTGTACCTTATTGTTGCTACCAGGAATGCAGCTGCAACCTGAGATGCCAGAAGTATATTTTTTCTGTTCCTGGGGTGAAAAATGGTATTCAAGTTGCCTTTACAGATATGCTGTGGAAAATTAAAACTCTCGTAGCATTCACTGATCCTTCCAAGAGTTTTATTAATATTTGGCATCTTGACCTGAAGGATTCATAAATCTATACAAATATCAGGGGGAGGGGGAGCTGAGTTTTTAACATACATGTGACTATTAAGCACATTTTGTGAGAGAAACTGAGGAAAAGTTGCTCATTTGTGTAGTTACACAAGTTTGCTTAGCTCTTCTTACTTTTTATTCTATGTTTTCACAGAAAAGACCATTCTTACTCCATGACACTTAAAAGAAAATCTGATGCCACACAAAACTACATCAGTTTAGAGTTTCACTGTCAGTTTAAAACTTAGTTTACTTTTAGAAAAAGCCTTACTATGACATTCATTAACTTTTGAATTAATCTAGATACTGTTTTGAGCAAACTTGCCTATAGATATGTTTTGGTGATCAAACTATGTGAAGTAAATGAAACCACATCACCCAAGCTTTGATGCTTCTAAGTCAGTTTTGGTTTGCATTTTGAGTTCCAGACCAAAGCCACAGTTGAGGGAAAGAACTGTTATGAATCAGTATAAAGAAAATGCTCATGTGAGGTTCGGCCTAAAGAAACCCACAAACTTTTGCACAGTTTTCTATTTTCCTTGTAAAATTAAAGAGTGCTTTAAGCCTTCCTTCAGAAATAGAGTAAAGCTGAAGTCTCCTGTCAGAGAGCTTGCCCTTGTTAGAGTTTCAAAACAGAGACAGATTTTAAGGAGCAGATTCCCTACGGTACATTCAGGACTGTTTTATTAAATACATACATGGCAAATAACGTATGGCAACACTAAAAACGGTTTTATAGTGGCAATTAGGATTTTATCCAAAGACCATTAATGCCAATGGAAATGTTTCCATTTATTTCCAAGGAGCTTGCAGTAGGTCCACATGAAAAAAGAAGTACACTGGTCTCTAAGTCTATCCTAGTCCACCCAGGTGAGGGGAAACCTGTGTCTATTCACAAGCCTCCCTTACCTTCTGGGCTGTTACCAATGGATTTTTAATTACCAGTAATGGGCAGACCATTATATTTAAATTACCATCCAATTTCTGGCCCATTGTTTCAGATCTGTGGGCTCTGTGAGCAGATGCCGAGGCAGCTGTGCAGCTCACAGCTTCCATGGCATTTCACCTCAAGAGAGATGTAGCACAGCAAGCCATTTAGCTGGCAGCCCCCGCCACCGGGAACTTTGGTCCGGTAACACAGCACAATCCAAGCTGCCGGCGTGCAGGAGGGAAAAGCTATATTGAACCTCTTCCAAAACCAAATTATATCTCCCATTGTCTCAAGGGAATAATAAACCCTGGCTGGCTGATTGTGGAATATAATAATAATCTAGCTGAATTAGTGGGCATTTCTGGGAGTGACTGATTTCTGCTTTTTCCCAACAGCATTTTTTTTTTTTTTAAAGATAATAATTTGTGTCTGGAAAACAGGATTTCCATAACTATATGGAAACTAAATTTAAGAAAGTTAGAAATGTTATACTCAGAATCATACTCCTTGTGTGTCCATAATCAAAATAAAGTGCTCTTAGCAAAAATACATGGCTGTAGAAAGTGGTTTTACTGTCATAGTGTCAGGGCCCTGAGGGCACCTGGCAGCCCAATTCTCCTTGTCCAGGCTCCCCAGGGGATTCCCCCACCCTGCCCAGGGGCCCATGTTAGACCCCCAGGACCGTCAGCCTCATCCCAAGAGAGGTTCCCAATGTCCAGGGCAGAGCATAGTGCACTGTATTGGAAGGAATTTTGAACAAAAATGTCCTCACTGAGACTGACCATTCACCCATCATGTCAGGTCTGTTTGTCCCACTTGGTCTGAGCTGGATGCTTGAAAACCTCACAAGTGCATCAGCACACAGCTGCAGGGCATGTTTGAATTGGTAACACACAATTTGTTATTTTGACGTATTTTTCCAGTTAGTGGTGGATTGTGGTGTTTTCTCAGTTTAAGTAAGTCATACCTTTGATCCCACAAGTAGAAACCCAGTCCTGATGTCATCAAGCAATTTAACACCTATTTGTGATCCCGACAATCATGATTCACAAGCTAAGGATCCTGTAATCTTGCCTGCAGATGTTGTCCTAGCAGAGCAAGCATTCCCATTTTCACCAAAGCACAGGCAGAAGCACTTCTTCAAAAATGTGAAGCGGTTAGACCTTTGACTGAGGATGTCAGAGACACAGACACAAGCCACCTGGAGGGACTCCTAATCTCACATTGCTACCTTGAAAACATGCAGTGGTGTGGGAAGGGGACAGGGGACTTCCTAATCTCTCTTGCTAATGCTGTTCCATTTTGAAGGGGATCATTAAATATTAAAAGAGTGAAAGATCAAAAGATAAAGAATGACTTTTAGCCTGTTTGTTAGGCATCTCACGTTTTCAGTTCCAACCCAGTGAAGGTGTAGGTATATTTTAGAGAGAAGAGACACAATGAGAGAGAACAAATAAGCCAAGCACCAAAATGCTGTAGTGTTCAGGACACAATTCTGAGAGTTATAAACTGCGGCGGTTTTGTCCTCTCAGGCAGCAGACAGAATTTAATTTCTACTTCCCACATTATCAGTGATGCTTCTGTCAGCAGATTGGGCAGGCAAGGGTTTTCTGCTAGAACAAGGAGATCATGAACTCATTGGTGATACTGGCACCATCTTCCAAACAACTCAGCTAATCTACCTGTAGTTAAAGCCCCAATGAGAGGTGTGTGCCCATATTTGTGGAAGACTCTGTGCCATTGTCATCTCTTCGTGCCACTTCCTGATGACTAGGTTAAGTGGATAACTACTCAGCCAAGTATTTGTGGATCTCCACTGTCTAAATATCTAGCTCTGCTAATCTATCTCCCTTGAAATGTGTGGCCTTCCCTGAGAACTGTGTACTTCACTTGCTTTTACAGCATCAATCGTTAGAAATTGCAACAGATATCAAATTGCCTTTGTGGGCCTAGTCCTTAGCTATGCCATGGGTTCCAGTTCAAAAAATTTGTCAAACACAGGAAATGGAGACAAAGAGAAACTGTGTGCTGGATTCTCTAATTACTTTCCACTTTTCCAAATTAACTATAAAATGTAAGAAGCACGCACTTTGCAGAGGTAGAAATGTCTATGCAAGATGCAAAGCAGGTCTAAATAGGGTTCACTTGGATTAAAATACAGAAATAAATACAGCTATGGAGGCTCTCAACAGAGCTATGATGTTAAGCAAAATTCTTTCAAATACCCATGATGATAAGACGAAGATGTCCAAGAGTCCACTTTTGTGCAGCTCAAGGCTCTGAACTGTGGTAAGGATACAGGAAAAAAGTCTGCTTACTTAGGAAGTAGATATATGTTCCCGTGTTGTGCTTTCCAGGTTCCTAAAATAAATGTTTGCCTCACCTGTGTCCTCCCCACTGCCTCTCCATGACTTTGCAGCCTTGGGAACAGTTCTAGTGTGGTTAAGAGAGTGCGTCTCTACCCTGAAGTTGCTGCACCCACTGCTCGCTTCATTTCATGCAGTTGAGGAAGATGAGCACTTGCCCTTTTGATTCCTGCTCCCTGAAGTTCTACAGATGTAGCTTACGGAAGAGCAGAGAGAAGTTTGCCAGGTTCTGCCTAGACCTATAGGCAAGACATTCCATTTATTCCCTGCCCTAGTTACCACCAAGGATGAGACAAAATATGTTTGATTTTTTCTTCCTTTGTTTGTCCTTGGACTTAGCCGCTGGCAGCTGCTGTATTGGCACCAGTTGTGTATAAGATTCCATAAAGCAGAAGGAATAATTTAGTTTTATCAAACTGCAGACATTCCCCTTTATCCCTTCCAATTACAGCCCAAACCAGGCTCTTTGGCTGGGATTTTCAGGAAACAAGTGCAAAATACGACTAGTCTGACATATTACTGCAGGGGACTTCCACTTCACTGGGGGAATCCCCGGCAGAGAACCGGTGGGTATTTTCCACCGTGTACGAGGCAGACAGTCTGCTTTAGACTGACTGTGGTCTGCTGGGTTCCTGAAATATATTTGGTCACTCCTGTTGAAGGGACTGAACAAGCCTGCTTATGGGGTTTGGTTTGCTGTGGTGGATGCAGAGCCTACTCCCTAGGCATGCATTAATCATGCATTAAACATAGAGAACATTAGCCCACATTCTTCTGGAACCTTAACTTTATTAAAAGAGAACATGAGTGCCCACGGCTTCTTTTTCTGCATAAAGATGTAACTTTCCCAGCAGAACCACAAGAGATCCTCAAAATTTTACCCATCTTTAATCAGAAAACCAAGCTCTGATCCTGTGAATTAAGATGTTATGAAACCAACAGAAAATAATAGGAATGCGGAGGTGCTGAAGAGAGTGTGGAAATAACACCTAAAACACCCCAATTTTCTTTTCTAACCTATCGTCACTTTTCAACATTCTCTCCCACATATGGTGATGAATTAAGACAGGCAATGCAGGGAATTCTTCCAGTTACAGGTCACTGCTTTACAATAGCTCTGGAAATAAAGATTTTTTTCCCTTCAGTACATGCAATATGAGATTTTTAAAGCAGCGGCTTAGTCTAGGATTCAGTTGTCCACAATTTCTGTGTAGAAACTCACACAGAATTATCCTGCACAATTATCTTGCAGTTAAGCTCTAAGTTATACTCCAAACCAGCACACAGAAACAAACCTCTGTTCTGGACACTATGCAGTGAATTTATTCCCTATCTTAAACAAAAATTCAGGCTTTCATTAAGGACACGGAAGCAAGTTATTACCTCCCTCCTACCCACTCCTAATACGTTTTATCTTTATTCTTTACAATCCTGGATAGCAAAGCAGCTGAGAGCCACCAGGATTTCTGATGCCACATGGTTATTGTCCCAGTTGTTTGTTCTGGTTCCAGCTGAATGATAGTGGGAGCTGTTCTGCTTCTGAGCAAAGGGGAGGAGGAGCTGCAAATTCTTAGTTTTTTAGGCTAGAATGAAAGAGACCTTAAAAGCTGTTTGCCACACAACTTACAACTCCTTTTGTATTTAATGGCCTGAAAATATTAGAGTGAATAAATGCTAATGATTTGGGGGTTTGCAGTATTGTAGAGCAAATAAAGAAGTCAGGCTAGCAGTAACTTGCTTCTGTGTTCACACAATCATTTCACTTCAGAATGCCATGAAAATACTTTAAACAGATTTCTGTCAAGGCATTGTTTGAATAATAGGCTTACCTAGTGTTCAGGATTCAATCAATGTTTTCCTTGATATAGGATGTCATTTTTTAAGTGATGAGGACATACACAATTAACTGAAAACTCTAATTAGATTTCTGCTGCAGATATCTTCCTTGCAATGCCACTTTACATGCTGATAGAAGAGAAACAAAGAGAAGAATTCTGATCTCTGAATCACTCAGATACTGCATTTTCAAACACAGCTGGCACTTCAGAGATCAGGGTACCTGTGAATTTCAGTTTACATTTGTCAACATACAGAGTGGGATTCATCCAAGTGGCAACAAAAGCAAAGCAAGATTGTAGAAAAAAAATAAATTAGATGCAGTGTGAGAATAAACTATCTACAAACAGGAGAAAGAGAACTACCAAAGAGGGAAAAAATAGAGAACAGGCTAGATTCTCTGGATGGTCCTTACAGCTTTGTGCCATCATAGTAGCATAAGGAAAACCAGCTATGGGAGAAGAATCCTGGAACAGCATAAAGCTGCTGCAGAAACTCCTCATTCTGTGTCCCCACCTCAGCTCAGGATGGAGGACCAGACTGGGAAAGAGAGGGCCTGCTGCTGAGAGCTGCCTGCTGTCCACTGTCCAAACAGCCCCATGGGGCCCAACTCCCAGCAGGGGAGAGATGGAGGAACAACACAGGCTATGACAGTTCCTGTGGAGCTGGAAAGTGGAATCAGGTAAAGAATGAATAAAGGCACCTTCGTCCCCACTCCTCCAACCTTCTGCAGATAATAGTTCAGATGGATGGAACAAGTTGGCTCATTAGGACTTGGCTGGAAAAGACATATAACAATCAGGCACATCATGGACAAATGAATATTACCATCTCACTTTTTAATATACAATAATAAAGTTTTGAAAGAGAGATATGCTATCACATGAGAGACAGCTATGTCTTCACCTATACCACAGTTGAGATGATTTCTCATCTTTTCTCTACCTCAGAAAACCAAGCCCTTTTTACCAGTTATAACTTGACAATGGTGTTCATTCAACGACTTTAACAGTGATATAAAAATGACATGTCCTTTTAAATTGTTGTGAACAGTAGTGCATAAATAGAAACGCAGAAAAAAAATCAAAGTTGCATTTTCCTATTTCTTTCATCGACATGGAACAATATTTCCCTGGTTTTTAACTAAACAGAAATGGATAAAACTCGCTATAATTGAGTACAGCTCTCAGTAAAGCTAAAAAAAAGTTAAAAAAACTTGAAAAATCGAAATACGTCTATTACTTCTTTAAATTAAACACTTCTAAATGGAAACTTTGCTCAGGTTTCTCCAACTTCATAGATTTTGACTGACGTATCTGTCCTTATAACAGACACTCAAATCAAGAGCCCTTAACAAAAGTGTCCTTAACTATAATAGTTTTAAAGCGTGACTGCCTGTGCCAGGTGAGATGAACTCCGGCGTGTCTCTGCAAGGAAGCTCCAAGCCTCTGTGAGAGTAAAGAACTCACATTGCTTGCTTTGGATGTGGCTGGTGGTGTAAATAATGTCAGCTTTTAGAAACCACACAAAACTAAGCATGGGGGGGAAAAAAAGTGTAACTGTGTGCCTTAGCACTCCAGCATGAGTGAAATCTAACACTGAAGTATTGCCACTCACTTTAAAAGGACCAGGATTCAACCTATATTATTCAACCTAATCCAAATTTAGAAAAGTCTTCCAAAGGATTTTGAGCATTATGCCACCTTTAACATCTGAGGGCCAAACACGTTATTTTGAAAGGTCAACAGGATAAAAATGGGAGCAGCTGACTACTCTGCCCTACTCTCTTTACACTGCATAGGTAGGGCTCATTCAAGACCTCTGCTTTTAAAGCAAGGCACACCTCAGTGTGTATGTTCTATTCATAAGGCAGTACAAACCTTCTGCCTAGTTTAGTTGTCCTTAATTTAAGCCCTACCATTTAGGGTTCTGGGCCAGAGGTTACACACCAAAAGAAAAAATCAGGGCCTGACTCCTGATGACTCAAACCTCTCACTCGGTGCTGAAACACTTCAGTGCTCCCTTGGTTATTTTGGCACTGGGAATTTATGACCCAGATTCTGGGACACTGTATGGCCCCATCCTGCCCCCGTCTCAATTAGGCTATTCACTCAGCTTCTCTCTCTGTGATTCCTGCAAATCCTAGCAGAAAATATCTGTAACGGAGCACCACGATCTGCCACCAAAGAGACATCGTGAGATGGGCCGAGGAGTTCACACAGAGAAATGTATGCCTCTTTTTAAGGTACCTTTAAGCCGTCAGGGCAACATTAAGGAAATATGGTTAGAAGAATCATTTAGAATTGAATTTTTATCACTTCCTGGATCTTTTCAGGAGGTCTGTTTTCAAATGACTGAAAGGAAAAAGGACGGTTTAAGTGATTTTAGAAAAGGGAACCATGATGTCAAGGGTGTGCAATGCACCTTTCAGCACAATGAGAAGCATTACTTGCAGGAGGTTTGCATTTTTTGAAGGACTTTCACACATCATATTCCATTAATTACTTAATTATTAGTTCTTCTGAAAAGTCAATGTATGCTAGCAGATAGAAACCCACCTAGCTGACATCAGGGGCTTTTCTCCATCGTAAGCAGGAAAATGTCTTGTAAATGCACACAGAACAGGAAGAACTAGCTGACTGTGGTATTTTTAAGTTTAGGTGAAAATATCACTGGGATTATTTAGCAAAGAAGTAGGAAGAGGAAATAAACCAAGTAATTTAAAAATAATTTCTCAACAAAGAAAATTATTAGTTTTACATTCAGGGAAACTGCAAAAAGCACTAATGTTATCTGGATATAATACAGGAGCAGGTATCAATAATGTTTCTAATCCTTATGCATGTCAGTAATGCTTCAAGTTCTCAACTTCTGTATGTTTGGGGGCATCAACTCTACCTACACCTCAACCAGAAGTCAGAAAAAATACAATACTTCACAGCTCAAGTAGGGAGGAACTTTTCCTCCCACATGTGGAATGGTGAGAACACATTTTATTTTTTTAATTCGCTTCAGTTGTTAAAAGAGGGAAAACATTTTGACTTGGCATCACCCCTCTACCCTTGGCTGGTATATTTCCCTGTTAGAGGAAGAAAGGTTTGAGGTGATAGTTTACATAACATAGCTAAGCATATTATGTAAAGATTAAGCAGCAGGGTCGGCACAGGGACAGAAGTGTCTCACTCGCCCAGTGCAGCCGAGGTTACCTGACAGCCAGTTCTGCTGGAGGTTTGTTTTGTTCCAGCTTAATATTCCCACCGAACAACTAAGTGCGGCTCTGCCTTGGCCTCTCCCATTCCTGACTGCGATGCCTTCCACAGAGGCAATGCCTGCCTGCGTGGGAGGTGAGGTTCATTTACCTGGCCACAGTCAGGCGACAGCGCCTATCTCCAGCCGGGATGCTGCACGTCACCCGGTGCCGCCAGCACCCGGGGGCGGTTTGTGCCACCCACCCAGCTGTGCTGATGCCACGCAGTGGTCGAAACTACCACGCTAACACAAAGTGTGGCCGCCAAGTGCCAAGGGCCTGGGCCGTCCCTGCAGGCCGGCGGAGGCACCGCGTGCCCTCGCACCGCCCCTCACCAGGTACCGCGTCCCTCCCCGCCCGGGGCATCGGCCGCGTCCCCTCCGGCTCCGCGGAGACAAAGGCGCTGGGGAGGTGCGGGCAGTGGGCCGGCAGGACCGGGGAGGGGACGGAGGAGGGGGTGATTGGAGAGGGGAACAAAGGAGCCGAAAAAGACGAGAAGAGCCAAGAAAGTTGATACCGGCCTCCGCCGCCCCCTGCCCTTTCCCGGCCCGCCCCTTCCACCTCCCGGACTTTCGCGTGGGGGCCCACGGCAGCCCGGCGGCGGCAGGGAGAAAGGCCGGGTACCGTCACCTCCATCCCCCCCGAATCCTCGGCCGAAAGTCCCCGCTCGCCCCATCCCCTCCCGCCTCCTGTTTCTTCCTCTGCCCCGCTGACCCCGCCCAGCCCCCGGTGCTTCCCTTTAAGGCGCGCTCCCGCCACCGCCTCTTGCCCCTCCCCCCTGCCCGGCGGCGCGCGGCCTCCGCCAGCCCCCGCGGGCGC